>WEKX01029507.1:90241-119716 GCA_013390025.1 Pitta sordida
TAACGACCTGCACTTCTTTGTGAGTTTGGCTTTTTGCAAGGCCCGTGGCCTGACTCGTTCCTCACAAATGACGGGGTATAACTGTAATTTGCCATATTAATGTCCGACTCGTATTCGTGGATTAAAGGTTCCATAGGAGCCTTGGGAGACCCGTAATCTGTAAATATGGAGGATTGTATTTGAGATCTGTGAATTTCCGTTCTCATGAACAGGCAGTCAGAAAAGCTGAGTTTGTACTCACTTTATTAGAAAACTAACCCATCCAGCTTTGGCTTTCTGCATACTCACAGACACTCCTAGGAGCTTGTTTCCCAGGGCTGTGTGGAAATCACATTTCCGAATGCCACATCAAAGTGAGAGAGATGCAAATGGCTGTATCATCTTCTGCTTTGCTTTAGCCTATCTTCCTCTGGCTGATGCATCATCCAAGGAAGGCTGAGACTTCGAGCGGCTTGAAGTATAACCAACAAGCCTGATGCTACATGAGGAGATACCAAAGTTCATTTGCAGACAAAATGAAGCACAATTTTCTGCAGCTGCTTGTGTGGTTTTTCTCTTGTGGCTATTCCAATAGCTTCTTCTCCAGTAATTGCTTCACCAGAATAGGATTGGACCGTCCTTGTGTTTTTCTTTGTACAAGGCCAATTAACTTATTTAGAACTTTTTGATTTCCTGCCTTTATCACCATAACCTTTAAAGACAAAAAACGCAACAGACACCAGTGTTACAGGAAAACCGAACATCTTCATTCACTCTCAGACAGGGTATGAATATTTTTGTCCTTTGGACCATTGTTATAGAAGACTGTATTTTGGGGTAAGATGTTATTTATAAAAGCTGCCTTCAGCTTTGCAATAAGCTCTTGCTCTGCTCCCAGGAGAACAGCAAGTCCCTACAACAGCAGGGCCTTACAACTAATAGAAAGAGCTCCTCTTATTGAAAGAGTCAAGAAAACATTTTTGGATTTTAAGGGTCTGCAAGTTGAACAGCAACTTCCTGGAAAAGAGCTAGAGAACTGAGATGGAATTTTCTTGCTACTGGTCTGTTATAACAAGTAATTTGCACCAAATCACATAGGGTTTGATAATTTTTGTGAGGTCTTTCAAGAACAGACATAGGGTTTTTTGTAACAGACGTAGGTTTTTTTGTGTTGCTCCCTTTAAGCACTGAATCCTTTGCAAGGTGACGATTAATTAACTGGTCAGAAAAACCTATCAGACAGCAAGTGATTGATGCACAATCACTGCAGAAACACAAGAGCCATATTTACAAGCTAAAAGGATCAGAAATTTCACCTTTGGGCATTCCGAAAGGAGATGCTACTGCTGGAAGACAAGCATCTGGCTTTCATACTGCTTGTGTGGCAGGGAAGGCATTCTCGACACTGTCAGGGTTACTGACAGAACACAATAGCTGCAACTAAACAGGATGTGATATTTGCAGATATTAAGGGAAGGGTTGTGAACTTAGGAACCACCAACTGTGCCAATACCAAGCTCAAATGCAAATATTGCTACTCATTACAGTATCTGAATTATTGTCAGTTTAAAATCCTCTCTGTAATGTCACACTATGGAAAGGACTCATTACTCTGAATCTGGTAGAAATTACCTCTATGGGGCAGAGAGCAGTACAATTGAGATACTGTGCTGTCATAAAGTGCTCAGTGTTGCCTTGAGCAGCTGTTTTTAAGTTACTCTCAAAACACATTGAAATGGGAGTATGGTTATGGACCTGCAGCTCCTGCACTTCCAGTCAGTTCTAACGTTCTTTCTATCCATGCTTGTGCTTTCGTACCAGTCTGAAAATACAGCAGCACTTTTATCAGGCTCTGCAAATGAGTCAGCCTGATGGAGGTCATGCCGACCTACTGCAAGCTCATTTTCTTTATCAAAAGCTCTTGCAGAGCTGTTAGCGTCCTCCAATGAGATCTGCAGTGGGTGGCATTGTTCTCAAAAGATGTTAATGGTTTTTTTTCCAAGCGGTAAATGTAGCTAGACATTGTTTATATTAGAAGTAAGCTATTCACTCATACTTTTACTTTTTTGTTCCAGTGAACATATAAGCATTTGTTTTCATTTTGCTTTTTATAAAGTAGATTATATAGACTCTGTCAAGATCAATTCAGACCCCTCCCCTTCACGAGCAACAAGGATTTTTTTCTCTTTTTTCCAGCTCAGACCTTGTTAAACTGATGAACCACACAGGCTGCTGCGTGTCTTTCCAAGGAGATGGAGAAAAGCCAATCTCCCCTACCTCTCCATCTTTCCCGCTGCAGCATTTGTATGGCTGCCACAGCCCAGAACAGCAGAATAGGCTCTGGAGTCACTGCTGTTGCTGCCACAGGGGTCTGGCTCCTTCTCACCCCACAGCCCCTGTCAGGCAGGAGAGCCAGCTAGACATGTCTCTGGCAGTGGACGGCAACAGGAACATGGCGAAGAGTCAGATGCAAGAAGAATTTTTGCCTTGTCAGCTCTGATACATTCTCTAATTCCATAACTAATATATGCCTTGCTCGCAGGTAACTTCAATCTCCAGCTTGAGAGCAGTTTAACAGTGCTGCCCCAGTATCATAACAGATGACATGAGAAACAGAGTTATGTGGCTGGGAGCAGGGTCAGGTTAATGGCAGTACAGCCAGAGAGGGGCAGGGCCCTGCAGTTTTGCTTTCCTGCATTAAAGTTTTATGGTCTTTCAGAATGACTTAGCACATTAGCCAGACGTAATTTCTTTTTTTTTTTTTTTTTTTTTTGGTGCAAGTTTCAATTTAATAAAATAAGAAAGGAGAAGAAAAGCCTGATATTATCTTGGCAGTGGCTTTACTGCTCTGGCTCTAGAGCTCAAATGTCATCAAAAGGGAAAAAACAGAGAGGCCATTTTAATCCCCCTTTCAGTGCCACAGACTGCCCCAGTGCAGAAGATCCCCTGCACCATCATAATCACCTCATTTTCACGTTCATCAATCACTGCCTGGCAGATCTGTTCAAGCTCTTTTTGATCCTGTAACAGCTGAAGTTTCTGTTCTTTAACAATTTCAAGAGGAGTCTTCCCTTCTCCCTTCCACAATTCTGCAAGCACCTGAAAGTCACAATAAAAACAGCAAAAGTCAGTGTCTTGACTTACCATCATTTACATACAGTATTTCAGTTACCAATCCAACGTGCCAGATTTTAGTTAATGCAAGAGCAGATTGTCTAAACGTGAACAAACCCAAGATTTAATCCTGTGCCTCTCTGAGAGAGCCCTTGCACCCTCCCTCCTTTTCTGCATCCTGTAATAAGACACAGAATTACCACTTACTGCAGAGTACAGGTTAATGGTTCACACCTGGTGCTCTGCAGCCTCCCACAGCCCCGGGATCCCACTCCAGCACCTCTCCGGAGATGACTGCTGAGCAGAGGGGCCACCAGAGCAGAGACCAGCACTGACTGCAAGCCTGTTCCTCCAGCAGTACTCGTGCTCATCTCACATATTATTCTGTGATATTATTCACGTGAACTGCCTGAGAGCAGTAAGGAAATGCATCTCCATGAGCAATGGCTCTGCCCGGGAACTGACGATTAGCTGACTATTGTACCAAGTCCAATCCCAGGTAACTCATCCCATTACCAGTCCTCACCAGCAAGCTGTAATGAGGACACATATGACAAAGCAGAAGAAAAATGGTGCCAAGCAGAATGAATGCAGCAGTTCCAGCCCACCTATGCATCATCTCCATGAACTGGACTGCTGGGCAAACCCAGGCCTGTGGAATAATCACTTGTTAATGCTAGTGTGTTTTCCTCCACTGCAGCAGGGCTATTGCCCTGGAATACACTTGAGAGGAGAGAACATTTATAAAAAACCAATTTCCTTGGGCAGTCATTTTCTGTATTCCCTTTGCTCTTATTTTAGGGCTGTGGGAGTAAGAAAACTCTTATTAAAACAGCTTCTTGTGCTCCATCCTGAGCTGAAGATATAATTATATGTTTGGGCCATTGCTGTGTCCCAATATGGAAATGGATGTCATGTCAAAATTTCAGCATTAAATATTCACTGTAGGATGAAGAATAGGCCGGGATGGGGAAACAAGGAGGAGCATTCAAACTGCATATTAAATAATTCGCAGGGCAGCAAGAGAACCTGGGAAAAATAAAGCATGTGGGATAGTATCTTAACTACCCCAGCAATTTCTTTGGCATGACAAATTTTCTGGTACAAAAGTCCTTCAGTTAAAGAATTCTGTAGCCACAACAAGTATTTAAAAACCATGCTTTGATACAATTTCTGGAAGAGGAGGTTTGCCAGTGGTACCCCAAAGCTTTTAATGGCATTTTACCACTCTTCTGAAGGCCTTATGAGAGGGCAATGACGTGCAGCTGTATTGTGGCAGCTACATCTTTATTTTTCACTGTAAGAGGGCTATAGGCCAATTACAATATTGAAGTTACTGGTAAGCAGCCAGAGTTACAACTACTATATAAAGCTTTCATATATATACACTGAATAAATCAGTGTTGTGTATGATGTCTTCTACAAGATCTTCTTTCTAGTGCCATACTTAAAAGTGATCATGCCAGTGATACCTGGAATTCTCCTAGGAAGAAATACATTATATGCAACAGAGATTCAGCTTGTCCTGCTTTTATTTTCTTACTCTCCACTGCTATGCCAGGCAGCCCTTTCACTTCTTCCCTGAGGAACCAGGCAGGAAGCTTTCTGTTCTTGAGGCTTCTCAATGCACCTGTACATCACCCTTCACAATGGGCCTTGTCCTCATCACACAGCACAGCCCATAGCAAAGCACCCTGGAGAGTCTGAAACGCTGCACAAATCAGGGGTGGACAATGAATAAGCCCTTTCAATCTCCTGGAAAAAGGCAGATGGGATTTTTAGGGCTGGTATGTATTCAAGCAGGATGCCATGGGCTGCAGGAGGGGGAAATCTGCAACAAACAAAATCTACACAGCCAACCATGGCAGAGGTACCCAGGAGCAGCTCGTATATCAGGCTGACTTAGATCAGGGGCAGGACAGCTTGACAATCAGAGATCCAGCTCTGATCCCCTGTTATGTCTATTCCAAGTATTTCCTGGCACTGAGAAAAGCTTGCCCATTAGAAACCCTGAAGGCACCAGATTTTCCCTGTGACAGCTGCATCATATGTGCTTTTCCATTTGGTAACAAGCATCTCCACTTAGCTTGTAGAGCAACAATGTTATCAAGGCCCTTGCTTGTTTACAGGTATGTAGGAAAGCAGAGAGATGTGGCCAAGACCTGTCAAAGACGCACTTTTTAAAAACGTGTTTCTCCACTTGGCAAGGACTACGAATCTAAAGAAAGCAGTTTAAAAAATGATTTCTACTCATTTACACAAACTGCCTGCACCAGCACAGGAGGATCAAATTATGAAGTCTCCAGAGCCAAAATGTGAATCTCAGGCCTCATTTCCATTACTGAAATCTCAGTAGTTTCTGCTATTGATTCTCGCCTGAGCGTGATCAGATTTTAATGATGTTCTGCAGTCTCTACCTATGCAGGCATAGCAGCATTGGTCAAGATGAATTAATCAGAACTTACATGTCTGTCTGCCATGGGCATCATATCAAACATTTCTGCAGCTGGTGAACATGCCAGCTGACTGCTGTGCCTAAGAATGCTCCAACTGGAAACCCTATCTGCAGTGATTTGCTGCCAAGGGTGGGAAGAAAGCAGCAGGCAGCACCACTTGGGTCGGTCCTGCGGGCACCTCTCCTTTCCAGTGACGGAAGCCTTGAAGTCTGGCAGTTGTCCCTCAGCCTCTCCCAGAAGCGAGGGGCAGACTGGGTCCAGTCCTCCAGATGGTATAGCCGTAACTGTCAAAGCAGATGGTTCAGTTTAGGTTTGTGTACTGTACTCATTTCCCTGCTACCTATTTGAAAGCAGGGGTGCCAAGCAGGTCTTTTGATGTTATTCCTATGTGGGTGACCTATGCCACTGCAGAAGCCAGCAAAACCCAGGGTCTGCTCTGCTCCGTGGCCTGCGGGGACAGGGATCCCCAGTGAACTCGTGAGAAGGGTGTCCACCCAGACCTTCTCCAGCATGGCTCTCAGCAGCAGGGGCAAGTTTCTGCCCCCCTGGCTGGCCCAGGAACCAGCCTCCTCCTGTAATGCCACAACAAATGCAGGTCCATCATGCCAGAGATTCCCTTGCTGCCAGCCTGGCAAATAAGGAGCGAGGCCCCATCTCAGACACACTCCCTATCGGACTGGCTTCAGCCCTGGGTGAGCAGTACCAACACCTCCCAGTGTGGGCTGGGGTGGGCCACAGCATGTGCCCAGGACATGCTCAACCCAGAGCCCTGCACACTAGCAGAGCTGGAAGCTGCTCCTGCCTTTGCACAGCCATGGCAGCCTGGAACTTCTTCAGAGCCCTCTGGAGTATATTTGATGGCAAGTTGGGCATAAGCCCTGTAATTACCTACATAGTAATTATGTGAGCACAGAGTGCCCTTTGCCTGGCACATGCATCCCACTATACAATGCTCTCCGTCTACAGTCAGTGCACACAGCTTTTATCTGCCTGTGTTTTACTGCCTTACACAGCAGAGACTGAACACAAAACCTGTTAAAAGATTCAAGCCATTAACAGCTTCCTGCAGTGAGCACATATGTGTACACATGTCTGCACGCTCACCCCATCGGTCCCTTCCATCCTTTCCTGTTGGATCTGTGTCTGCCCATGCACACCATGCTCCCTGTCCCCAAGCACTGCAATTCATCTGCTAGTGTGTATATATATAGCCCTTTCTGCCCTCGAGCCAACAGCATCTCTGCCTACTGCTGAGAATTGTTATAAACATTTGTTACTCTTGCGACATCCAGGCAACCAAAATACTTTTCTAAATGTGGCAAGGTTTCTGCAGTTTGATATCATCATCACTTGGTGATGGCAAACAGTACTATGATTTCTCTGTGTCCAATTTCAGAGCACTGAGGACAACATGCACATTTAAGGAGTTGGTAATTAAACACGAAATGCATCTCTGAAATTCCTGACATTTCATAACCTGTCAGAAGTGCTGGCACACAAATATATCACAAGGCAGAAAACTTCGGTAGAAGACAGGCATTAGTGGCCTGTCCCCACCGCCACAAGGAAGAGACTAAAGATGAGTCCACAGGATATTCTGAGTTGGAAGAGACCCACAAGGATCATCTAGTCCAACTCCCAAGTTACTGCCCACCCAGGGATTGAACCCACAACCCCGGAGCCATGGGCACCACCAAGCCTCCTGCATCCATCCAAGCCTCCCATTATCTAGACCATGTCACTGAGCTCCTCATCGAATCTCCTCTTAAACACCTCCAGGGATGGCGACACCACCACCTCCCTGGGCAGACCATTCCACTGAGAGATCACTCTCTCTGTGAAAAAGCTCTTCCTAACATCCAGTGTAAACCTCCCCTGGTGTAGTTTAAGGCCGTGTCCTCTTGTTCTGGTGCTGGCAGCCTGAGAGAAGAGATTCGCACCCACTCGACTGCAACCTCCCTTCAGGTAGCTGTAAACAGCAATCAGGTCACCTCTGAGCCTCCTCTTCTCCAGGCCTAAAGCTTCTCTTTCAAATGCAGACACCAAGCTGATGAGTGTGCCACAACCCCTCAGGCACAAAACTGCTCTGCATTCCACTACTTTTCCTATTAATACTTTATATCCTTTTTGAAGCCTTTACTTTTCCCATACAAGATTCCCAAATACACATGCCTGAAGCCAGGCACTTAAATCCCTGTTTATGATGCCTGTCTTATGTAGCTGGCTATCCACAGAAACAGGCCAACAAGGACCAAATTAATTAAGAACCACAAGAATCTCAAAAAAAAAAGAAAAAAACCCAGAAAGTTTAAAAGCCTCCAAGTAGGGTAAAGAACCATGTTTGCAAGAGTTACACGTGGTTTATAATCGTGCAAAAAGCCCCTGAACTGACTTCAGTACTAGAGTTATACCCCGTCCATCGCGAGGAATGGGACATGCCAAAGGCGTTGCGAAACGCTAAACTCACAAAGAAGTGCAGGTCATTAATACGCATGCAGGCCATGCCCATTGCTCCACCCCCCAGAACTCTGGAGCGGTGCGGACAATTTTCTGCTTCTCCCCTCGGGCTCTGTGAGCAGGGGGGAGCAAAGGGAACCATTTCTGAGCGGCTGCTGTGACCATGTGTGCTTGCAGCCCAAACCTCATGCCACTGCTCCTCCCTTCAGCCCCAGCCCCCTGGCCCGGCCCCAGTGCTCGCGCCCGCCCCAGGGGCCCCGCACCGCCCCGCGCATGCTTGCCCTGCCTCCACAGCAGGGAAGGGGTGTCCCTGAGCTCTGGTCAGCATTCTTGGAGCCTGGAAAAACCTTAACTTTGCAACATTGCGACACCCCATGCACTTATGGTGGGGCGGGGACTTCAGTATTGAAGTTTCATTCCCTTTAACATCCACCAGTCCCAGTAGAGGCAGTGCTGCCTGGGCTTTGACTGGGCTTTGAGTAACAAGGAATGGCATGTCTTGTGGTGGTGCCGCGCTGGGTCTCAGTGGAGCACACAGGACCAGGGCAGGGTGTCGCAGGTCTTTAAATGCCACGGCGAGCTGCAGTAAACCGGGCCCTCCCAAGCCACGGCCATGCTGTGTGGTCTCCGCCGCTGTGCACGGGGCTGCCAGCGCAGGCACAATCACAATTTGGTCTGTGGGAGTGACCGCAGCAGCCCGGAGAAGCCCACGGAGTGGGGGGGTGGAGGGGTCAGGTTGGTATGGGAGTTTCTTTCCCTTAAACATCCACCGGTCCCATGAGAGAGGGGCAGCACTGCCCGTACGGCCCCAAAGGGCAGGGGAACAGAAGCCCCCTCCCAGCACACAGCTTGCCTCACTTTTGTGAGGCAGTTTCCCCGTTCAGGGATGGGCACACAGTGCCACCATTGCAAGCCCCCTCCCCGCAGGGCGGGGTGAGTCCTGCCCCACAGGCACCGCGGCACCGCCCCTTGGCAGAGCAGAGTCAACTGCACATGTCTGGGGCGGTTCAACTCGCAAATGCCTGAATCATAATTGTGAAAAATTTGCTTCACAGATGGACGGGTCGTAATGGAGAAGTCGCGATGCAGTGGGGAATCACTGTATTCCAAAGCTATACTTGGATTTCATGGATACGTGCTCAGTAGTAGATGGAAACCTGCCCTGTATATTTCAGGGTGTTAAAAGTTTGAAAGCAGACAAGGCAAGTTAAATGTCTTCATTAACAGTTTCACTCATAAACACAGAAGCAATAACGTATTTGCACTTACCTACAGTACAATGACCTGAAAAGAATGCATTCTGCATAAATGAGGCAGCAACAATTTAAATTGAATCATTATTCCTCATCACAAAAAACCTCCAAGTTTTGATTACAGACACAGTAGTCACTGTATCCATCATAGCCAGTTAACAATTTTAGATAGGAAGCAAGAGCTGATTTTTCAGAGTGTCCTAGGCAAGATAATACTGTATTTAAAATACCCCTAGCTTTACCAGCTTTACTAGCTTGAGAGGTTCATGATAGCACCTGCTCAAAGGATAAAGGAAAGACCAGACCTCTCCCATTTTTAACTCATGGATACACCAAAGCAGAACTCTTTTGTGACTACGCCCAGGTGAATTATATCCTTTTCCATGTACTAACGCTTCGGTATGTAGGCCTCACTGTCTCTTAGTACCTAGTAACTGATACTCTCAGCTTAACTGCAAGCCATCAATTAGCTCCCACTGACCTTTTACTCAGGTCTGACTAGAACTGAAACAGATCTAGTGTCTGCTCTGTTCAGAAGCAGGATTTATTTAATTGACTTTAGTTCACATTGTTTAAATCTACTACAGTAATCCCTCATATATTGCAGGGGTAGGTTCCAGAAAGAGGCTGCCATAAGCAAAACCCGCGAAGCAGCAGTAAATATGGTAAAGATGCTGGAAAAGATCTCGTGATGTATTGAAGCTGCAAATGGTGAACCGTGAAGTAGCGAGGGATTGGCTTCTACCACCTTTTAACACTGATTATGCAGACATATCTGTAAGATTACATACACACATAAGGCATTTGCATCTACTATATGTATAGATACAAAATTTATCCTTCAACACCACTCAAAATAACTTCCTTTTAAAGCAACTGGTACACACTGCTTATAAAATTGCTACACAACTGGGTTAAGCAGCCACAGATACAGAATACAGTAAAATCAAAAAGGTACTTACTTGTTTTGCTGCTGTAGAAGAAATTTCTTTGTTTTCCAGAAGGTTCAAAAGGTCGGCCATGACAAAAGAACTGACTGGGCTAAGAAGAAAGGGGACAGAAGTTACCTCACACAATAAGATGATGCAATAATGTATCTATGCTACTGGTGCTTGCCTAAAGAGCAGACAGTTTAGCATGACTGGTATTCTTCCTCATGTTAAACTATGTTCAAGTTTGGTATTGACGGTGCACTATGCCTTAAAATCATCATATTCTAAAGGCTAAAGACTAATGACTACTCTTAACCACATGGTCCTCTTCTCTGCAACACATCTGTCTGACTCCCTTCAACACAACAGTGCCAAGGCCCACATGGTATAGCCTGGTGTGACAAACTCCACAGGTAAAAAAAAACGGCAGCAAAGAGCAATGGAGTGACATCATACCATTCATGGGACATGAGCCAAGGATCACTTTTGTTTCACCACTGTAGCAATCACAAACACTGACCTTTCTTTCACTGAAAGGGAATGTTGTTTCAAATAACCGAGCAGGTCTTGTAGAATCCAGCCGATCACTTTCTTTGGCTTCATTTGGGTCTTTTTTACCACATTTTCAAAGAATTCTGCTAACCCATCTTCATTCTGTTTAAGAAAAGTTAAATGCATCAGAAATACCAGACTGCAAACATGATTACAGAATTGGAGAATCACAGGATCATTAGAGTTGAAAGGGATCTCTGGAGATCATCTAGTTCAACCCCCCTGCCAAGGCAGGGTCAACCTGGAGCAGGTGACAGGTTGCAGGTTACAATTAATTATACAATTACGATCAGCACATAAATGCTCAATCCTAAAGTAATCAGTTGTAAATTCATGGCGAGTCACAAGATTTTGGAGTAATTTTATTAACATAAAAGCAAACAATCTTATGCCTAGAGCAGATACATAGAGTTTATCTGTCAGCATGCCTGTTTCAGTGGAACTTGCAACCAATGAGTGATCACTTTTCCCTTAACACCTCCTTAAAACTGCATTTGGAGAGAATCTTCTCATGTGTTTTATGTATGTATAATGCTAGAAAATACAATGCTGCCATCTCACACACTGTTGTGCTACCTTTTACCAAGAACAGATTTTTCCTGAAATTGCCCACACATTAACTCTTGGTCTTGCAATCACTTCTATTTATTTTGGATTGAAGGAGTAAGTTTAGCTTCCATTTACTTTTCAATAATACAGAAAGGTCATACTGTAAGAAGCAGGGGTTTCTTCTTCCATTTTTTTCAGAGAATCGGTGTAAGCTTTTCCACAGCACCCTTAAATGTTCAGAAGACATGACAGTAAGGGATTCAATTTATAGCCTAAGTGAAATCTGAGATTGTTTTTAGAACAGATACTGCACAATCTGTTGAATGCTGTGGTGTTTGTCATCAAGGCATTGATGGATCTTTAACTGCAGCACAGAACTCATTAGGTTTACTGAAGGCTGAAGGAGCATGAAGTGGCAGCTCCTACCTTTTGAAGGAGGAATCCAAATCCAGAATGCCCCTGGACTTTGCAGTGTGCAGCACAAATGCACAGGAGGACAAGCCAGCACTCAGAAGTTGAGAGGTAACAGTTTAGAGACAGCCAAGGAGCTATTCTAAGTACACAGTTGTCAGAGCAAAAACATTTCCTAAGCACATACTGACTGCAGCCAAATCTCTGAACAGTTACAAGCAAAAAGAGTGCAGGGCACACACTAAACCAAAGCATGAGTCCTCCACTCAAACACATCCCATCGAACAGACTCATTTGTCCTTGCTTTTAAAGGCCATTTATTGCCACAGCAATACAGAATTTTAGACTTCCCTTTTCCAAACTTTCACAACACAAACTTCCAACAGCTCTGGATACATTTTTCATTAGTAATGACGTACAGCTTTTGAGAAGACTGCAAACTACTTCTCTTTGTTCTGTGAAACAGAACAAAATGTACTTAGATTAATGTTTGATGTGCGGCAAAACTGATGTGACAAAAATGAGACCCATTCCTTTTACCTTGAGAACATGAGCAAAGAAACCAAGTTCTCACCCTAGGAAACTACTGAGGTCTTTCATGAGCCAAGGTAAACCTTGTAACTCCCACTACGTAGTTATCTACATAATACTCGTAATTCTCTTCTTTCCAGTGTTCTCACCAATTTAAGTAGCAGTTACAGTTATACCCCCTCATTTGCGAGAAACGGGTCATGTCAGAGGCGTCGCAGAACGTCAAACTCACAAATATGCTCAGATCATTAATATGCATGCAGGCCACACCCATCACTCCACCCCCAGTCAATCAGGAGCTCTGGGGAGCCTCTTCGACTCCTCCCCACGGGCTCTCACAGCACAGGGGAGGAAGGGGAAGTGTTTCTGTGCCCTGTCTGCCTCGGGAGACCCCCCCAAGAATCCCTAGACTTCTCTTTGGCCACGCTGCCACTTCCGCAGTTGCAGCTGGGGCTGCGCTGCTCCAACCACCCGTGCTCGCACTGTCCCACTGGCAGCGCAAACCTTGTGCTGCTCCTCCCCCACTCCCCCTCCCCGGTGGCTGACCCTACGTCATCCTGGCCCGCTGGGGCTGCCAGCGCGGCGTGGCTGCGGGGTCGGCACCATCCCAGCCACCTCTGCAGCCGCCACCTGGCATGCTTGCCCTGCCTCCGCAACAGGGAAGGAGTGTCCCCAGGCTCTTCTCAGCATTCTTGCATTGGCTTTCAGCGGCCGCCTGGGGCATACTGCAGTGTGACCTTTCCACTGCAGGGACTGGGCACAGAGACACACAGGACCGGGTCAGGGACCAAGGTACGGTGCCGCAGGGCCGTAAACGCCATTGCGAGCCAGAGAAACCACACACCCTCCCTGCGGGGCTGACCCTGTCCTGCCCCACAGGGAGCGTCGGCACTGCCCCTCGGCGAAGCAGAGGCACTGCGCATGCGTCGGCCGGGGAACCTTCAGATCCCTGAAACTTGCGAGAAATTTTCTTCACAAATCAGCAGGGTCGTAATGGAGGGGTCGCAATGGAGTGGGGATATACTGTATTACTCTGCAAACAAATTATGCAAAACTAAGACTAAACAGACTAGAGGAACAAATCTGGCTTGAAAAAACCCAAACAGTAAAGGAATGACATGATTGCCAAAGTAAAGTAAACTTGATTAAAAACTGTGTGTGTGTTAAGTGGAATTACTCGAATGATTCATTTCCAACTACTCAGGATTCAGGATTCAATGGCACAAACTCACCTCAGGATTCAATGGCACAAACAGATTATTTAAACAGTAGGTTCCCTTATGCAGAAACACCTGTTCAATTTAGGTAGGAAAAAGGTAGCACATATAAATGCTGGTTTCTTTACACATGCTGCAGAAGGTTTTACAAACACTCCAGGCAGAGTAGCTCCAGCTACAACATTATACTCAGGTAAACAATGTCTGCAGCTGCCACGCGTCTGAATGCGGCTACACAGCTCAGACGCAGCATGTCCAACACTTCCATCACGTACAGGCTACAGAATGTATCCCCACAAGTGGGAACATTCAAATTTTGGATACCTACAGCCTGGAGTTACAGCTCTGACCCTGCTGCCAGACCTTGGAAAATTGAGGACAAACATGCCCAGCCTTTGCATTTTAATGAGTCGATTGCCAGGCAGCAAAAGCAGAAAAGCCCAGGAAAACTCAGACAGACTTACATATGCTACCAGGTCTAGGAACCCCATACTCACTTCTTGCACACACAAAACCAGACACATTTCCCAAAATTCTTGTGCATTTCATTTATGTTTTTTAAAGTGACTGTCATTTTCTGTAGCCAAGGAGTAGGAAAACCCAGCAGTGTTAGACTGAAATGAATAAGGCAGAATGTCAAAACATCAAAATGACTGACAGAAATGAAACATTTTCCTTATTTTCTTGTCATATTAGAAAAAATGTAGGCATAACTTGATTAGCTTCCATTTCTAAACAGTGTACTACATGAATTTGACTTCAATTTTTTTACATTTTGGTCAACTTTCTTCATGCCAAATTGACTCCAACTACCAACACATACACACACCTGTCTCTTGCAGTAGATCTGAGCTGAAAACCACTGCACTCTCTAATATGACGGATTACAGAAATTCTAACTGCCTGTTTTCTCTTAGTTCTGAATACTCTAATTTAATCTTTATAGAAAGAAAATCAGAAATCTGGAATAGCAGCACCATGTTTGTGATCCAGGCCCACTCAGCACTCCCATTACACACCAAGTATGCCGTAACTTATTCATTAGAGTATCACTGACATGAAATCTGACACATCAATATTTCAACCAGATGCAAACTTCTTTCTTTAACATGGTTTAAAATTATCATTTCATAGCACTGAGATGTCAAAAAACCTAGTGGTGCAGTATTTTTTGATACCTTTTAAACAGCTTAAAACAATACTTGATTTTACAGAATATGATAGGTACAATCTTTGGGGACATTGGGACTGAATGCAATGCAAACTTATGCTTTTAAAGACCAGTAATGTTTCCCAAAGAACTGAAGAAGAAAAATACTTCCATGTTTAAAAATAAAATGTCATTTGCTGCTTTGTTATTCCCATTTTCACCATCACAGTTCCTACAATAAACAACTGCGAGGTAACAATTGCTGCAAAAATGTGCAAGATTGTCAGGGGAAAAAAAACCCAGAACATCCAGCAGACAAGAAGAGCAGTTACAGAAAGTTCAATGATTTTCCTAAAGCTTCTTATAAAATGTTTTAAATTCTAATAATAATCATAAGTTCATTTGCATACCAACATGTATGAGAACTGCATGTCATAAAATAAAATGGTCCAAACAAACTTCTACAGCATCCCAGTTTTGACTGTTTGAAAGAGTCACCAGTGTAGTTGTTCCACCAAAGCCATTAGCCCAAGTAGAACAATCACTTTTATCTGAGTAAGCAGAGGAATAGTAAACGCAGAAGAAAACTTGGAATACACATGAGAAAGGAACTGATCAGACTGGGCTTTGGTCATGCTGTACTGTGACAGCTGGTTTATATTCTATTTGGACCTCCCTGGACCTCAGCATGCATTTTGAAAACAAAATGACACATTAATACATTAATGTCTATGCTGATACATACATTTTTGCTCAATAGGAAGCAAGACAGAAATACAGTAATCCCTTGCTACTTCATGGCTCACCACTCACAGATTCAATACATTGTGGGGTTTTTCTGTGTCTTTACTGTATTTACCACTACTTTGTGGATTTCACCTATGGCAGCATCTTTCTGGAACCGACGCCCTGCGATATTCGAGGGATTACTGTACTATAATACAGTAATAACTCACTCATTCACACCTTCTGATTCACGGCTTTGCTGATTAGTGGTTTCTTAACGTGCAAATAGTATTCACAGTTTTGTGGAGTTTCCCGGTTGACCCACGCGCAGTACGCGCATATCTGTGCACCTGGTTTCACGTACTTGCAGGTTTTGCAGCAATCCACGGTCGTGTATTCTCGAGGGTTTTTTTGCTGCAAACCTAATTCGCAGATTGGGCAATTCGCGGGACCCGCGGGAGACTCATAATCTGTGAATGCGGAGGTAAGACTGTACCGCAACTGGCAAAGTTGTCAGAGGTCCTTCTTGACTGATGCATTTGCCATCTTACTAGTTTACACAGCAAAGTAGAAATCACAGGCAGAAATTGAGTACTGAAGTACCATGGGTGTACATAGCTCAAGGAATTCTAGCCCTCAAGGAATTGTAGCCTCATGGACAAGAATAGTTCTGCATGAAGAAAAGTCATAAACGTAATTTATCTTTGTAATTTATACAGAACCGTCAAAAATGTAGCAGTTTACATTTAAGACATTTCAGATACAAAGATATTAATATGCTACTCCTCCCATTTCAGTACCTCTTGTAATTAGGCAAAGGAGGAACCCCAGTTTCTCAGCACCGCAGTATGTCCAAATAACCACTGTGTACGAGAACAGAGCTCGGGAAGCAAGCTCAGAAACTAACCTGCATGCTGGAGTATGATATTGTTTTACTCTAACTTTGGTGCATAATGCTTTCTCTGACAGGTTGGTGCAGAACAGACTTTGCATTTTAGAGCCATCCCTCTACAACAGCCATTTATTTAATGAGCACTCCTGGGCGCTCTAACCTGAACAAATGCTCATTAGAGTTGTGCATCTGGCCCTATCAGCAATCTTCTGCAACTTGTGATGCAAGCTGAAGGCAGCAATGGACACACTGCTTCCTGATGAATTAGGGTTAACTAGTCTCCCAGTGAACAGGCAAGCAACTTTTATGGAGAGTATACATGCTGACATTCTAATGCACAATAAAAGCAGACCCGCAATGAAGGACGTGTTCACTTCATGCATTCAAATGGATGCATTATCTTACTACAAGCTGAATCCCAAATTCCATTAATTATCTTACATTGCAAAAAGGAAAGAAAGGGAGAAAGGAGAAAGCAAAGGCACTAACAGATTTCAGAGAACATCCAAAAGAAGGAGCAGTTGATGAGGCAAATATATATGGCTAGTTGGCAGAGATGACAGAGGCCACACAGCAGAAGCCATCCATTCTAGCAAACTGAAACACACAAGAAGGGTTTTGATGCCAAATGAAAGGAGGGGGTGTCCTGGGTCCAGCAGGGATTGAGTTTATTTTCCAAAGAGGGTGCTGCATTCTGGATTTGTGACTAATGCAGTGCTGACAACACACCAATGTTTTGGCTACTGCTGAGCAGAGCTTTCTTTTCCCACTCTCCCTCACAGTGAGTAGGCCAAGGATGGGCACAAAGTTAGGTGTGGACACAATCTATAGACAGCTAACCCAAAACAACCAAGGTTATATTCCATGCCCTGCTTAACAAGAAAAACTGAGGGAAGGGACTTTGCAGGAGGGAGTCTGTTACTGGCTGCAGGCTGGCTGCACATCAGTCTGTCTGTGGGATGTGGTGAGGAAGTTGCTTTATCTCAAACCATGTGTCTTCTCACTTTTGCTTTTCCTACCCTCTTCCCTGTCTAGCAGGGAAAATGAAAAAGTAGTTGTGGTACTTAGCAGCTGGCATGGGTCAACTCACCACAGAGGGAAAGAAGAGACCAGAAAAAAAGGGTGCAGGATCTATCCACCCTTTCTACCCCAATGTTTATTTTAAATGTGAGAAATATGTTGATGTGAAAAAATACATATATGAAAAGGAATGCTGGCTGTAAAATTACATTTTGCAGCTTATAAAATGAGAGAAAGATAGGAACTATCAACACATCTTGATCCCTGCAGTCTCATGACTTTCATAAGACTTATGACTCACCTGCCCACCAAACAGTAAAACATCTGCAACTCACTAAAATGGCACAGCACCACAAAAGCAGTTTTCCTAACAGCTTTCTTCAGAACAAAGAACCATTTTCTTTCTGTAGTATTAGCTCCTGTACAAGGATATTAAATCACACACACACAAAGAAGGGATATGAGGTACAGTGATCCCCCATTACTCGCAGGCCGTTGGGTCTGGTCCTCCTCACGTGAGTCGTGGAATCCGTGAAGATAGCGACCCCACTACGTAGTCAAGTACACCACACCCATAGCCACACCCCCTCCCCTAATAAGATCTGGAGGGTGGTGCTGAGCGTGGGGCTTGTTTCAGATGTCTGCCTGTGCTCACTGTGCAAGCAGTGGGGCTGGGGGTCGAGCAGACTGGGGTTGCGGTAGGTTCTGTGCACGCGCCAGGTCCCACAACTTGCTGGAAAATCAACAGTGAGTATGGGATCTCACAAATTACAGACCGCAACTATGCAGAGGATCACTGTAGTTACGTGGACTGCTCTCCCTCCATTTATAGGGAAAGGAAAGCAACTCCTCCAGAGGACAATTTAAAATACTGTATTTACGATTCTGCTCTGAATTTCACTCTGAAAATGTCCTTTTCCTTCTGTCTCCACTAATTTCAGAGGTAACCAAAGCAGGACACTCTCCTAGCTTAGCTGGCTATGTGAAATGTCTGATCTTGGGTGGGTATTCTAAGCCCCTCCCCAGAGTTATCACTGGCAAAGAGAGATTTGGATTCAAATCCAGTTTGGATTTAAGAAGCTCAAAGACCTTTAAAATAACTTTTAAAGGTATGAGATTTTGCTCTAATTTCCTTATTTGTAACCTCATTTGTCACATTGTTTTTTTCCTCATCCCCTCTTCTGAACCTACACATGGAAAACTGCATTGTGAGGTTAAAAACGATGCTATGCAACCATTTGTTGTATTTCCTAAAGAATAGATCTGTTGTGGTGATTTGGGTTTTTTTCTTCCCAAAATAATCTGGAGGGTAGACCAACAGGCACACGAAGCTAAAAGATTTAGACTTTGGACTTTGATTCATATTTGTTAAATACCGTCAACGTGCTCATCCTTGTACCAGGCAGAAGGATGAAGAGAAAGCACTTGCAGACAAGGGTCTGTAACCAGAAGTTGTGCATTCATTGCAGTGAGTCATGGATGCATCAATATGTAGACAGAGAATATCAATATTAAATAATAGTTATTTGACTGCACTTTGCATGAGAAACTTTTCTAGGCACACAGTGTGTGCTTTATGTTCCCCACCATTCTATGCCCATGGCTCCCGGGTACAAAGTAGGCACTGGATGTACTTCAAAATAAAAACATCCAGGAAGACTGACAGCTGGTTAATATGACATTTGCAAATCTTTTCAAGAACCATGCAGCTTTAAAGTTTCTAGGCTTATTTTAGCACTTGATCAATAAACCTACCAATAAGGTAAAGCTGTGTTCAGGGAGAATCCCATACTGTTCGACAAGCTTTTCTCTTTTCACACTGGGAAGGTCAGGAAGTCTCTCATGAATCCAATCAATATTTATCACTTGCTGATGGTTCATATTAGCTGGCAAAGATTTTGCATCGTAGAGAATCAATGGAGGAAGGTTTGGCTCTGGCATGAACCTAATAAAAATGAAGAAAATCTCCTTCATAACTATTTTCACTCGGAAGCTAAATAACATGGAATAAAATGTATACAACAAGTTTATACTTTCCTGAAAGCTGTACCACTCTGTCAACTAAAGAAAACACTAGAAATTCATGACTTGGTACATCACTGGTAAGTAGAAAAGGACCAGACCCTGAAGTGCTGCAAAGCCTCTATTTTCTTTCTTTTGAATATTTGCCACCAAATGTCAAAGATTTCATAATTAAAAATGGTGAATTAGGACACTTCTGCACCCAAAATAACCATAATAATAAACCCAAATAACACTACTGCTAATACATATGGAAATAAGCCAGTCCTTTTGGCATCAAGTATGAATTGCAGACCTCGACAAGAACAGGAATGGACTGGCAGGGAAAAACTCAGATTGACAGTCAACTGCCAGTAGTAATCTAGGCAGGTTGTAGCCTTTTCCAGACAAACTTCAAAAATCTTGATGAAATATCATGCTGTGCTAAAATCAAAGTTACTGTGGTCAGCATGGTACCATCACAGACAAAAGGCTCCCTTAAAGAGAAGGCCAATTCAAACTACTCAAATAACTGCGATTGAAGCAGGAACTTCACTCTTACATGATCAAATGAGGGGTTCAAAACCACCAGAATAAAGGGCATTGGGCACCCTCTAAATTCACTATAATAACTTCTATTTCAAATCTGCCTCAACACAGATTTTAAGTTTAATGTATAATCTGCAGCAGTATGTCACAAAAACCCTGAAAAACATAGCTTATAGTTTAGTACTGATCATAATGTTAGTATCAGTAATAAGTTTTATGGTACTTATTTGAAATATCTTAGACTCAGTGGTTTTGCCTAGGTTTTAAGGAATTTTCTTTTGCATTCATTCAAATTAGTCTTTAAATAAGCCTCATGCCAGCCCCTACCATAACAAGGAATGCACAAAATGCTGCATTTCTACATAACCATAATTTAAAAAACAGATTTAAATTCTAAGTTTGTGAGACCTTTTCAAAATTATTGCTCTGCTGTAGCAAGATTAGTGGTAGAATATATGTAGATCTATCAGGAACACAGAGTTGGCAAAGCTAAGAGGCTCTGAAAGTTCTGCAGAACTGCAATTCCCCAGCTGGGAATTGAACTCTGGGAATAACAGGAAGACTATCTCTGGGATGCAAAGCTAGGGAACTACTAGGAGGATGAACACCAAGATAACCCTAAGCAGGTGTGCTGCTGCCTTGTAGTTTTGCCTCAGCACATGTTCCCAGCAGCACTGCTTTCCATCAGGACTCATGCCTTGTCCCCTCACCTGACAGCTAAGTCCTTCTTGGGTGACTGTTTATACGTAGTTTGATGGCTGTCACCTCACACTGGTGGAGGAAGGCAAAGTACTTACTTAGCAAGGTAACATCTTTGTTAGGCCCACAAAGAGCTACAGGGTAGAAACCTGCTTACAACTGCTCACACCTTTCAATTGTAGTCAGGATTTTCACACAGTGATTGTGATCTATGATCACAGCAAATAAGCATGGAAAGGCAGGGCCTGCTCTCTGAAAAAGGTATTTACTTAAAGTGGGAGCAATGCTGCACTCAGAATATTCTTATGCTTTATGTCAGGCATACAGTTGTACGTACTGTTAAAAAAGTAAACCTTCCATTTACCCACTTCAAGCTCAAGTACTCCAACTTAGCCTTTGGGAAAGGTCTAGGGGTTTTAGCAGAGATAAGACACAGTTCTACATCCACACTGCTCAGACTAGCACTGACTTTGATAGGTCTCTGCCTCTTCCAATGGAAGGTAAACTTCCAACACCTTCTCACTACACTGACTAGCTTTACATCCTTATTACAATGACTACACTTAACCAATTTAATGATTCTCAGTTTGTGAAATGTTAACTCCATCGAAAAAAAATACCGATAATCCTGTTTTCCTTCTTTGTCTCTCATTGGTATTGTGCACCTAAAAGCAAAACAAAATATGTGTTAAGAGAATTAGTTTTATGATAAAAACAAACTCTACCTCATGAAGATCATGAGAGCCTCTCAGAACCACTTCAAAGAAAGTGTGCAAGTAAAAGGGCAGTGACTTTCACACTGACAGTGCTTGATGCAGCACACAATCTGTTGTGAAAAGGCCTCAACTTTAAATTGGCACCTGTGAGGAGACTATGCTTGTGAACATTAGTTTTAGAATACAAAAGTTGAGCAACACTGTATTACGTCTCCTAATCACGTCACTAAGTAGCTGTGGCACTCTACAGTGACTATTCCCACGTTCCCTCAAAATAAAAACTCACCCAAGTTTGGAATCAAAGGCTCTTGTTTCATTCAGAATTGTTCCTCCGTTTTCAAGTTCTTCAATTTGCCTCTGTATTTCATAGTCTGAAAGTAACAAAATTAAAAAAGAGTAAGCTTGTTAGACTACACTATTAGCTTTCATGCACTCTATTTCATTTTACACTACTATGCAATAAAGAAATAGTCTGTTGTTTTAACCTTAATGAAACCAACAGCAGTAGCTTTGAGCAGACCTAGTCTCTTTCTCCATCACTGTGTGTTTTCCTCATCCTCTTTCATTTCCTTTAAATGGAAACCATTTTCTCTCAGGCACTGAAGCCTGAGAGAAGCAGCCAAGCCATACATTCCTAGCGACCTTGCTGTCTCCCAGTCCAGTTTTCTTTTGGAGATGTAACAATCAGGTTTCCTTGCTCATACCCAAGCTGCACCTTAACTTTACACACATCACACACTATATTCAGCGGAAAGCAATCGTCTCCACTGGAGGACACAAAACTGCTGCTATTGTATTTTGGTACTAAACATCTTAGGCACTGATCCATAAGCTTCATTCTTCCGGCAGGCAGGTTTACCTCTGCAAAAAACCTGCAGACTAACATGGCTGATATTCCCAGAGTACCCCAAACTAAGATGTATTCTGTCAGGGACCAGCAAGAGTAGGGCTGCTCCATAAAGAGGGATAAGTCAGGAATCAAGGGTGAGCAGAGCCCAGGCAGTGCCCCCATGGCCTGGATGCAGCCCCACTGGTCTGAACAGTGTGGGCAGGGGCATGTGCTACTAACACAGGTTCACTGACAATCTCAGTCAAGGTGAGGGGACGAGCTGAGTCCAGGGTCCATTCAGGGAGTTCAGTCAGAAGCAGCAGGAGTTAAGTCCTGAGGCAGGACTGGGAAGAAGACTACAGAACAGGTCCAAGGTCCCTCAGGAGATAGGACTGATTACTGGCACACCTATGACGCAGCAGCTCAGGCAAAGTTTGAATGCCCCAGTTTGAGCTTAAATGGGACTCCTGTACCCATGGAAAAGGTGCATGGAAAAGATATCCACGTGAAGCTTTTAAAGCCAATTCCTGCATTCAGGAGCCCGACATCTTTTATCTCAGACCACATAAAATATCTGCAATGCTCTTGTAATGAAGCAACCAACATTTACCTACTGCTTTTGCCAGAAACCGTATGCTATTGATATTCTTCACTTCAGTCCTCACTCCATAAGGCTCTCCAGGGAGATGCACAGAAACATTGGCATCCACTCTCAGCTGACCCTCTGTAGAAGGAAATTTTATCAACAGAACAGTCTGATCTGTACACTAGAGTAAAAAACCTTGGCATGCATTAATATATCGCATGTTATGTGCAGAGCATTAATAGTAGACTACTCTGTGTTCAGAAAGGAGTAACAACCACCTCATTGTAGCTTTCTCTTTGTGATTCCACCTCAAGGCACTCCCTTGAATCATTCAATACAGTTCTGAGAATAATGCTTGAGTTTTTGTGTGGGTTCTTCCCCCCCGCCCCAATCATAGCTCATAATTCCTCTCAGAAAACTGCATGGTGCAGTGCAGCACAGATCCTCTAAGCCATACAGTGAAAAGATCTTCTGATTCACAGCTCTTAAATAAAGGGCAGAATTAGATAAGCAAAGTGGTGGCTTGTGAGCTTCCAATCCTCTCAAAGTATCAAAAAATACCTTTTGGGATTACATTTTGATGGATATATACTACCCTGGCACAGAACACAAGAACTGAAGGTTACATTGAACTGATTTACTAAGGTGTTCTTGGAAATTTACAGCTCAAGGACAAAACGTGAGCAGCAGTGGATTTTTTTGTAATCTTCCTCCCTTTCAAGGAACTGCAATCTTACACCCCCCAAAAATGTTCCTGGCTGCCAAAAGCTGAAACTGTATACAAAGTTTTATACAGAAGCATCCTGCAATTTTAGTCCAAAATGCACTAATGTCCTTAGAGATCTTTAGTGACTTAATCACAAGCAACTCATAATTTTATCTTTCTAGGTATTATCCCTTTGAAGACATCCCTTCTGAGAAGAAAAGGTCTCATTTGACATGTGGAACACTACTGTGAGAAAAGATCCAGAGAAATAGATACTATCTAGCAATTATTATTTCCTCCTACATTAAATCAAATTTGCATCACTAGCCAACATTTATTGAATCTCATTTATCGGGTGGACACTCTGACTCAGTTCTCTAGGAGACATCCACTTCTATAACGGCCTGAATTTGCTGCTAGATAGTGAGGCCAATTGTCACAGGCAAAAACACAGCTTACACTCTGAACACTAACAAGCAGCTGATAATTGTGTGTACATGGGGAGGAGATGAATGCCTCAAACTGTACTTTTAGCCTCTTAAGCAGAGGCCAGCTCTATGCTAGCTGTAACCAAGGGCTGGTTGTAAATTTTGGTAACATCAGAACTGAGGAAACTGGCATGACCTGAATTTTCCAATTAATAGAGACACAAGAGACAGAATCACCAGTTAGGAGGCTGAACACAGGCTACGCTTCTGCACATCAGCTATTGCAAAAATCGGGGCCTTAAAGTTTCAGAAAGTGCTGGTGCCAGTCGGGGGTTCCTACACAAAGAAGTGGACTCAGAAAGATAGGTGATCTTGGCTAAAGTTAACCCCAGCACCCATGTCTGCTACATGCTGTCATTTACTCCATCTCACCCACGACACTAGCCCAAGTTTACTGCCTACAATGATTTTAGGACTAGCTGAGACCTGACACAACTTAGGAGACGATCTGAGCCCCCACTACTTTGTCCCTTAACTTCAATACTCTACAATTAATCCCTACTACCGACCTTCTGTGCTGCAGTGCTGTGGCAAACTAGATGGAGAGAAACAGGGAGAAGCACCACAATAACCCTGGGGACATTTCTTTCTGCCTAGATTTATCCTGTAAAATTATTGTGTGAGGAAATACAACACCTAGCAAGGCAAAGTTCTGCAGACAAAGGCATCCCTATAAGGAGATCTGAAGCGTGGCAGACATTAGGACAGACTCTGAGGATTGTAAAAACAGCAACTACAAAAGGCTATGCATTATAAGCAACTGCAGAGCAAAATAACCAGAAGCTGCAAATTCCTGCAAATGCAGAGAATTATTGGTGACAAGGGAATATTCCCTTCCCCCTTCAGTACCTGCCATGACTGCCTGGCTGCTCCCAAGTGTTTGAAGAATGAGCTGAAGCTCCCTCACTGCTGCAGCTGCTTCCTCCCCACAGCACATATCAGGCTCCATGACAACCTCCATGAGACCGACTCCTATCAGAGAAAGAGACAGGAGATTTTCAAAATAGCTTTTGATCTTGGCACATTAGAGTGCAACTGGCTAAACACATGAGAGAACTTGGGCTTTTTTAGAAACAAATAAACAAACAAACAAACAACCATAAACCCCCATGTATTATTTAGTAACTGTCCCATGGGCCTAGCTGCATATTGCTATATTTTTTAATATGTTTTTTTAAAAGCAACAGACAAACACAGACAATCCTCCATCCTCTGATGATGGATCAGAAGGACCCATCACTCTTCTGTCTTTCTCTAGAAAAACTCTCAAGTAAAGTCAATTGGATTCTAGATTTAAATTTATTCATCTTGAACTAATTTTGGAAAAGAAAGAATTGTAAAGAGGTGTAGTCTAATTTTTAGCTTCAGGACCTAGCTTTCAAGGAACATGAGCAGCCACAGCCCTTGACTTCAAGGGACACCAGAGCACTGTATCCCAGTTACATCAGGCCAGTCAGGATGCTGCCCATGTTGGGTGCTTGTGTGGATATCTCCACTTACAACTTCCAAATTAAAAGAGAAGATCTACTCTTTTATCAAAGCTAATAATTAAAAGAAATGTCTGACTCATTCACCAACAAATTCCAACAGCTGCTCCTTCACAGTATCACAGCATTTAGCAAGGTTGGAAGAGATCTTGGAGATTATCAAGTACAACCTGTAACCCAACACCAACCCATTGTCTAAACCATGGCACTAAGTGCCTCATCCAGCCTAATCTTAAACAACCTCCAGTTGCCTCCAGGGATGGCGACTCCACCACCTCCCTGGGCAGACCATTCCAATGAGCGATCACTCTCTCTGGGAAAAACCTCTTCCTAACATTCAATCTAAACCTCCCCTGGAGTAGTTTAAGGCCATGTCCTCTCGTTCTGGTGTCGTCAGCCTGAGAGAAGAGATTCACACCCATCCCACTACATCCTCCCTTCAGGTAGTAGTAAACAGCAATTAGGTCGCCTTTGAGTCTCCTCTTCTCCAGGCTGAACAACCCCAGTTCCCGTAGTCGCTCCCCATAGGGCTTGTCCTCCAGTCCTTTCACCATCCTTGTCACCCTTCTCTGGACCCTCTCAATCAGCTCAACATCCTTCTTAAAACTGGGGAGCCCAGAACTGCACACAGTACTCAAGATGTGGTCTGACCAGCACCGAATACACAAACTTGATTCACTTTTTATTTAACAACACAAACAGTGCAAGAGCTTCAGTAGCTGGGTGGCTCTATTGAGTGACACACAGTTTTAAGCAAGCTGGACCAAACAGATTTCTAACTTGCTACTGCCAACTGCTATTAACCAACAGCAATGGGAAAGGTCCACTGGCACTTAAAAAAATTGTCTGGTTCAAGTGTAACAGTCATTTTAATGAATTTTTATTTGCAAGGAGGGAGACAAAGACGTTTTGGGGTGTTTTTTTTGCCTATTTCCTGTCACCCATTTACCTTTAAAGGCTAATCTTACACCAAAAGGAGGAGAAAAACAGGAAAATAATCCAAGCTTACCAGCTCTATTCAAGTCCACAAGAGTCTGGCTCCTCGTGTCATCATGGAGACTTTTTCCACTGTCTTGCTCCAGCTGAATTTGCTTAATCCTCACAGTTTTAGTCACCATCTGGCTCATTTTGTTGTCTATGCAGAGACTGTATGACAGACTTCCATTCACTGCAATAGGAACTCTTTGCTGAGTGATTTGATAGCCAGCCTGTCAACAAAATTAACTTTATACTCAAATGAAACATTTGCTTTTCAGAAATCACTGGCATGACCAAGAGCAAATATTATTGACTAAGAATAATGCTGGAAATGCAACATCTTCCACAGTGACCTATGTAAGAGGACAGAACACATGCGCATGTAAATTCAGAAGTTATTTTTCCTTAGAGGGAAAGGAACAAAGCTAGAAGATGGGTCTAGAAGTCAACATAACTGTAAGAAGCTGGAGGTCTAAAAAAACCAAGAGGACTCCTCAATTCAGGTAAATATACAATACCATACTAATGCTGAAATAATCAATAATCAACTGTACAATCTCTTGACAAGGATGACAGACTTCTCAGATACTGCCCTGGAGCAAGAAGTGGACTGAATGAAGTTTTTCCATGTCTGTGGTTCCATGATCATGTTAAAACTTATTTGAAATCAGTTATTGTACTTCCATCCCCAAGCTGGATCACTTATGCTCCCAACAGGCTGAAGATCTCTCTCTTGTCTGTTCTGAACTGTACTCCTTAGAGAGGAGGAGAGGGGAGGCATGGGGCTGTGCAGATCAAGAAAATAACAAAACTCAATTTCATTAATTAAAGACAGACAACCCCACATAAGACACACAGCTGATAAATGCTGCCTCATGCTTGGGACTCCACTCAAAGGGGATGCTGCTGGCCAGAAAAGGGGCTGCTAGTGACAAGGTATTGGAGTAACTGCCATGATGTAAAAATACAGGAGTGAATCACTGACAGCTGAGGTGGGATCCCCATCGCTTTCTGCCTCCTTGCCTGCTCACAGCACTAGTGGTGAGAATTAAAAAACGTCTGCCAGACACAAATGAATTGGGAGCAGCATTTGCATATTTTGTGGGGACACGAGCTTGCTCTAAAATGCAGAGATGGTGACAAGGCATTGGAATGGAGAACAATGGTCTAGCCCTGTGAACAGCCCAATTTATATATACAATGAAGTGCATGACCTTCTAGCCATAATCACTACATAAGAAAAATAAAATAACTGACTCTAGGCACCCTGAGCTAATCACACAGCTCTTTTCATCTCCTAAAATTCTCATTAAAATGATATTTAAAGCTTGAAACAGTGAGTGACAATAAATAACATGAATCCTATTTCCCATCCAAAGTCCCATTTTCAGGAGTAACAATTATCCCATTGTCAAATGACCCTAAGAGCTGGATTTATCTGTTCTATACAGCTCATTAGCCTAAACCCTGCATCTTATTACAGGGTTCCTGACTAGACTGAAATGCAGGTTGGGCAGTTTATTGTCAGTACTTAAACTGCAGAATTCATCCTGTAGAAATCCAGAATTACATGTTTCAAGCTAATAAAATGTGTCAGCATCTCTTTGACCAAATTTCCATGCTTATCTGTAAGTCATGTCTGCAAACAATGGCAGCCCACTAGGTGCTCACACTTTCTTTCATCTCACTGTACTCCTCTTAAACACATGGATGCAGATTCTTTCCTATGAGAACACTCATCTTTACAGCTTCTGTGAAGTAGACTGATAGCAGCAGACATCACAAGAACATAAGAGATTGTTTTCAGTTCAACACCACAAGCACTCATGTTCGCCTGCAAACAAACTTGTGAAGTTTCTGATGTTTCTTTATGATGCATAAAGACATTTTTGGAAGTCACATTTATTTCCTGATATTCTCACATAGTATCTCACTGGAAGGGACCAACAAGGACCATCGAGTTCAACTCTTAAACAGCACCACTGCCTCCCTGGCGGGAATCAAACCCAGCCTCCCACGTGCCAGGTGGGGACANNNNCACCCCGCTCGCACGGCTCGCGACCCTGGCCCTGTTCCACCCCGCCCCAGTTGCGGCGCCAGCCCTGGCCCCAGTCCCTCGCAGGGCGAGCATGCCTGGACCCCCCGCTGGCGTGGCAAACACAGCCAGACATCTGAAACAAGCCCCGCTCTCAGGACCAACCTCCAGACATTATATGGGAAGGAGATGCGGCTACGGGCGTGGCGTACTCGACTACGTAGTGGGTTCGCTACTTTTGTGGCTTTCACGACTCGCGTGACCAGACCTAACAGCCCGTGAGTAACGGGGGATNCACACTTTCTTTCATCTCACTGTACTCCTCTTAAACACATGGATGCAGATTCTTTCCTATGAGAACACTCATCTTTACAGCTTCTGTGAAGTAGACTGATAGCAGCAGACATCACAAGAACATAAGAGATTGTTTTCAGTTCAACACCACAAGCACTCATGTTCGCCTGCAAACAAACTTGTGAAGTTTCTGATGTTTCTTTATGATGCATAAAGACATTTTTGGAAGTCACATTTATTTCCTGATATTCTCACATAGTATCTCACTGGAAGGGACCAACAAGGACCATCGAGTTCAACTCTTAAACAGCACCACTGCCTCCCTGGCGGGAATCAAACCCAGCCTCCCACGTGCCAGGTGGGGACACTCACCACTGTACCAAAGTGGATTTCTCCTTTTTTTTTCTCCTTCAGGTCTCAAAATGGGCTTTAAGATAGTTTTACAAGTTAAAAAAAAAGTATTGGTAATTCATACTAAGTTTGCATTTCATACTCCCAGCAGGACACTAAAGAGCCCCCAGCAAAGGGCTCACAAATATTAGCAAACCTATCCCCAGAAACCAAACCAGAATTACGTAAGTTTCACAAAAAAAGTTTGTCAACGTAGAAGAAAACAGAACAGAAATCTCTTCCTAGATCTGGGTCTCCAGTGAACAACTATGATTTACAGAGATCCTCCGCATAGTCATGGTCTGTAATTTGTGAGATCCCATACTCGCTGTTGATTTTCCAGTGAGTTGTAGGATCTGGCGCGTGCGCAGAACCTACCGCGAACCCAGTCTGCTCAGCCACCAGCCACCTGGCCCGCCCTCCCCCCCACCTCCCCGCTCGCATGGCTCGTACAGCCAGCCCCGTCCCCACTCCCCCC
>WEKX01029507.1:119727-132254 GCA_013390025.1 Pitta sordida
CCCCCCCCCCCCCCCCCCGCTCGCACGGCTCGCGACCCTGGCCCTGTTCCACCCCGCCCCAGTTGCGGCGCCAGCCCTGGCCCCAGTCCCTCGCAGGGCGAGCATGCCTGGACCCCCCGCTGGCGTGGCAAACACAGCCAGACATCTGAAACAAGCCCCGCTCTCAGGACCAACCTCCAGACATTATATGGGAAGGAGATGCGGCTACGGGCGTGGCGTACTCGACTACATAGTGGGTTCGCTACTTTTGTGGCTTTCACGACTCGCGTGACCAGACCTAACAGCCCGTGAGTAACGGGGGATCACTGTAATCCTCTTTCTAAGGTGGGAAGCAATTGCGTTTGGAAGTGTTTTGTGTAACTTCAAAATATATTCAGTGTCTGAACAAGTGTGAGAAAGAAAATAATCTGGTTAATAATATAGCTTTCCTACTTATTAATATGGGACCTGAGAAATCTCCCACTCTGCTTCTCTGAATGTCTGGGACACCTCACCCAAAGAGAGAATAAGCTAAAGTGCCTGATCTTTCTCAGATAAAATAAACCCACTTTTTTTTTAATGCAGTCATTAGATCTTCACCCCAAAAACAGAGGAAGCAAAACTGGTATCCTGCCTTTGACAGATCAGTGATAAAGCTGACAGGAAAAAAAATGTTTAAAATTTGAAAGGTTTAATTTCATTAAAGTAAAAAAAAAAGGCTCAAACACTGCTGCATCCTTTTGCAATGACAGAAGGCAGGTTCTTAAACGGTATTTTTACATACATATCAAGTGCAGCAAAACACATTTGGCTTCCAGTGACACCATTATCCAACACAAAAGCTACCAACAAACCATATTGCCAAGACTCAATTTCTCAGTTGTTTTCGTTTTTTGTTTCATTTATGGGAACCATGACTGAGGAAATTTTGAAGGAAAATTAAATATTTTTAGGTCCCTAAGCACACACAAAAAAGACACTACTATATTTATACCACTGAACCTGTGGCTCTTATATATTCACTTTAAATGAAAGACTATTACCAGACTGGTTTTACCCCAACAGACAATTAGTACTAACCACCAGGAATGGACAACTTAAGAGACAAAGCAGCTCCAGCTCCCAATTCAATTAAATTAAGCCACTGGAATTGTGTAGCTAAGCAAGGAGTCAGCAATCAGAGTAATCATGTTCAATCAGTGAGCATCAGGATACTGCTGCCTACTTCATCAGGGCACAGTGCAGCATCCTGTTGGGGTGGGCAGAGCACTGACTGAAAAAAAGGAAAAGCATCTCTTCACTCATCTCCTACTGCCATCTGTACTCCAGACTTGTCCTGTCCTACCACCTTAGGGGGACATACTGCCATACTGCATACTTACAGGCAGATCTGCATAGAAGTAGTGTTTTCTGTCAAACAAGGACTTCTTGTTTATGCTGCAGTTGAGTGCCAGGCCTGTCATCACTGCTGCTTCTACACATCTCTTGTTGAGAACCTAAGGAAACACGACACATGGTTTAGCTCAGATACTCAGTACGTAACAAATGTGTCTCCCACACACAGCCTTATAAGGAGCATATATTCAGCTTCACTCGCCCTCAGTCACCATTAGATCTCTTTCCTTGTGTGGGTAGTTCTTATTCATCATTAAAGCTGTGGTAGCTATAAATCTGCAAAGCTTTAAGATGAAAAAACAAGCTGTTCAGTCATTTTGTCATACCACATAAGGAGGTGTGCACTGTTCTGGCTTGCTACTTCTGCAAATGTTTCAGTGCTTTTGAATCTTTGAGGGTACAAGAGACAAATCACAGTAAATGATGTCTCACTTGTAACCAGCTGTCATCTCATGATGGGAATTGGAAACAGGGGATTTGCATTAGGGACTGCAGTGCCGTTGCAGTAAAACACTTCAGAACACCTACAACCACAGAACTACAGTGAATTCATGAGTATCTACATATATCATAGATTTTAATACTATGCTTAACCAGAAGCACACTTCCATGCTTTGTTAAAATTGATCCCATGGCTACAAGTATACATGTTTCCAATACTCAGGTAACTCATGGGATTAAGGGTCTTGCAGAATGCCATGTGATCTCAAGACTCAGCAAGGCCTTCATGAAGAAATAAAGGAGTTAAACATGGTTTCTCACCATGGACCCGTAACTATGAGCACTACACCCTTGTGTCTCCTCAGCAGCATCAGGATCCAGAGGAGAAAGAAAATTTCACTCCCAAAAGCACTGACAAGTTACGTTTTTTTCATATGTGCTCTCATTAATTTAATAGTTTAACTAAATATCAAAATGATGAAACTGAAAAGGAAAAAAAGACTTAATTTGTCCTAGTACAACTCTGACATGCTCACACTTAGAGCATTTTGAAACAGGAACAGAACTTCATCCATCCTGTTCTACACTGTATAGCTGCCAAGAAGTCTATTTCCAGCAGGACTATTAAAGGGGCACATTATGCAAAAGAATGTACATGACTTCATCTGCATTGACCAGAACATCAAATAAATGATGTTTTCTTCCATGTTTCTGACATTATTTACTTTTTATATCCTCCAATTTTAATTCTGAAAACATATTAAGCAGCTGTACATTTCCCATCATCCCATGTCTTCAGCCGGAAAATAAATCTCTTTGCATTACTCATTTACTATTTAAAAAATCAAAAGAATAAGAGAGAATATGGGAAACTCTTCATGTAACAGAAACTTTAAAATTGCTTACACAGAAAAGAAATTAAATATTTAAGACATTTAACAAGGGAACTTTCAGATCTTTAGTGTAGCTATATATGGCTAACTAGAACACATCATCTGTTCAGGCATATTTTACTTATTAAAAAATTTAAAAGATACATAAAGCAAATTCTAAATGAGCAAAAAAGGAAGAACAATCTCCCTTTGAAATACTGATCTGCAGCAAAATGAACGTAATTAGTCCTGACAGTAATCTGAAGCAAAATTGGTAACTACGAAATACCAACGTATTTTAGCAGCATAGCTACAGTTTGTTATATAGTAGGTGGTCCTCTTGTCAACAATAAAATGCTTCCAGACAGTACAGATGCTTCTTTTTTCTACTGTTTAAGGAGTTCTGTAACAGTGCTAGTCAAATTGTTCATTGTTTAAAATATAATCATATTTCTAAATATACAAATTTCCTCCTACTAAAGCCTTATGGTGCAATCCTGTTCAGCTCTACAAATCAGTGAGGACCATGCCAGGCAGTCCTTTCAAAACTGGTCACCAGAAACCCATTAAGACTCCGTAAGAACTAGTAAACTCAAAACACAATGGCTCCAAAGCAGTGAACCAGTATATTGCAACAATTCCTGATGGTGCAGTGGCTGTGACTGACTGTAATCACTGAACAAGACAAATCCCAACCAGTCACAATCAGTCAGAACTTCATAGCACATTGTTCAAGCACAGGTCAAGATTAGCTAATGATTACATTACAACTACTGCCTTTGATCACTTACTCTTCAACTTTTGCTTCGAAGAGGGTAGTGTGTATCTTATTCATAGTCCTAGGGGATAACACTGTTTTGAGGTGAAGGAAAAAATTCCCAGATATGTTTTAGTTATACCAGGGAGAACCTTCCGCAGAACCGCTGATGAACCGTTCTGGCGGCTCTAGGGGAAAATGTTTATACAAATGTGAAGTACAGTCGGCCCTCTTGCACTTTGCGCCTCCCATATTGGGGCTTCAGATCTTAGTGGCATGATTTTTTCGCGATGAAGGAGGCCCATTTTCGCAACAGTGCATGCACGACCTGCCGCCGCCGCTGCGGTGGTGAAGCCGCCATTCAATGTGGAAGTAGGGCTTCATGGACCCCGATTAAGCCCATGGGCCCGCGATATAGGAGACCCGACTGTACTGATTATTTTTTACGCGGTATTACTAAGCATTTTGATGACTCTAACATATACATGTCCCCAGAGTACTGGATCATGCTAGTTAAATCACTGTATATGCACCACTACTCATTCAACTTCCTGTGCCTCTCCTTTACTGATCTCTGTGGTGACAGAAGGCACTGCAAAGCACATCTTTCCCACTAAGGCACACGGAGATGTCTAACCATGCCAATCTGCTTCCTCTGCCCAGCGTGACTTTAAAAGGGAAAAACCCCAACCAGGTAACTCTCTACCTCCCCAAAAATCAAAACTTGACTGTTTAATACTGCTTCATTTCTGAACTCACTACCACCCATTCCAGGGATCAAGGCTATGAGCACAAAGCAGAATTTTTAGGCAAATTACTACTTTTCCTTCAAACAAGCCTTGCTTTTCAAATAATCTGCAGTGATAAACATCAATTCACTATGTGAAACTTCCCATACTAATGACCTAGAATAAGTCCTCTAGCTTGTTTATGCAATAAGCTGTTATTAAGTTGACAGCTTTGACTAGCACCAAAGATTTAAATTACTAGCTTGAACTGACAAGCTGCCTGTCTGGTATGTTAGTGAAGTGCTGGCCCTGAAAGCAAGCTGTGTAGTTCCTGCAATAGCTATGGACAAAACACAGAATCACACACAGAATAGTCTGAGTTGGAAGGGGCCCACAAGGATCATCGAGTCTAACTCACAAAAGCCTATAAAGACTTCTTCAATATTTCTGGTCTAGTAGCATCCCTCCTAGTATTTAAGAAAACCCCAGAGAGTTATCACGAAAGAAATTAAAAATTGTTTGTACTGGAGAAGACTTGATGAGGAGCTCAGTGACATGGTCTAGATGGTGGGAGGCTTGGATGGATGGAACNGCTTGGTGCCCATGGTTCCATGCTTGTGGGCCTGATCCCTGTGGGGGGGTTTGCTTGGGAGTTGGACTAGATGATCCTGCGGGTCCCTTCCAACTCAGAATAACCTGTGAAGCCGTGAAACTTGTGAAAAACCTTGACAAGGGCATCACAACACCACCACCATTTCCCTTGTCTAGAGCAAGTTACAGGCCCTGGTTACTGAGCACTAAAGGAATGAAAATCCAGTCCAGCCACGATCTCTCTTTCTAGTACTTGCCTATTCTTTACATCTAGTTCACAAGTGGAAAGACTCCTTTCAAAAATTTATCATCTTTATTTTTATTTATATCAAGTTCAGTTTAGCCAAGTCCTTTGTTTAAAATACAAGACTACTCAATAGCTACACAAAGCTGTTCACAAAACCTTCAATGGCACCAATTCTCACCATCAGCAATTTTCTACCAGCTTCTTCTTTAACAGGTTTAATCCTTATATTAATACACTACAGATAGTTGGCACCTTTTTAGGAGAAGATGTATGTTTCTATATTTAGTAAATTACCATTTTTACATTTTAAAAAAGGTAGGTATGCAGCTTCTTGTTTTGCTGATGAATATTATATAGGATAATTGGGAGAAAAGAAAAGAAGAAACATCTAGATGAGTCTCCTGGAAACTTTATTTTTGCTACCTTCTACAAAAAAACAGTAATCTCTGCAATAACATTTGCATTCAGGAAGCCTATGTTCCAGAACAAAGTATTCCTTGTATTAAAATCAGTAAAATCAAAACAATTCCCCAGAAATTTTTAAAGTTTTTGATTCCAGGTCACACTTTAATAAAGTAGATTTAATATTAATTGGCTATTTTAAGACCTTCAGCCCTACTTATAATCATGAAATAAATCAGCATTAATCAGATTAACTACAGAACTGTTTACATAATAAACACTTAATTTCAGTTCCTTTTCATTCAAAATAAGAGCTGAAAGAAGGAAGTAGTGCAGCCAGCTCTCTGTAAACCAGGCAGTAATCTTTAGAAACCTCATCAGATATATATAATCATATTTCCCAGTACTCCCATATCTCTCTGATTTTTATTTGCTTCCACTAATGGATATATTCAGTCTTACTATTCTTGCTGTGTTAAAAGAACCGATTTGCTGCAATACATGGTTCTTTGAAGTGCAATCACAAGTTAAACTTGAAAATAAACTGCTCTTGTATGTACCTAGTCCAAATGTAATTGTAGCTGCTCAGTCTGACACTGTAGAGAAGTACTTCACTGCAGCATTCTGCCTTGGCACCCTCCCACACAGAGAAGGGACCAAGTGCCTTGTAGCTATGCATGTACAGAATGTACACAGAATGAATGAAGACCTGACCATTTCCCAAATGAGCCATCTATTTCAACAGGTTACAATCAGACTCCATCCCTCTAAGCATACAGCAAAAACTTGAAAAACAAGCCAGTCTTAGTCTTGTAATTTGTTAGGTCTGCAAAGAACTCATGTTCCAAAAGCTGAGGTCTCAAACTGCAGGGGAATCTTATAAAGGACAGCTTCAGTTTAGGCTCTTCACTCCAGCATCTACTTCACAGCATGTTTTCTGTCCCAGTATCAGCATCATGTTCTTAGCCCTAAGGAAAGGGACGAGACAGTAGAGGAGAAAGCATCAAATGTTTTAAATTGAGATCTTAGATCAATAGAAAGAGATTCCAGCTTAAGAGAACAATCTGGCAAATGGGAAGTTGAAGCAGCAAAGGAAGATGTGGAGACGGGCATTAAATACATACTTAATGCGTTTTGTAACTACACCTTTCCAGTCTGGTACCAAAGCTATACGCTGCTATACAAACATTATTATTATTGCTAACCACCTCTGGTGGCAAAGTTGGCTTGTGGTGACACAACACACATTGATTCAAGTTATATCTTAGAACAGGGCAGTTCTGACGTTAAGTATCAAGCTATCAAAAACATTACTTCATGTGTACCAGCTAGCCTGAAAGCTTGTGTTGCCAGCAAGACTGGAGAAGTCACTCTTCCCCTGCACTCAGCACTGGTTAGGCTGCACCTTGAGTACTGTGTTCAGTTCTGGGCCTCTCAGTTTAAGAAAGATGTTGAGAGGCTTGAACATGTCCAGAGAAGGTCAATGAAGACGGTGAAGGGGCTGGAGCACAAGCCCTATGAGGAACGACTGAAAGAGCTGGGGTTGTTCAGTCTGGAGAAGAGGAGGCCGAGGGGAGACCTTATTGCTGTCTATAACTACCTGAAAGGAGGTTGTGGCCAGGCAGGGATTGGTCTCTTCTCTGAGGAAACCAGTGACAGAATGAGAGGAAACAGTCCCAAGTTGCGCCAGGGGAAGTTTAGGCTGGATGTTAGGACAAAATTCTTCACAGAAAGGGTGACTGGCCATTGGAATGGGCTGCCCAGGGAGGTGGTGGAGTCACCATCCCTGAAAGTGTTTAAAAAGAGACTGGACATGGCACTTGGGGGCATGGTTTAATTTATGAGATGGTGTANTTAGGACAAAATTCTTCACAGAAAGGGTGACTGGCCATTGGAATGGGCTGCCCAGGGAGGTGGTGGAGTCACCATCCCTGAAAGTGTTTAAAAAGAGACTGGACATGGCACTTGGGGGCATGGTTTAATTTATGAGATGGTGTAAGGTAATAGGCTGGACTTGATCTTGAAGGTCTTTTCCCACCTAGTTAATTCTGTGATCACAAGGCTTAGAAGTGGAGGACGCATCTTCCAGTGTCAGTCATGACCAGAAAAATTCAGGAGTAGGAAGAAATGCTGACTCTTGGCAGCAAGAAAAGCAGGAAGGTAACACCAGATACAAAGCTATTTAAATGAGAGACTTAGGGGTTTCTCAATCTACAGGAAGTTGGTAAAACAAAAATCCACTCAGGCCACCGTAAGAGCAAAGTGCCCAATGGTCTTAATAGAATAAATCTGTTTTCTGTGGTGGTAGGAAAGCAGCCAACCCAGTGGCATTAATTACCTCAAACCCCTGTCATCGTATTTCAGATCCCAGCAGCAGCAGCTAAAACCAAATAAAATTCTACCATGTAGAACCAAAGTATTCACAGTATTGGTAAGATTGGAAAAGACCTTGAAGATCATCTAGTCCAACCTATAATCCAACTAAACATAACATCTAACCTAACCTAACCAGTTCCAACCAGGACAACCAACAGGGAAGACAAGACAATGCAATGGTGATACAGTGGTTCATGATATCCATAACCATACACTGTGCTTATATGGCATTCTCATAAAGAAGTCCAGTATCTCTCTAACATCCACGTCCTCCCTGTTGACAGCAGCCTTCTGCATCTGCCATAAGGCACTTTTTGACCAGTCATAAGGAGGCCTCCTTTATTATGCCAGCTGAAATTTAAACCATTGCTAATGCTATCTGATTCAGAGCAAGTTAAATACAGGAAGATCCAGTGGAAACATTTCAGTGCTGCTGGAGGGACTCAGCAATGGCTAAAACCAAAGTTACAGAATGTGATCAAATATAAAGTCAACAAGTGCTTTAAAGTGAACCTTCTCAAACCTTTTTTCCCGACACTGGGCTCCACAAAAAAGGCTAAAGGCTTTTAAACATGAATAACATCTGCCTTTTTCTTCAACATAATGCAGATAATGTTTAATGTCTTAAATGGAGATAATTCAGAGCATTTAGGACAGAATGGATTAAAGTAATCCCTCGAATTTTGCAGGGGTTTGGGACAGGGGGAATGCCGCAAAAGCCTGATTCAGTGAAGAGCAGTGTATCATATGCAAATAAGTCACCCCTATTGCCCCACTCCCGTCAGCCCCAGAGCGCCAGAGGACATTCCCCACACGTCCTCCCACCCTGTGACAGGGTAGGGGAGCGAAGGGGATCTCTTCTGCACTTCCCCACCAGCTGACGAGTCCCCAGCTTTTGCTGCAGCTGCTGCGGCGGTGGGGTGCCAAGCCTCTGTGGTGGCAGCTGGGGGGTGCTGGGCTTCTGTGGTGGCAGCAGCACGGAGTCCTGGGCCTCCAGGAGCAGCAGTGGTGCCACCGGCTGATGGGGTCCCAGCACACCTCTGGGGCAAGCGGTTGTAATAAGCCATTGACACCTTCCCCGCCCTGTAACTTCTCCAGCAGTCATAAGGGAGCAAACTCTGGGCAGTCCCCAGGCGAGTGAGAGATGCTGCCCCCCACCCCACAGGGTGTGCCACTCCTACTCCATGGGGCATGCCAGTCCCGCTCCCCGTGCAGCAGAGACACTGCGCACACGCAGCCGTCCCGTGCTCACGTGACATGGAAAAACACCATGAAGAATCCAGGGAAGTCTTCACTAGAAAAAAAACAGTGAAGATGTGAACCTGCAAAATTTGAGGCATGAAGAGGATTACTGTATAAACCAAAGCCCGCCCTGTTTATCCTTGCAGACGGTTCTTTACTCATAAACTTGGTGAGAGCCACCTCTGTGGTTTTCTGAGTTGTAACAAATTCTGACCTTTGATACATGCTGACTGTCATTTCCTATTATTTCTAAATTTTGGCTATCTGCCCACTGCTCCTTCTTGTAGTCATTGTGTATCTGAGAGCTCACACTAAATACAGGCTAAACTCCCAGCCCTTTGCTTCGACTCCCACATTCCTTTTTTCTCCAATTGCTGTCTCTTGAAACGTGCTTATTTGTTTCTCTTTCCCTGCAGGCTGACCCAGATCTCTTAAGAGAGCACAACATACAAACTGGGAGTAAATTAGAAGTGGTCTTTCACACGCAGACACAAGAATTCACTAATTCAGGAAAACAATACACAACAAGTCTTGCAAAGAGCTATTAAGAAAGGAAACTGAATTTATTTGCACTAAAAAACGTTGTTTTGGAACAGCAGCATCAACAAAGACTAATTTCCTCTAAATAACATCCGTAGTTTGTTTTGCCTAAGCAGTGACCCCAAAACTCTCACATTCATGATTCTCCTATCTTCTCCTTATTTCATCAAACATCTCAAAATGAGAATAATGTGTCACAAATATCTAAAGAGCAGCAGCCCAAATAAAGCTGAGGTCAGTGGGGAGGCTCAAGTAATAATTTCCTCTTCATATGCTTGCTAATGCATTCACAAAACACCTTTACAAGTTTAAAATTTTTTTGAGGCAAATTTGGCCGAACGTGGCATCAAAATTGCAAAAATAGTGTTTCTATACAACCTGCACATGTAACTAATAAACATCACTTGCAGAAGTTCACATAATCCCCTTAAAATTGAATACAGTCATGTTTAAGATAGCAAGGTGACTGATAACCAGAGACAACACAAAGAAATTAATTTTACTCTGGAAACCAATTACAGCTTAATTGCATCAAGATAAGTTTAAAAAAATACATAAATTTGACAGTTATGCAACATTACACACAAGACAGCTAACCATTAAGAGAACAAAGACCCAGTCCACAATTATCTGTCATTACTATTGGACAATGCTTCCCTAAATACCTTTCAATGAAAAGATTTTCAAAGAAAAAATTGTTAAGAAGAATGAAGAAGCAAGATGTCAGTTTGCAAATTAAAATGGTAGGAAATTGGTAGAACCATGAAACTTTTGCTTAAGAGAGCACTGCTTACATACACATATGCACAATATACCGCCTTGGATTTCCTCAAAGGGAGTCACCTGGAACCAGACTCTCATCTACATACTGTGAGAAAATTAAATCAAATCAAACATTTAAGGATGCTAGAGCATGTACAGTAACTGAGAACAGAAGTAATAGAAATTTGTACCAATAAATCCCCTCACAGGTCCAATTTCAAGAAATTCCCAGCCCACTGAGAAAAGCTACTGCAAAAAGCTAATGTGTGTTCCAGCAGCAATTTCCAACTGAATGCAGAAAGAGGGGATGCCGATAAGCCTAGCTGGCATGTAATGGATGGTTGCACTGTCCAAAAACATCAAAGACGGCACAATAACTGCAGTAACAGAACTGTGTGAAAGAAAGGAAGATACTGAAAACTCCTGCTCCTCACTAAGAAGTAGAAAAACACCTGTGTAAAGTAAAAAGTAAAGCAATAAAAAAATGAAAAAGAAGGTAAGAGAAAAATACATAGATAGCATCAGGGATGCATTGAAGGATATACTGAAATAGGCAATAGCAAGATGTTTTATCAACTCAATGCCACTCTAACCACCAGTTCACACCAGCCAGAGGCAACTGTTAAGGGTCAACAGGAAAGCCCACAAGAACAACAGAGAGAGAACTCAATAGTTACCAAGGTGCTAAGGAGACAAAGACCTACAAGAATTGTTAGCCTTCACAAAAATATTAAAGCACCCAGAATGAGTGTCAGAAATACCCACAAATACTTAGTATATGAGACACAGCAAAAAGCAGCAGCAGAAAATATTACAGGAGAGTTCTCCAAAGCTTTATAGAAGAATACTTCACCAAATAGTCACCAAATACTTCAAAGCACAAGAGCAGAGACATCCCTACAAAAAATGGCCTACAGTTAAGTACAAAGCATAGTTGAGCTAAGCAACTGCAGTAACTAAGAAAGTATAACACTTCTCAGACCCCAGTGACAGAGTTGGGTTTCACTGTAAACGTGAGGCTGTGAATGGTTCTATGAAAGGCAAAGGAACAGAATGAGGAATAACCAGCACCATAACAGTACTGAAAGTCACCTGAAGCCAGCTTCTCACATCTTTCAAAGACCTCCTCTGACCAGCACAACAGCTTTGAACTGATTAACAGCTTGAAATTATGTAGGCAGGCTTTAATCTATCATGAACTCTGAAATTTAAGAATCTATGAACTGCAAAGGCATCCTCAGGGAACAATGGTTTGAAAGCCTGCTTCACACCCTAGATTTTTTCTAAATTATGTGGGATTTCCTTCATAGAGGTTTTCTGAACTGTAAGTCCAGCAACTGGGACTGTGTGACCAAGGAAAGACTCTTAATAATGGATGATACAACTGCAAACCCAAACACTGTCGGTAAAGAAAGGACCACAACAGAAAGGAACCATCAATTTCTAAGAAAATATCTCCTGTTTCCATAAATACAATTACTGCAGTTCTACTGAAATAAGCAACAAGCAGTTTACGTGAACCAAGGCATAAGTAAATGGTTTAAAACAAGTATGAATTCACTTTTTTTCTTCAGGTATTGCCACTACAGTTACACCCCGTCCTTCGCGAGGAACAGGACAGCCCACAGGCCTCGCAAAACGTCAAACTCGCAAATACGTGCAGGTCATTAATATGCATGCAGGCCACGCCCATTGCTCCACCCCCAGCCAATCAGGAGCGCTGGGGAGCCTCTTCGACTCCTCCCCATGGGCTCTCACAGCACACGGTAGGAAAGAGAAGCATTTCTGCGCCCTGTCTGCCTTGGGGGACCTCCCCCAAGAATCCCTAGACTTCTCCTCAGCCACGCTGTCGCTTCCGCATCTGACGCCGGCAGCAAAAACCCCGCGCTGCTGCTCCCCCGCCCTCTCCCTGGCCCCCACGCTCATCCCGGCCATGTCCCTGCCTCGTGTCCTTGCCCCGTGCCCCTGCCCCATGTCCCAGCCCCACAGGCGGGCTGCGGCAGCAGAGTGAGAATGTCCCACTGACATGCCGTGGCCAGCCCCACTTTCCCGGGGCACTTCCCTTCCCCGCCCATAGCCAGGGAAAAAATAAAAATAACACAGATGCACGCACACAAGTACTGCCCGCTCGCAGCTTGCAGGGGCTCCGCACACACAGGCAGGCGAGCGACACTCAGGGACCTAGATTAATTAAG
>WEKX01029507.1:143379-159688 GCA_013390025.1 Pitta sordida
CCCCGCCGCCCCGCGCCCCCATCGCTGCCATCGCCGCCATGGCTGCGGGCGGCGGGGAGGCTCCGCGGCGCCCCATGGGAAATGCAGTCCGGGGCTGGCCGCGCTTACTACAACTCCCGGCAGCTCCCGCGCCGCTCGGGATAACTGGGAACGCCTGTGCGGGGAGTGTCTGTCGTTCAGCTGCTCTTTAAGCGGTGTTGGTCGGACCTGCCCTTCACGGCTTGTGTTCCTCTGGCTTCGCTACTGTTGTGTCGGTGGCGCTTTGCGAGTCTTGGGCATCCAATGGTTCCGGAGCGCGCGGCTGGAGATTTGAGTCGGCTCCTCCGTAGGGCTGCGGGTCTCGCCCTTGGCAGCGCCTGGGGCTGTTACGTGGTAGTAAAGAACGTTGTCCAGGGCTATGCAAACATCTTCAGTGTTTACACAACCACGTGTCACAGACTTCAGAGTAAATGACAGCGATGCGCACACGCACCTGTCACAAGCACGTGTCGCAAGCACGTACATCGCGCCCTTCACGCCCTCTTGTCTTCCCGAGCTCAGATACAAGATGCTGATGGTTTAGCATCACGTAGAAGTTAATTTATCCAAATAAGACAATGCTTTACGATGGACGTTCCATAGCACTGATTTTCTGACATTTTAAACGAATTAACTGTACATTCTTTATAGGAAGAGCCAATTGAGCGATACCTTCAGCAGACACTGATCTACAGGAACTTGTACAATATACCTTGTTTAATTAGTTTGTCATCTTTTCTTTCTTCGGGAATATCTCTCACTTCTACAACAAAATGTGACCAAGAGAAAATTCCTTACCAGCAAAGAAGAAAGGGTGAGATCGCGTCAAACATTTTGTGAAGACTGAAAGAACCTTGGAGCGACCCTTTTCCTTCTCTCCTGTTGTAAACTTCTTCACATACGAGATAACCTAATATAAGGCCTGTGTAGCAGCCTTTACGCCAATGAAATCAGTAAGAGTTTTCGATAATTCTGATATTAAGAAAACTCCATTGTCTTTTGGACTTAGCAAGATAATGTGCAAGGTATTGTGATGAAAAATATGTTCTAGGTTGAAGCTTTATCATACGGTAGTTGTTTCTGCCACAGATTTATTCTCTTCGCAATTGTCCTCCATGAACTCTGGATTTAATTATTGATACTTTTTAGGGATTAGCAGATCATTTCAACCCAGCTATGAGGATAGGTTCTGAATATAGTTCTAAAGGGTTTCTACTGGTGTAAAAATGGTAAGTTTTGGATTATTTGACTTCCTTTTAAGCCTGTTATCCTGATGTAATAGAAGATTTAATAAATAGTCACTAAGAAGTTAAAACCTTATGAATATTAAAATCATGTTACTTAAAGCCTTACTCTGCCTTGATTGCACAGACTTCTGCCCTTTGCACGTATTATCTAGAAGGGAGTAGACAACCCAGAGGGGTTGAAATCCATCCCAAACAATTGCTCTGAAACTCTGACTTGTATTAGGTGTTGTCTTACATAGAGAGGAGGATTGGGAAGTGTTTATGATTTACATTTTCTCAATGTTATTTTAATTCCTTTTCCAGAAGAAAACAAAACAAACAGACAAAGACATTAGAAAAACCTTTTCCTTTGCAGCCTTGTGCCTGTTACCAGTAGGTAATAAATCAAAGCTCATGCATCTACACACGAGAAGCTGGTAAGTCACAGGCAAGAAGGGCATAGTTGCCTTTCCCAGCAGCTTACTTTGAGGTAGGAAAGGCTACATGTTTGTTCCTTATATACCCTGGGCAGCAGCTTCTACTTTGCAGTGTGTTTATAGATCATGCTGTGACTTGGAATAGGAAAATAGCACTGCATAAAGATTTGTGCAATGGTAGTTCAGTGTTAACTATGTAGACTTATGTCTTACAGAGGATAGACGCAGGGGACAGTTTGCTCTGAGTTTTTTGTTACTGTAAGAATTTAACCTGTGCCTGAGAGAATACTGAAATTCTGTAGAGAACAATAATGCAACAGTATATCATTTAATCCTTAAAGATGCAATCCATCCCATTTATTTCAAAGAAAGTTCCTGTGATTTTTAGTTTATACATTCTGAGTTTTAAACTCTGCTTTCTTCCAAGTCATACGTAGCGTGCATACTTAGTCCTTTTGTGGACTGTGAGATCTCTTCTTGGTACAGTAGGGAATGGGATATTCAGACTGGGATGTTTATTAGATACCTCAAAGGCTGCCTGCAGTGTCTTATTTCAGCATGTGAAATAAGGAACAGGGAGGAACTTCGGTTAAGATTTGGAAGCAGAGGATGGGGTTTTGGAAGAGTAGATCCATAGTCTATCAAAAAATCAGACATTGGCCGACAGGAAAGAGTAATAAAGAGGATTGCTAAGTTTGGAAGCAAACTATGGTAAGGGATGCTTTCAAACTTTTAGGCCCCTAGGATCATCTGTATACCTTGAAAGCCTTTTTTTTTTTTTACCTGTAGGTATAAGGAGAGAAATTTTCTTTTTTTCTGCAACTTTTAACTAATGAGGGCAAGGATTTTCAGCCTGTACTATTGCTGCAATTTGTCTAACTACTGATCATGTGAGATAGCAGATACAAAAAAATGAACCTGATCTTGCAGTTTGGAAAAGGGTATTTCTACTGACCACAGAAAATTCCCTAATGGAGAAGTAGTGCAATTTTATTTTACTTTGTAAAAATGTCATTACTCATGAGTTGAAAATAATGACCAGACTTAACTAGAAAAAACCCCACGAGAAATATGTATGCACAAGCAATTTCTGTAAACAATAATGGAAATATGAAAGTTATATATAGGTACTGATGCTACTGTAGAAGGTGAATTTACTTTTTGTCAGAGGCCCCGTTGTCGGAGAGAGTCTGTATCTTTGGTTCAGCCATGAAAAACCTGTATATGATAAACTTTCTGTGCTGGTTTTCACCTGGTGTGTCTTGCCTGGGAGTGCTGCAACGAGCATTGACTACACCTGTGATTTGGATCAGGTGTTGGCCATCTTGAAAACTACCACTTAGGTGCACAGTGTCCTACCTTACAAGTCATTTTCCAGAGGCAGTGTTTGAGGAAGTTCTGTGCCACTAACCTTGCCTGGTGGTGAGTACTACCCTAATCCTATTGTGTGATAAATTAAACTATTATTTTTACAATGTGAAGTTCTACTGTTATAGGTATAAGAGGATTTCCTAGTACATATATCACTGCCCTACTGGTATTGCATCTTGATTAAGTAGTTAGAAAATCCATGTTATGAGGCTGTGTTACCTTTGGTATGATTTCTAGCTGCCTAGGGATTACTAATTTCTTTGAGTTGGAAAACAGTATTATTTACCTCCAGGATGATCACTCTTTTGATTTGAACCTATTTTAATACACAATATTTTCCAAATACGTGACTTGTTTTTCAGGAATCATGTCAGGTTTGTATTTGGATATAGTTCAGTCTATAAGGAATATAAGTTATAGCGGTTTTGTTTCACAGTATGTTTTTCAAGCAGTGGAAACTCCATTTGGAAACAGCAGAGGCTCAAATAAAGCTTCTGAATTTGAGTCCAATAAACTTATTGTATGAATCTGATACATGTATTGTCTGTGATGATCATGCAGAAGAAAGTGATTGGTGCTACTTATTTCAGCTGATCTGCAGGAAAGCCCTTAAAATGTCTTTCCAGTCTTTAATTTTCACTTTACTCCATGTAGTAAAGAACAAGGAAGGATAGAGGGGAAAACGTATGAAAGTGAGACTAATTTACTCCCATGTTTCATTGCTTTTTCTATTGCATTTTTGTGTATTCTGTTTACAATTTTCAGCTGAAATTTTCAAAGAGCTCTGTTTTTTTGGGGACTGTTACTTCCTAACTTAAGAGTCACAACTCTTGTTGTAGGCTGTGATTCTCTCTATATATATATCATGGAGCTAACATTTCTGCAGCATATGCTTTCACATAACCAATACTTGAACAAGAACTTTCGTATACTTATTTACAAGATTCCAGCTGAAAGTTTAACATAGGAAAAAATGGACACAAAGATCTATGATAAATTTAAAGAAGAGAAAATTTAGCTGAACAGTCAAATTGAGAATACATATCAAAATGTTTTCCCTGACTAAGAGATGGTATTAATAGTCAACAGAACTTTCAATTATTATTGACTTCTCTGTCGTGAGTAAAGTGAAGGAATAGTTTGAAAGAGTGGTTGGAGTGAGCTGGCTATAATACATAGTGACATTAGGTTAGTCTAGAATTAATTTTTTAATCAAAACCAATCTAAAGATAGTCTTAAATGTTAAATCCTGTCAAGGTGCTGCTTTTCAGAGAGGAATTTCTTTAAAACATGAGGTTAGTTGTAGGTTGAAGCCCAATGAAGAGATTATATTTTTTGAAAAATTTATTCCATTAGCTTAGCACCATGCTTCTAGGGACTGCCTTTATTGTTCTTAACACTGAGGATTATTTTTAATTGTCTGAAGCAATGAGAATGCAAACTAAAACTGTTGACTAGATGGAACTTTTTGATTTATTGTTGCAATAAAAGAAGAAATGTAAATGAAGGAAAATACTGCAGATATATGTTCCGAAGGTTTGAATAAGGTTGTAGGTCCTGAAGTGAGCCCTTCAGGAGGTCTCACTTTTTCCTAAGCAACAACATAACCTTTTCTTTTACTTATTTAGAATTGCTTTGTAAGGAATTAGTTATTTACAAAACTTTTTGTATATTCTTTCCTTTCAAATATATACACCTATACATTTTGTTATGAATATACGGGTGGGCTTGAAGAATACATGTTGAAACTCTTATCCTCCTGGTTAGAATCTTTACACTGAGATGTAAATTTTTCTCTTTTTTTGCTTATATAGCTGTACTGCTGTCCTGTGTCTTTTGAAGCAAAATCTGATTGATGTTCTGCTTTTTTATAAGAAGTGACAAGAATGTTTGTGGTGTTTGTTTGGGGTTTTTTTCCCCCTTCTTTACTATATTTATGTCATACCTATGTACTTGTTAACTTTTTTAATAGTGAAATAAGAAGTATAAACAGTGCTTCTTCCCCGAGAATGGCAGTGCCCTTGAAATTAATCATCCTTCTCACAATTTTATATTGTTTGTTTGTATTTGGGACTCTTGGAATTATGGTTTGTATGTATTATATCCCAGGGTTTCTGTCTTGCAGTTTACTCTTTGGAAAAAGTATGAATAATTGTACAGTCTTGTAGGCAACAAACATTTTAAAGCCATATACCAGTGTATAGAATGTATCAATAGTAGAGTACCTCTTTTACTATTATTTTCAAGGTAAGGAAAATAATTACAAGCGAGATTTTTGTTTATTGTGGTTTTTTGTTTGTTTGTTTGTTTTTGTTTTGGTTTTTTTTGTTATTTGTGGGAGGGAAGTTGGGATTTGGTGGGATTTTTTTTGGGTTTGTGGGAAGTTGGGGTTTTTGGGGTGGTGGTGGGGTTTTTTATATCGTCTAGGATTAGATTAAGATTAGAATATTCCATTTTTGAAGTGAAATTCTCTTCATAGAAACTCTTATTAACTGGTCAGTCAGTCACTGCTTTGGGACTGAAGTGCTTCAGTAACTGATTACGTCATCTTGGATTAGATTAAATTCTTCCATTATGGAAGTGAAATTCTCTCTGTAAAAACTTCTATTAACCTATCAGTCAGTAACTGCTTTGGGACTGAAGTGCTTCAGCTCCAGTAACTGATTAGTAAATTGCAGTCTGAAGCCAGAATGTAAGAAGTGCTCTGTGCTTTGCACATATTGGGGTAATGGCTCATTAAGTTTTAATAAATTGGATGATCTTGAAAGTTTGTATTTCCTCCTTGCCTTGTCCAGTATAGCAGCATGTTCAGGGAATTCACTTCAACACAAGGCAGCAACAGCGCAGTATACTTGGCTTGTCAGGGAGCTGTTTCTACAGGCCTTGTTGAAAAAAAGCTCTGGGGGACTTCATGAGGAGTTTAGGTTTGATTCCCCAAATCGTTGCTAAAGCAAACCCAAAGGAGGTAGCATGTGTTAAATAGTTACAGTAACAGCTTTGCCTAAGGGACTTGAGAGACCGACCTTTCTAGTTTTGCCGTATGCTGTTCTTCTCTTTCCTCCCTAAATGTTAGGATTTGTCGTATGTTAGCACAACTTTCTCTAATCTAGTAGTGTTTTCTTTGTCCTGATGCTCACTGTAGTGGCCCAAGTAGTGGTAATGGCATAAGAATGCATTGCTAGCTTTTGTTCTAACAATACTTTTTATCTCTCTTCTGTCTTTTTCTGCTACCATGTAGATTAAGGTGATGCATAAATGACTAAATAGGAAGCTTTTCCCATCAGGGTATTATCCATATGAAGTAAAAAGATCCTTTGCCAAGTCACTAGAAAAATCTTGTGGTTTTACTGAATATATAGAAAAACCTTTTTGTCAGGCCAGGTATGCAGTAGTGGAAGGTTATGTGATGTACCTGGCCTGGATGACCCACTTTGGATAGTTGCTTTCTGTGTCACTGACATGGAAATTCAGTGACACGTTATTTTGAATAGATATGCAGCTGCCTTACATGTGGATCAAAGTATTCTATTTTCCCAGTTATATTCTGCTATCTTATGGTAGTAGATACTATGCTACTTCAGGAAGCATTTTATTACTGTTATGAGTTATGCAAATCTTGCTGTTTCTTTTAGGTCCTGAGAGGGAGAGATTCTAACTACTTCTTGGAGTCCTCTTCCCCAGAGCATGTCTGGTTGTTTTCTTACAGTCTTTTGAAATATAGAATTAGACATCAATTGGAAAAAATATTACACTTGCATGTTTTTGTGTCTTGCTTGTGATTATGTTTACTTGGTCTTTCCCAATTGCTAAATGCCTCCCAATCTCCGTATTTTTAATTCTAAATCCATTTTTATTGTTACACATAAAAAGAAAATATATATGTTTAGCCAGAATGATTTTACTCTAATATAAGAAGAGGAAAATGCTTAAATTTGTATTAAAATTATAGTCAGTGTATCTGCTAACCTTTTGAAAAGTGAACAAAAATTAATTTATTATCCCATTGTACCAGAATTCTTGAAAGGTTTGCAAATGCATGGTAGTAGCATAGTAAATAGGCAGCATATTGTGAATATATCTTTTAAAAGCTAGGGAATAGCTTAAATACTCTTTGAAACTGTAGTTGATATAAAACATTTCCAGTTAGATCATGTATAGAGTAATTACTTTTGACAAGTTAATTTTGCTAGTGTCCAATTAAGCTATTCATTCATAGCTTATCTCTTCACAGAGTGGCTGTATTCACTTAGATGCTCAGGCTTGAATTTCTATTATGCATTTAAATATGAATCCAAATTCATATGATGTGAATTCATTGAAAGGGCAGCTCTTAGTATGGAGAGTTTGAACGCCCCCGCCCCCCTGTTCAAATCACAAGACTGGCTTCAATCAAGAGGGATGTGAGGTTATCTTTTTCTTCTGGTTTACAAGTAGTAGTAGGTGTTTCATTGCTTGGCCTCTATTTTTTCAAAGCTGTTTAGATTTGTATTCTCAGTTTTTCTTGAAACTCACTTTAATTCAGCATATAAAGTCAAATGTAGGAATGTTTTCTCATGAAGCCACCAGTCTTCCCAAAGCTGGGACTTTAAATGGAATACCAAATACAGTGATTCCCCCAGAATTCGCTGGGGGTTGGGTCTGGGCAGGTCCTGCGAGTTATGAAATCCATGAAGATACCGAACCCATGAATATTCAACTACTCCCCACCTGTAGCCACACGCCCTCCACTAATAAGGTCTGGAGGGGCGGTCCTGGGAGTGTGGCTCGCACTGTAGCACCTCATTAAAGCTTTGGTGCTTCCTGGCCGCAAAATCCGGGGTCCAGGACATTCTGTGCACGTGTGTGGTCTCACAACTCACTGAAAATCCAACCACGATTAATTGAATACGAGGATACGCGGGCTGCGAATATGTGGGGGATCACTGTATTAAAAAGTACCTCAGAATTAGAAGATGCAGAACTACTAACTCTTATCAACATTATTAACTCTGAGAGCATAGAGTTTCAAATCTTTGAGATCCCAGGATGACACTAGGCATTTTCCACTGATAATGGAAGATGTTCATTTACTGCTCTCAATAGAAGTAGAAATAAGCCAAGTCAGGGGCATACCGTGATTGTTCAAAGGGGTCAAGGGCATCTGTAACCTGCTTCAATGAGTCAGGTGTTTGGAATTTAGGAATGAATTGAAAATGTGCATTAGAGATGGACTTCGGCCTCCAGAAGCTTTTAAAAAAATACTTACAAAAATTAGTGCTTATTCTCTGAGTGTACAGAGCAGGATTAGGGAACTGCCACACAATTAATCAAACTAGTGATTACTCCAAGCTTAAACTCAAGGGACCAAATTTACTAGGCCCTGGGCAGGTAATTTATGTGATCTGCTCTGGTACTAGTGAGGCAAATTCAGCAAGATGTATGATAGTGATGGTAGATTGTGTTTCCTCTTTGTCATTTATCTCGTCTTTTCTGTTGCACAGAAATGTCTCTAATGGTAATGGGACCAGGTCAGAGCATAGCAGAACACTTGTAGTTCTTTGCTGCTGGCATAAAAGTTTGTGGGTTGCTGTTCTAAATCCCTCTGGCAGGGGGAGAGGGAGGGATGCACACTCTCTCCCGTCCCCCCATCCCACCTTTGCTGAAATTAATCTGGACATTCACATGCAGACTTGAGTACCTACGTGGCTCTTTCCAGTCAATACTTCAGTACTTCTGAGTTCTTTCAGTTCCTTTGTCTGTTTTGAAACTTAAGCCACAAATAGATCTTGACATTAGGTTTCACACAGGGATCTAGACATTGGGCTGTATCACCCCACATGGGTATTTGAATTAATTTTATCTCTATTCTACACCTCTCATATTGACACCTGTTTGAACATGAAAAAAGCCTAGCTCTCCCTTGCATGGCTGGAAGCTGCTAATGTGAGAGGTGGCCAGAGAAGTACATGTTGGGAAAGACAATTGAGAGCTTTGCCTGTTATGTGGATTTCTAGGATTGATAGGTGAGCCCAGACTTCAGCCACCAAGTTTCATTACTGCCATCCAACAATGCTGTCTGTAAGCAGCAGTGATTTCTTTTCCCAGTTTGCATAACTTGACTTTCTCAGAAGCTCTGTCCTGTGGAGAAGACCCCTTGCTATAACTTACCACATGATTTGGGATGCCAAGAAATGCTGTCTTCTCTAAGACTTGTGAGTCTTTCTATTGAAGACACTGCTGTTTATGTAGTGTTGACTTAGATTTCCTAAACAAGGCTTGTCTAATGCTATTTATCTACTTACCTATTCAGCTAAAAAAATCTGACCTTTGGTGTTTCTCCATTGGGCTATTTCTCTGAAATTAATTTTGTGAGAGGCTTTCATGTCCCACTGTGGAATTATCTAGAGGATAATAGTAATACAAATCTTCCACTCAGATTTTAAAGCATTGTTTCTACTTTTTAAGCACAGTTGTGCTAGGTCCGAGTTCAGTTTCACATTGTTTCTTCTTGCATCACTACCTATATGTGAGAAAGTAACTGCAAAAAGGCCAGTGTTCCACGGTACACCTATGTTGACCTCTATTTGGGGGCAAATTATGTGATAACTGCTGACCAATAATACAAACACATACCAGTTTCAGAGTAATTACTCTTATCTGAGGCAAGAAAGCTTCCCTAAGCTCCTTTCCAAGGACAGCACAGCAGCAAAACCACAGAACTCCTGGGGCCTGAATTTGAGGCAATAACATGAACAATGCAAAAGAAAAATATTGTTGAGTGGGGAGAAATGCCTTCAAAAGAGCATTAAACCTATGAGGATTTTCCCAGTAGGAAAACACACTACAATTCTCCCAAAGTTGGTGTGAGAATGCTGAAGAGGTTGTATAGTTTTGGCTGAAGAAATGAAGTATTATTATTGTTCCTTTGAGCGTTGACAATGCAGGACTTCAGAAAAGCTGTTTAAGTACCACTGCAATATAATTTAAAACTGAACTCATTCTCTTCTAAGTTACAATGTAAGTGAAATTGTAATTGTCAGCAGTCCTGTTCACTAGTGAAGTGTGGACGTAGCTGAATGTTTTCTTCCGGTAATTGGTGGTGGCAAACAGAACTGTGGTGCGGCTGAAGCTTAGTTTGCATCAACAATAGATGAAATCAGACCTCGACATAAAGAGGACAGTGTCATTACAATCATATAAAAGTGAATGTGGTCAACATTGGTATCCAGTCTGGGAAGTCTCCTCACTGGGTACAGGGTTTTGTAAATGGGCTACATCTGCTCTGCTGCTTAGTAGTAAACTGGTGGAAGTAGTGCCTGATGTCTTATGGCTTGGGCTGCATCCTGCTTGGACTACTAACTTTCCTCAACAATTCTACTGGTGTAGTACAGTGATTGTCAATTGCATGTTGCGTATCTGGTATTTGTGTCAAGATTCAAAGATGTTTTAACCTTCAGTTTCAGAGTTTGTCCACATGCTTCACAAATACAACATTACTAAAATTGAGAACTCTCCCTGTTCTTCCTATTTTGTGTCACTTCACTAGTATTTCATTGATCTTCATTTTGTTGGTTTTACATTTATTAGCATAAGCAAACACATGGGTCTGGCTTCATTGTCCATATAATGAGTAGTAAAAGGATTTAAATGTAGGAAAAATACCTCTCTAGAGGATTAAAGTAAGGGGGGGAGGAGTCTGATTAACATATTAGGACAATTCAGGGTCCGCCAGTGACTGACGACCTATTTAACTAGGCTGGAATGGAAATGGAGAGAAAATACAGCCAGCAGAGGAAATGTAGGTCTGCTGAAATGTGTGTGTGTGTATATATATAGGTATGTATATAGGCCTTTAGGGAAGCTCCTTAGGGAAGGGGAAGTGAGTGCCCTATCTGTTCTTCCCTTTTTGCACAAGAGGGAAGTAAATGACTTCTTACAGTCTAACCCAACCTGAATATAGTCACCAAATGAGTCTCTACTAGACAATAGAAACACTGTCACCTCTGTTACCAGGTCTTGGGAACAGGCAACTTTTGCCGCACCAGCCATTTTCTCCACCTGTTGTCAGATGTAAACACCATCTTTCCTGTAGCACTTGACTTGTTTTCTTTCTGTGCTTTGGTATGTTGGCACAAGCCATCACAGAATGTAGATTTTTACTAATGTACTGGAGGGCTGGCCAAGGCTCATGGTTTTGCCGTTCTCACTGTGATTCCACTTGTGCTGCTTCTATATTTGCTCCAGCAGTAGAATTAAGCTATTCACTTTTTCTATGCCTTGACATAGGCTCATGAAACTGACACACTCATCACTTAAATCAGAGTGACTGAGGTTAAATTCCTATTCTTTTGAATACGTTGTTGAACCCTGTCCTTTACAAAAGCAGTGAAATTTCGTACGTTGGTAAGAGTATTTGAGTAGAATTGTTACCTCAGTCCACAATTAATGTCAAGAATGGAGGAAAAAATATCTTTGCATTGAACCTCCAATCCTTTCTAACCTAGATAATTCCTTGACCCCACAAACAGTACTGTAAGATTTCATGCTTGGAAACTGTTTACTCTGGACATGTATATCTTGAAATATTGAACATAACTATGCTTATAATGCAGCAAGATTTTATGATAAAATAAATATAAGTAACTATCCAGCTATAATATTGGTTGAATTGCTGTGTTTGTCATGTGTAGTTATATGAAACTTGGTAACATTCACCTTACTGGAGCCTGTAGGAATCCTCTTAGTTTTCAGACCATACTGGAAGATAAATAGCGTAATGGAGCTAAGAGGTTAATCAGTCCAGTGGTGCAACAGCTATTTTTATAAAGAGGAAGACCCCCAGATACTTGCTGCCCATGTACAGTGCTTCAAATAATTATTATTTATTGCTAAAGTTTTTGCACCATCTGCCCTCGCACTTATTAATGCTACTGTGCTACCCATTGATAAACCTTTTCATTAATTTCTGCATCTCTACCACCTCTTTGTTCCACAAATAAATGCTAGAGTCGCTAAGTCACGTCTAAGGGATGAACAAATTCTTAAACACTATGAGGAGTGAGTCAGATTCTCTCTTTGGTGTGCTGTGGTTTATTTGACAAATGAACACAGCAAAAGATAGGGTATACCAATATTGCTGTGTTCTTGCTTTGTCACTTGTGAAATTTCTTTATTTTCCTTTGTTTCGGTTCCTAAACACAATTAGTATGTGCATGTACATGTCAGGTGCCAGATGGTATGTGTGTCTTTCTAGAATTTACATAGCTTTTCACATATTTTGAAAGAGAACTGAAACACAGTACACTGCATGACGTGACAACTTTGATGTATTACTTCTCAGCCACAGTAATGCATACTTTTGGTTTACCAAGAATGTTCTCAGGCCTTTACCAGCCCTCAAGAAGTCTTATAGTGGTTTGTACTACCTAAGTTATTACTTTATTCTTTATACATATTACCTTTTCCACCCTCACAAATTCAGGTGGTTTTCATGGGTTTTTTTAGTCCAATATTTCAGCTGAAACTAGGCACTGTTTTTGAGTCCTCGAACCTGGCAGTTCTGCCTGCCACAGCATTCAGTGAGCGAATGAACACATGCACTGCTCTATGCCAAAAAGTAGAGATGGGCTAAAATAGGTAACAGATGCGTACTACAAAACACTTTGAATAGGAAAAAGAGTATGCAGAGAGTAGGGAGATATTCTTGGGTCACAAGAAGTCATCTGTGTCTGGGCCTGTACTCTGGTGGTATTCCTGACAGGTGTTTGTGCAACCTGTTCTCAAGGACCACTGGCAGTGGGCATTTCCTACTTATTTCAGTACTTCACTATCTTCACTAATGCAAAACTTTTCATAATGTTTACCACAGACCTCTTTTTTTTTTTTTTTTTCTGTGATTAAGACTACTGTTTGTTGTCCCCTCTGTAGAGAGTAGGCAGAACAAATAAATCCCTTCCTCTTGGCAGCATTGCTTTATAATCCAGTAAGAATCTCACTAGTATGTTTCCGTTGAGCTCTTAAAGCTAAATATACCTATGTCTCTTTGTATCAGATATATTTCATATCCCTGATCTCTGTTCTTCTCTGAACTCTCTCCATGTGGTCTATGCTTTTCCTGAGATGCCAGACCTAGACAGGGATTCTAGCTAAATTGATGCATTACTTGTGCTGAATAGAGATGCTTCACTTATGTTTCAGCTTGTATTTATGCATACAGATGGCATATCTGCTCTTCTTATTGTGTAGTACTCAAAAAAAAAAGAAACAATCACCAAGTTAATATTTGTGATCCCATATAACCATCCGCTTCTTCCAACAGACCTGATCACTAGCAAGATGTCCTCCACTGCATGCTTTGAAGAATTAATTATCCCTGTTAAAGCGTACAAACCTGTGATATGAACACTTTACAAGTGGTATTAGGAGTTCCGTAGGTTTTCTAAATGGACTAATTGTTCTGCTTCAAAGAAGGGAGGCTCTACCGATTTCCATGTAAGAGAAATATTTGCAATACAGAAATAACTGTAATGATGGCAATTGAAAGAAATTAGTTAATGAGCCAGTCTTCTCTGGGGAATTTTTCTGGGATCTAAGTCAAATGGACTTTTCCGTAGCGCATTAAAATTTCTCTTTTGAGTAAAGTGTTTTTTCCTTCTTTCCCCTGTAGTATGAAATAATTGGAAGAGGAGACTTGTTTTGAACGTCTGTGCAAACTTAAAATGGTCTTGCAGGCAAAGGTGATGATGGCAAAATTTCCAAAATATGGAGCATCCACATGTCCTATCCCATACAAAACTGTCTGTTAGATTTTCAAATGCATATAGAATTTCAGGGATGCGATGATCTTCTCAACTCTTTTTTATTTGCCATTCTGTTTTCAGAATGTTCCCCTATAGGACTGAAATAAGTGTAGATTTGAATTTTAGAAGTCACATGTGTTTGAAGATGTGTTTTAAATTCTTTCCATCATGCAAAACAACAAGATGAAAATTATTAGGGAAGAGGACTGTAGTGAATGCAAGTTTTTGCAGGTATAGTAAACTCTGCACACCTGGGTGGAGCACTTGAACTGCATATGAGAAATAGATTGTAAGACCACCTCTGCTCAAAGTACTTCAGAAATCATTAGAGTGCAACCTGGTACATACTGGTTGGCTAGATGGAAAGATTATGACCTTCTCTCTGATCATAGCATACCTAGACTTTTTTCAGAAGCTTGACTTCAGAAAGAGTCTTTAATCCCCAGAACAGGGAATTTTAAAGAAAACACAAGCAAACAGTGAAAAAAAGAGAAAAGACTGAAGTGGTGCCAATTGTCACAGGAATCTGGGAACTGTCCAAAACCTAAAACACTTTCTCCTCTCTCAGTTAACTCGAGTATTTCCATCAGCATACTTGATAGCCGAATCTGTTAGTTTGAGACTTCCATAAGAACCAACATATGACATGCTGGCTTGCACTGTCCAGCTGTTCCCCAGATCAGGAAAGGTGATACAGGCTCATGATAATATGTTGTGAATTACGTATTAATATTTACTCTTACTGTTATTATTGTGATCTAATGGATTTTCTGAAAAAGAACCATAGGTTTTGTAAAATTCAGTGACTGATTTGCATATATTGTTGCATAATTGCAACAATAAAGTTTGAGGTGAGGTGCAACAAATTGCCCTAGTAATGACTTTTTAAAGCACCATCTGTGGCCTGATACTTCTGGCTCTTTAAAAGTGATATTGTTTAGAAATCTGTTGTGGTGTGCAGGTGGCTCACTCTGTATCTGCCCACTAATCAGTGGTAGCCTGTGTTAGTAGGCGATACCTCCACAATGAAAGACAATGGTATTTATCTTTTTTTTGAGCAAAAGCACTCCCAAAAGACTATAACATGGTGTTCTGTTTTGTTTTGATTGTCAATTTCCCGTAAGACCAAGTTTCCTGAAAAGGATGACCAATATACTAAATGTTCATTATTTGACTTCATGTATTTGAGCACAGCAATCTGATATAATTGATTCAATTCCACTAAGTAGCATATGATTATGTTGTTATTTTAGGTGCACTGTACAGTGGAAACAACAGGAAGAAAAACACTCTAGAATCATGTCCTTATCTGGTGGCCTTCAAAGCTGACTTACTGAGTCTTAACTCAAAAAATGCAACAATAGAACAATCAAACACAAAGAACACTCTCCTCTGCCGAGCACACCAAAGCAAATGGACAGAAACCTGAAAGCCTGAATCCCTTATGAATAAATCCTCATTCCCCTGAATACATTAGTCAAAGTTGATGTCAAGTAATCCATATTTAATTTGTATACCTTTCACCTTTCAACTCCTTCTGTTAGCTTTTACTCCTTTATTGGGCCCAATCAGCATATTGCCTATTCTGTGTCAGTTTTACAAACAGAAGGGTGGTAGCAGGGTAGTGGGGGGAATAAGTTCCTGTTCCAGGAAATTTGAAAGACATATTAGCATTTGGCCAGTTATCTTTAGAGGATATGGTTTAGAATGTGTTTTGCAATCAATAGTTATCCTGGTGGTGGTAGTGACTAATACCACCAAGAAGTATGTGTTTTGCCATTAGCCAAGCCTTCCAGCACCTTAAACTGTCATGTGTATCCCCCCGGAAACCTACCACTAGGAAGACAGAGATTGCCACATAGGGAAAGCAAATTAAAGGTGTTAATTTTACTGCATTGTTGTGCAGTGGCAGTACTTGTCGGTCAAGTTGCATGCTGTTGTACTTCAGTGCATTATTTTACATGGACTGAGGTGTCAGACTGAAAAGTGTAACTGGAAGATAAAGGCACATTGTGACCAGAGCAGAACTTGAAATTAGTGTGTGTCAGTGTGTTGCACATGACTATTATCCTTCATAATTCCGGATCTCAGTCTTTTTCACTTTTGGCATTTGCATTGCTTTGGCATTTGCTTCAGTTAGAAGGACAATGGTTTCTTCTCTCTCACGGAGGATGAGTATTGATATGAGCTCTGGAATGGTTTCTTCCAGTTTGGCTATGTTTTCTTATTTACAAGGAAAGCATTAAAAAACCCCTCATGTAGTGTTTGCCCAGAGCCTATAACTGAGGGATGGAAAAGTACTTTTAAGGTGCATCATTAACACTAATTAGAATTCATGTTGTATAGTTTTGGTCAGTTAGAACTTGATAACTGAAGAAGTAGAGTCTTTTTCCTTACCCAACCCCTCCATATATGCACTGAAAATAGTGAATGAAATAAATATATGGTGGGTCCAGATCACACACACAGAATCACACAC
>WEKX01029509.1:0-127500 GCA_013390025.1 Pitta sordida
CTCCTCCTCCTCTTTGTTCTTAATTTTGCGCGGAGTTTGCTTGCTCCGGGAGGCAGCGGGGGATGCTCGCCTTCCCCATCCCGGGGTTTCCCCTCCCTCCCCATAACGTGTTGGCGGTTCCCATTGTACCCTCAAGTCTTTCCCGTTCCTTGCACCGCGCGATCCCAGGACACAAACTTGGGATTAAATCACCCCGCTCCATCCTTCCCACGGTACCGTGCGGGGAAATGCCTCGGCAGCGCATCCGCATTGTCCCGCGGGCATTTCCCCGCACCGTACCTGGCATCCCCCGCTCCTGCCCCATCACCCCCAGTACCTCCTTTCTGCCGACACTCCGAAGGCCATCCCGCTTTTCCCGATGCGGTTGTTTTGGTGACTGGGAACAGGGGCAAGAAGGGGGAGTAGGAGGGCGAAGGGGGAAAGCTGAAAAGACATGTTGGTGGAAGGGCGATTTGCATGAAAAATAGAAACGGATGATTAGGGACCCAGGCAGGGAATTTTGATTGCTGCAGAATTAAAAGATGCATCCTGCGAATCGGAGGCAAGACCAGGTGAATTGTATTCTGGTGTTTTCTTTGTAATCCCAGTGTTTTATATTTTGTTTTAAAAGTAGCAGTCATAATAAGAAACATATTTTTAGCCGGCTCTGCCTCCGTCAGGAGCCAAATGTTTTGCAGCGAACACGGTGCCAGCCGTATTTCATACATTAGTATATAATTCTTGTTAATTAGCAATAATTTACATTAAGAGCATAGAAAATGTTGAGGTTACAGGTTTTATATCTGTACATTTGATCATCTTGTTATTTTCAAGAACTTTGCCTCCTATAAAATTAATTAGGTGAAATGTGGAGGTGTAATCAGCAACCTCTGAATTACCACTTCATTTCCTGGTTTTGATTGTAAATCAGCCCAGTCCATACAGACTTCTAGCAAAGTCTATTTTTGTTCAGCGGTACTTTTAACTGTCTGATGTCGAAGCAGCGTGTTACCTTCCCCTGCTAAATAATAGTGACAGTGTCAGAAAGGAATCAGGCCGCGGGAAAACATTATAATTGAGTAATGATTACGCAGAGCTCCTCGCTAAGCCAGCTGTAAGGGGAATACGGGTGATTTTTGTATCTCTTGCTGCTGGGAGTCGGTGAGCTCGAAGTTAAATTTGCAAAATACCTTTGTCTGCGGCGTGCAGCGAGCTACTGGTGGAGTTAGTCCTGCAATAATTTACTCCCTCGGTCCGAACGCAGGGAACGGCTGGCGAGAAAAACGCCATGCCCAGCAATCCCGCAGAAACACCCTGCTCCTCTCCCGGCTTCGCGAGCAGCGTGAGACGCACGTTGTGCCTCTTGCTCTTGTCAGTCTGTAAGTTTAGAAGAAAACCCCAGCGATTAAGACATTGTTTTTATTAATACGAGTGTAACCTTCATGTTCCTGTGGCTGACCTTACGTTAAATTAGAAGTAGTACTAGAGGCAAGAAATGATGGACTGGATCCCTGTGTCCTAGTTGGAGCTGAGGTACGGCGAGGTAGCATGCTCTTTCAATATTATTTTACGTGGCACAACTGGGAGCTACTCCAGATCTTCCTCCTCAATATTCAGCCTAGGTAGGGTTGAAATAAATTTAACCTGAGTTCACTGGATTTTTGCACTTTATCAAAATCAGTTCCAATATTGTGCAGTCAAATTAAAATCTATTTTTTGATTCTCAGTGGCTTTAAGTTCATTAAATGTGAAATTGGCAGCCAGCTAAAGAAGGTCAGGCTGATTAACTGTTTAGGAGTTGTATTCTGTCTCACTTGCCTTACCTGGCAGTGTTTTGAGGTGGGTTGTATTTGTAGTACCCTCTCCTGCTCGCTGCTGCCAGCGTCCGTGCTGTATTGCGCAGGCAGAGGAGCACCAACACGCTGCTGGTACTTATTTTTTTTCCTTGTGAAAGGCAATAGTGATGGAGACTGCACAGAGATTGCCAAGGTATTTCTTTGCAAATTTAACCCAAAAAAAAAAAAACCTCAACAGAAAAGAGAGCCCTGTCTGCCTCGTTAGAGCATTCACTGACATCCACTGACGATTCTGTGAGCAGAAATAGCCTCATAATGAAGCTTTTTGGAGCTCATTCAGAAAATTTGTCAACTTTGACAACATTAGGCAAGGTATTTTGAGTTTAAAGAAGGTGCTTCTCAGTGTTGCGAGGAAATGTGGCAGTTGCTTGGCCAGGCTGATTTTTGGATGCTGAGGGCCACCAGTGCTAACATGTTCAAGATAATTTAGGCATTCCCTTATTTCAGGATTAAAAAACACAAAATGACTGATTGCCTTATTTCCTTAAGTACTAAAAAATATTCCATCCTATTAATGTTTCTGGATGGATTTGATGGTGTATTTGCTATTTATTTGAATCCTGAGGAGTAGCTGCAAAGTGAGAGGTGCCTCCCACCACCCCGCAGGCATTTCTGCTGCACTTGCATTTTATTATTTAGGTTTCTGTCATCTATCTATCTATTTATCTAACTATCTATCTATTTCTCTCTCTCTCTCTGTCTCTCTCTCTCTCTTCCCCACCCCCTATTCCCCCCCACCTGAATAACTGCGTTTTCAGATTGTTTTTTTTAAATTGGAAGCCAGGAGTGGGCCGATAGGGACAGTGCCACCAATCCATACGTATACGTGTGCACGTGTGTACTGAGAGCTGCGTGTGCCCCGTGTGCGCCTGGGGGTGTGTGACCACGCAGACTGGCTCTTCCTCCCTTTTCTTTTACACACATGCACATGCTTCCTGCGCGGCCTGTGCAGGGAATATGCAATATCTGTGTATATGGAAACACCTTCTGTCTGCACCGTGTTTCAGGCTCCTGAATTTTAGAAAGTGGGTCTGGCTGGTGGAAGACACACACCCATGTGTGTGAGACAGAGTGCGTGCAGTGGTTTTAGCCTTGAATTCATATGCATAAATAATACATCCAGCAGTGAAACACCATACTTGCTTCTTTTCATAGTAGCACAGGGGTTTTGCAGTTATTTGAGCCTGTTCATTTAATTTTAGCACCGAATTGTTCAGCGAGTCAGAAATCTGCCCCCATGTAGGAACACGGGGACAGTTGCGGTGTTCCCTCTCTGAGTTGTGCCTGCTACAGCTGCTTCTGCAGGATATGTTCCCTGTAACTGCTGAATCCATCTCCCCACTGCCGTGCTGACAGCCGTGGTGCATGGGTTTAGCTGGGGGGGAGCAGGCCCACGTGCAGAGCGGGGTGTAATATTCACGAAGAGGGGGCTTGGCACGTTCCTCCCCCCGCGCCTGGTGCCATTCCCGAGAGCTCTAATGATTCTCCTTTTGTTTCTCGAACTGCAGCCGAACCTCTTGAAGCCATTCTCACTGATGACGAACCTGAACATGGCACATTGGGAGCTCCGGAAGGGGACCACGACCTCCTCACCTGTGGCCAGTGTCAGATGAACTTTCCGTTGGGGGACATTCTTATTTTTATTGAGCACAAACGGAAACAATGCAATGGCAGTCTCTGCCTAGAGAAGGCTGTGGATAAGCCACCTTCACCCTCACCAAGTGAGCTGAAAAAAGCATCCAATCCTGTGGAGGTTGGCATCCAGGTTACGCCAGAGGATGACGATTGTTTATCAACGTCATCTAGAGGAATTTGCCCTAAACAGGAACATATAGCAGGTAAATTAAAGCAAAGAGAAGTGTTTGCAAGTTTATTTCCATTTCAGTTGCAGCGTAGCATGTTTGCAGTGGTGAACTGCTGTGTCTGTCTGTGTTCTGCTTGCCGTGATGGCCCGTGCGTTCAATGCCCTGCCTTGGGTTAGTGCCGAGTGGTATTTCTGAGTGCCTGCGCAGCGGCAGGAGCAACAGGCACGTGCCGTGCTGGCCGGTATTTCCAACGGTATTTTTCGAGGCCAGTCTCCTGATTTGCCTGTATTGTAGTCACCATCTCCCGGTGTCTCTCCTGCTGTACTGATGTGGGAGGAGGTATCAGAGCCCACCGCGCGATAACTTGAGGAGCTTGCAAGTTTCTGGCAAAGTCAGGGGTGAAAGAGTTAACCAAGCATCAGCCAGCCTTGGTTCCATATTGGCTGTCAGCGTATGGACTGTAATTAAACACAGCCCCATGGCAAAGTGACACCACCGACCTTGACTTTAAGATGCCATTTTCGACTGGCCAGGCCAGAGTAGAGAGGGCAGTTGCTGAAGCGCACAGACATGCTTATTCAGAAAGTTTAAGGGCATGTTGGAAATTTCAAAAGGTTGGTTTGACAGGAAAGGCTGCTCTCTGCAGCCTGCCTCCTCAGCCAAATGATAAATGCTTCGCTGTGCTCTCTCTTGTCTCTGATGTGGTTTTGACAGATGTATCTTGATTTTGTTTGCGGTTTACACAACCACATGTCAGCCGTACAAATGTCCAAGGCAGAGTTCTGTTTTGTGCAACAAACAATATGAAATGTAATTTTAAAAAAACCAGGATAAATAATACTATTTCTTAGCTTTTTTTTTTAAAGAACCAGAAAGCCATTTGCTGTGCAGATATTTCACAGATGAAATTATTAGAAAAATAGACTGTGCCATGTGAAAGAAAATCTCAGAGTCCTGAGAGTGTAACAAGGCACGCTCTGCTTTTTAAAATCCTGCTAGTAAACAAAAGTGCTACCCATTTGCAGCGAGCGTTGCAAATCACTTCAAACCGCACCAACACTGCCAGTTGAAAAAGGCGAGACCGCAGTGTATCAACACCAACAAATGCCTCAACCAGTCTTTTCAGACTCCCCCTCCAGCGATGTTTGGGATGTGGCACTGCTGGTACCTCTCTTCTGGGAGCCCACAGGACCGCTCGGGGTTGTCAGAGGCGCAGTACATCATCACATGATGTGCTGGAGCTTGTCTTGGGCTTGTTTTGGCCACAAAGTAAAACCATAATAGGGCAGTAGGCGCTGGGAGGTTCACTGTGATACTCCTGCGGCCTCCCTGGCCTCCAACCCGGCCGCCAAATTATGGTGGGGAGCTGTAGTTGTGGAGGTTTTGTGTTGGCAGTGGATCTGTGTCAGTGTGTGCATGTGTCTGTATGCAAAGCCATGTGTGTGCACACACGTGTGTCATGTAAACAAGTATGTACTATTTCTGCAGAGTACTGGGTATTTCTTTGAAACATAAATGTGTCTACATTTAGGAGGGAACTGAGAATCAGCTACTGTTGAGCTACATTTTGAATGAGACTCAAACCCCCCAGTAATTCCCCATACTGCACTTTCCAGACATGGATGTTAAAGGTTCTTTTCCCAGAGTCGTAGAGGGCAGTGCCCATTTCCATGTGCTGCCTGCAACCTGACGGAAAAGGAGCAGAGGCGTAAGGCATGATTAATGAAGCAAGAGCCTGGCGGAAGGGATTTGTAGTCTTCCGAGCTCTGGAGCCATACTAAATCACCAAATATGGAGGAGCGGCGGTGTGATGTAACGCTGTATTTACGTACGGCGCCGCTCTGCTGAAAAGACAGAACACAGTATCTGTCAAGCAAGAATTAAACACACTGTCCTCCCTGTGGTCCCAAATAGGTCCTTGGGCTGGAGGGATGGACACGACACGCCAGGGAGTTCTGCATGGAGGGAATCTCCTCCGCTGGGGGTTTTGCTCTGGCACTCGGCGCGGGAGGCTCAGTGAGCCGAGTCTCACTTTGTGTGGCATGGGTGACACGAAGCAAGAGGGATTTGGGCTCGTGCACTGTCACAGGGCTGTTAATTCCGAAAGGGCCCGTGGTTTTAACTGACTGTAAATGGTTCGGTGAGCGGAGGCCGTGAGTAAGGAGAAGTGCATGTTGACAAGGGCCTGATCCTGCTCCTGCTCCTTTGCTCCACAGTTGGGCCCACCTGGGAGTGGGTTCAATGCTATATGGTAGGACCCATGGTGTGAGCCATGAGTGGAGACAAAATTGCAGTTGTCAGGGCTCTCCTGCCTCAAGTTTTGTGCACGGTGGTGCCCAGCTGTGATTGTGGACGGGAGGTCCAAGAGTGTGGGTCTTCTGCACCTCCTTGGCTGGGCCGAAGCTGAGGGATGCTGGAGTGGTTCCAGTTGGTTGGAAAGGCAGCCTGGCTGTGGGAGAGGGGAAGGGGTCTGGCACTGTCCCTCTCCTGTGTGTTTTCTTCTCCCCTTTCGCGTGGATGAGTTCAGGTCCCTTGTGTCACAAAGCAGTGTGGCAGTAGCTGGGATGACCCATTGCTTCTAGCCAGCAAGTTTGTGGGATCTAGAAGTAAAACTGCCGGTGAGGGTCTTGGAGTGAGCTATGGAGTTGAGGCTTCAGGAAGGCCTCTGCAGTGAACCTCAGGCCCTTCCAATCCTTCTGTCTGCAATATGCAAAATCCATGAGTGTGTAATTAAAAAAAACCCCACCAAAACACAGAGGCTGCCTTTAGAAAAATGCACAGAAGTTGGGGGAAGTGATTCTTTGTGGTAAGAGACCAAGAAATAAATTTTTTTTAGCAATGTGAAAATCGCCCCAATTAGTTGTGAGGCTGAAAGAGGTGTTTTGGGTTAGCTCTGGATACAGAGGTGCTGTGGATGAGCTCTGGGTGTGGTCTCTGCCCTGCCTGTGGTTTTGTCGGCAGTAAGGTGGGGTGTTACACTAAAATATCATCTTAAGATAAGTAATGATTAAAGGTCTACAGACAGGGAAGGAGGCAGCGAGTCATCCAAACGCAGGGAGAAATGATGTCTGGTTTGACCGTCGTTAGGCTGCTCTTTATTTTATCCTTGCCGTTTTCCAGAGACAGGGATAAGTGGAGTAGCTTGTATGTGTGTGTGCGACCTGTGCAGTAGCTGTGAGATCTGTATAGGTGCAGGCATGTACCTGGCTTCTCCATGTGGGTGTCTGCTTGTGCATAGCTCTGCCTTGCTATAAAATTTTGAGTGATGCTGATCCAGCGCTAGAGCTGAAATGTCATAAATTTAACTGAAAATTAATAGGATATGTTGTGTGGGTCCAACGAGGCAGCTTTCATCAATATGTATGTCAGAGCCTCACCACCAGATACTGGCAGCCCGTGATTTGCAGTGAGGGCAACGGCAGGGCTTGAGTTACCCGCTCTCGTATTTTACAATAGGGGGAAATATTAACTGAAGTATCTGGAGATCAGCGAATGTAAAATTGCTGTTCACTTATTGAAAAGGCTGAAGAAATATTTATCGTCCGCTGGTGTCAGGCGTTGGTGGTTTGTTTGTTGAATGTATAAATCCGAGGGAATTAATGAAAGGTTGGGCTTTGGGTGAGGAAGGATGTTAAATGTTACTTGGATGCAGTTGGAGGAGCACTTTGGAGTGCTGCTGTGTATTCCCCTGTAAAAAGCCGAGTGTGTATCCGTGGATGCTGTATTTACTGTACAAAGAGGGGGGAGGAGGAGGAGGGGAGATCATTTTTTTCCTGTTCGAATCCTATATTCTCAAGCTGCTTGTGGCATTCAAATAAAACATGTGGGAAAATAATACAAGAAAACTTGCTGTCTACAGCAGCTGGGGGAAGGTGGATGTCATTTGGTACGAAATTTCAGACTGAGTATATTTGATTATTACAGTTGTCAGGAGATAATGTCTTCAAACAGAAATTTTCTCAGGCTGTTATTAGTAGTTGCCATTATAATTCTGTAGGTTTTAAATGGCAATTCCTTATTTTGTTTTGTTCAGGAGACAAAAAACCCCACTGCTGTCTGCATTGAATAGTTAGCATTGCATCCGGACAATAAGATGAAAGCTTTAAGATAACGGGGGGTAGAACAAGGGGAATATGGGAATATTTTGGAGTCAGATTCTGTCTGCTTTCCCCATACAAGGAAACAGGGAGCACGGGCTGGGTGTAAAATATTGCAGGGAGGAAGGATAGTGAGGGTGCTACTCAGAGGCTCCCGCTCCCGAGATTTGGAGCGCTGCGTACAAGCTGTATTTGTAAATAAGACAGAGAAAGGTTGTGAACCGGCTGCTTGGCTGTTTTGTCAAAGTACAATGTCAGAGAAACTCTTTCTAAGACAAATTGTAAATAGAAGTGTCACGATGATTGCATGATTGAGCTCTAGAAGTGTCTTGCAATTGTTGGCATTGTCAGAAGACTTTTGAAAGCTTAATTAAAGGCGGTGGCCTGTGCGGCTGTGAAATTTACTTCTTGGGGGGGGGGAATGTAAAAAAAGTAGGGGATCCAAAAGTTGCTCTAATGCTGTTCGTGTGGGGATGCAGAGAGGAGTCAATAGTTTCCCTGCTTTCTCCATTCCCTTTTATAAATAAGGTTTTTTGAAGAAGCAAACACGTGACACCCGTATCATCCTTTGTATGAGGTAAAGATTGTGTTAGTTTTCCTATTCCCTGCTGTTCCAGACAGTTAATGTAAAAATGGCTCTTTATTGGAAACACAAATATGAGTTCACTCGAAGCACAGAAGCAGGGTAGAAAGTTTTCCTTTGCCTCAGCAAGATCCTTCCAGGGAAGCATCAGTGTTGTGCTGCCCTGAATTTTTCTGGATTTTTTTTCTTTTCATTTCTTGCAAATCAGATCTTAGAGGGTGAGAAATAGATTTTGTGTTCTTTTATTGTCTGGGACGCTGAATTGTGGAGCTCACCATGGGCAGAAACATCACTGCATCCAAAATGCTCATGGTTTAAGAGGCAGCCCAGCATGGGTTATGCTTCATATAGATCTTGGAAGGTGCACGTTGACATCACGCGCCCAAAGCTTTGAAAATCATGTGCGTAATAAACGCAAGGCTTTGTGCAGTGAGTCCCAACAACAGTGGAAACTGAGGCAGGAAACTGAACACCTTCTAATTAGCCCGGTGGAAGAAATAAAGTCTTCCCTAAACATTCCCATAATTTGATAATGCCTCTTTTCAAGAGGAGGAGGCCTATTAGCATCACCTCGTTTTGTATATGCAATCCTCAGCCCACAAGCTCTTTCTTATTTCATTCAAATAATAAAGACAATTAAAGAGGCTTGCGAGGCACCGTCGGGCAACAGGAGTTCAGCCTCCAGTTGTTTGCCTGCACGCATCCTCATTACGGGAATTTTTTTGGACAAAATTCCCTTTGAGCCTCTGTCTGTTTTTATATCTAGTAGGACCAGCTTTGTGCAATAAAAGGCGTTTAACATCAAGCTGGACATGGCCTGGCACGTTGCCACTTGTGTATTTTTTTTTTTAGCTAATCGCTGAGGATCTCTTGTTACCTTTCTGCTTGTTGTGATTTTGTTCGGGTCGTGGTGCTGCCGGTGATGCTGTGAGTCCAAAGAGGTTGTCTTCTCCCACTGCAAGGCACCTGAATGCAGCTTCTGTCTGAGAGCGCTTAATTTCACGTGCCAGCTACTGGGATATTGCACAAGTTCATGAAATACCCTGAGCCCATATACTTTAGTACATCGAGGCATGTATTTATATAGATTCATACTAGCGTGGTCCTAAAATTAACCATTGGGTGCTTGGGGTTTTTTTTCCCCTCTGGGCTAATGTACATATTTTACCTCACTTTGTACAAAGCCTCCTAGTAATGTCAGACATAGCAGGTTTGGGGCCATGATGGTTGGTATCAGTACATGGACTGCTGGTGATTTATATTTTTAAATATAATCAGAGGCACATTAATGGACCCACAAACCACCCGAGCTGTTGGGATGGTGTGATAGTGAATTTCCATGAAACAGTGTTGTCTTTAGAGCCCCCACCTTGGGTGTGCTTTGCTCTGCCAGACATGGACCAAACTTGCAGGAGCTGGACCAGCAACTGCAGATCCCCATGGATGGGCAAACCAAGCGCTCACATTATTCAGGCTCGTCTGTGTTAATGCCAAACCCATTTTAAACCCCATAAACATCCTCCCCATCTTTCTAATCAGGTTTAGTATGCAACGCATCCTGCACGGGGTTCAGCCAGTTTGTTTTCCAACCTTTATTGGCCAGCTGCACTCACTGTGCATCTTTAAAATATTTCAGCAAGGCTTTTTTTCTCCTCTTCTTTCACGAGGGCTGGTAACTTGGTGGCTTCTCCTGGGCTCATTCTTCATTCGGAGGTGGCATTGCCTGGGGTTGGCAAGGGAAAGGTTTGCGGTGTGGGGTGTGGTGAGGTCAGCCCCGATCCCAGCAGGGAATTTGTGTTCTTCATTTGCCTTTACAATCGGAGCACAGCTACTGTACCTTGGAGCAGCTCTCAGGTGTGAGCTCAGATGGGCGCATGTAAATGTCCTGTCAGATGCAACACAGGAATATTAATGTTTCCTCACCACCACACTATAATAAAGCTGTACACAGCCAACTTAATATGCAGCCGGGCTGGGGAATTGTATAAAACTTCGATAGCCTGGTGTGAATGACAGCGGTGAAAAAAATATTCAATATGCCACAGTTTGCATTCTTGTTTGCCTTTGATCTAAACCAAAATGAAAACATCCACTTTTTCCCTCCTCGTTTTGTATAGGTGTCCTTTGCAAAATTGGTTTGTAAGTAAGGAAAGAAAACAAAGTACAGTGCAGAATTATTTGAAGCACATTACCGCCAGCCCACTGGGGGATGTAATTTTTTTCAAGCATTAGCAAACATTTATTTTTTTTATACTTAGGACTGTTTGCTTTGCTTTTCATTCTTTTTTTAGCATCTGGGGCTGTTTGAAACAAAGAAAACAAGAGTCACCACAAACAAGGGCAGAGCCTCCTTTGCCCCCCAGCTTCGGGTACAGCCCAGGCTTTACATCCTCCTTGTAGAGGTTTCATTTGCATCTTCTTGTGTGTTCGAGACTTCAGCTCCTTCCAAAGGTGCCTGTTTTTCAGCATTGCTGTGTTCAAGGATTTTTAATAATGTGTTCATTTAACTGAATCAACAGCTGTCAGGAGCGGTTGTGGTAAATCCACAAAATGCACAAAGAAAAATACATACGTTTCCTGAAACAAAACACTCGAAACAAATCGGCTGCCAAAAAAAGCTGCTGAATTCTGGGTTTGCAGACAGTGCACCAAAGTGTTTCTTCTCTCTGCTCTCCCCAGAGACCTCTCCCCGCTTGCCTGCTGCAATTCTGCCGTAACTTTTTACCTGAACAGGTTGCTGTCAAAAAACCCAAAACCACAAATTCCCCTCTTTGATGGGTATGGAGCTCAGCTCCTGCTCAGATTTTTGTAGCTGAAAGACCGAGAGTGGGGCAAGAAGGAAACCCCAAACAACGAGGCAGGGAGGCTCAGGATCCCTGTGAAATTGCTGTCAGGAGCAGCAGTGCTTCCACTCTGCCCTTCCAGGTAGGCGTTGTCAGGGTGCTGCTGAGCTCTGAGGCGGCTCCAGAGGGTGCGGGATTCGCACTGGAGCGGATGTGGTGGTGCTGGAAGACCTGGGGAGCTTTGGTCAAGGACTTGCTGCTTCCATCCTCTCACTGGTTTGCCTAAATGCTGCACAATTACACCTACAATTTGATCTTAGCTGCCGATAGAAAAACCTCTGCCTAAATAAACAATGGAATTACTGCTGAACAACAAAGGCTCAAAGGAGAGCCCTGCCTTTAGTGGTGGTGTTATTGTTGTTGTGGATAATATCATTATTGTTATTATTACATACTGCTGTTACTAGAACTATTACCTTTTAAAAGTAAGTATGCATCATATTTCCTCATTCCTTGAGGAAGTAAGGAGTTTAATTTTGCATTCATTGCTTGCTTAATTGATTTAGGAGGCAGGGAAATACAAAATGCAAAAATAAAAACGTGTTGCCCCCCCCTTCCCCAAAATTCACAGCAATTAATTTGTCACTCGGCGTTGCTTTGCCTCAGCATCACAGCTGGGTTGGGTTTTTTTTTCTTTTGGACATTGAATGAATCATCGGGGTTCCGTTGCATTTTAGCTACTGAGTTTATTCTTTGTGGAATAAGAGAATAGATCAGGAAAACTGTCGTTGTTCGTCCAAGGCATTGCAAGTGCACGGAGCATTTACTGTACAAGGGTGGCTGGTGGCTTTTCCCTCTGGTTCTCTCTTACTGGTGCTGATTTTCACATTTAGGAAATAGTTGTTGTGCAAAGGGAAACAGTAGTTACGGAGCCTTGTTCTCTTTGAGGAGAAGAAACACAGTGGGATGCATTTGGAAAAAGAGATAGAGGCTGTATTATTTTGTAATAAACTATAAACTGTCCTGTGTTAAATTTGTGTTACGTTAAAAGAAATCAATAAGGAAAAATTAAATTCTGATAAAGATACTCTTGGATCTTTGAAAACAACTGCTGTCCTTTTAACTAAAACATTTGAGGAGCTTCAAAGAGTATGTATTTCTTCTGATCTTAGAGCTGTGTGACTGGTAGCAGGGAAAAAAAAATCTTATTCTACATACAAGTGGATTGCTTAACAAGTCAGCACAGACACATACTTGTTTGTACCATAGAGATAAAAATTCCTGTATAAAAATAATTCAGTTGCTGACAGCAGGCATTGTGCTGGGGCTGCCTCTTTTGTGTTGGCCGGGGGTCAGGGACCGTGGCTCCCACTTTCTGCTGGGGAGAGAGGCTGTCATGATCGCTTGCAGCAGCCTGGAAATAAGTTAATTGCTTTATTTTAAGGAATACTTGGAGCCCAGTCGTGGGGTTTTTATGTCTCCAGAAGTAGCCAAAGAAGTGGGGGGAAAAAATCTCCTGGTGGTAGATGTGACTTGAAGGTAGTCTGGGAGACTTGGCCTTCAACCGCTTGGCGACCCAGCAGTAGTTTCTAAACTTTGGCATTTAATCCAATTGTGATTTATGCTGTCACATCCCACACTGGCCTTCCCTGAACTCTCCCTGTGCCAAGTAACATTGGTGTTGGGGGGAATCGGTTAAAACTGGGGATACATCCAGATGTTTGTTGTTGTGGCTGTCGCATGGCACCGGCTCCTGTTTTGTCCAATAAATGTTAAAAAAGCGTGGCATTAGCACGGCTTCAGGCATCCTCTTTTTATCTCTGCAGGGGTGTGCAGGTAGGATATAAGCCATGGGGTTGGGGAAGGCTGGTGAGAAATTACTTGAACAGTCATTCATCCTTCAAAGTTGGGGAGCCGAGGAGGCAGACGGCGCAGCCTTCGCTCCCCAACCTTCTCCCGCCCCTGGGATTGCTGGAAAAAACTGTCTCCGTTCCTGTGCACCCTTAGAGAGGTGCGGGCAGGATGAGGCCCTGCTGGGGCCGGCCGACAGCGGAGCCAAGTTCGGGAGCGGCCGGCGGCGCTGAGCGGTGCCCCCGCAAACTCCCGTGTCTCGGCGGCCGCGGCTCTGCTCCCGGGAGCACGGCGGCGTTCTCGGTGGCACGCTCCGGTGCGGAGAGCTTTTCATCCCTCCTTTTTAAATGCAGCAAGTCCCTAAAATTAATGCTGCTGCACTTTGATGAAAATAATGTTTTTAGAATACATTTGCTGTTTACACGGAAGATGTGACTTGAGGGGAAAAAGGCTTTTTTGGAGGGTGGTGGAAATCTTGTTAATCTGCTCTCGGAGAGCGGCACACAATACTGCCTATGAGCAAGTCTGTGCTGCTTTTGATAAATTACCATGTTTAGAGATAGGTTTGGCTCTTAAGGGCTTAGTTTTCTGAACAAAGTCCATAACAATGTTTTCTGCCTCTGTTTGTCTCCAGCCCCTTTGGCTTGACTCGGAGCCCTGTGTTTAGTTGAAGCTCCGTCTGGAAGATATAACAATTTTGCATTAAAAAAATAAGGAAATCACAGGAAGAAAAACCCTTTTGCTTTTTGGATGAATCTTACTGATAATTTGCTAAAGCTCATTTGAATTTTAAGCACTTCTTTAATCTTCAAAGGCTAAATTGCTTTATGAATATGCATGGTGTGGGCAGACTTTAGTTCATTACCTAGTTGTAAATTCTAATGACCATTAGGTCCTTGCAGTAATTGCGAATTGTTTTGCATTTTTGATTGGCCTATTAACATGTGCATTCGGCACACATCAGGCCAGCCTGTCAGGCTGCTGAAGGAGAAAAAAAAGGTGAAAATTGTTTTATAGCACCAAGATTCTTAGATTTTCAATCTTGGAAAATTGATGATGTAAAAAAATTAAAGCGGTGTTTTTTCTTCTCAAGATTGAAAGTTCACCAAGAGATTTGACATATTTAATTTACATGATGACTTTGCACTCCTTCATTAATGCAATTTGCATATGAAGCTGTTGTTAATCACTTTTGATCATGTTTTGTGTATTAGCTGCCTCAGTGGCTCTTCTCCCTCAGATGCTCCAGTAGAAAGCAGCAAAATGATGCATCTTCTTGCCAAGTTTCCTTTAGTGAATTGAGGAATTAGGAGTCTAACCTTGAGTAATTAAATATGTTCTATCAGTTCTCTTTTAATGTTAAGTACACTTGGTTGGAAGTGTAGAAGGAAATTGTTCCCATTTGGGGGAGACATTCCTTTAAAAAATAATCCTACATGTATGGATAGAGAAGGATTATTTTCCGTGATCTGGAGATGCCAGGGCAGAAGGGAGGGGTGATGGCAGGGCAGGATATGGTGGTGCCTGGACCCTTCTGGGCATGACCAGCCTCAAAGACATCTGCCCTGGGCCTGATCCTGTGCTCTGTGCATGTGAAAAGCTGCTGGTGGTGTTGGGTTGGTGGTTCTGTGTTTGGGGGATGATCGCACTAGGAAGGGTCTTGTTTGTAGGAGCAAGTTGTGCTGTTGGCGCTGCTCGTCTTCCAGTCAAGTCTTCCTGTTGCCTCATCACAAGGAAGGGTCGTGTTCTCCTGCCTGTCCGGGCAAGGCGTTAATCATCCAACCCTTCTTGCAAACTGGGAGAGGAAGATGGGAACAGCCTGGCTGGAAGCCTGCAGAGGCCTCCTGACGTGCCGGGGCATCCATGCCTGCCAGGGCTGGAGGCCATCCACCATCCCTCCTGCCTGGAGGGGCCTTGGCTGGCCCGTGGGTCCCTGTCCTGCTGGTCCCTGTGATGGGAGCGCCTTGACTCTTGGCTTCTCTTCATCCCTCCAGTTGCCTTTGGTAATGGATGCTCAGCTTTGGTTTGAGAGTTTATCACTGGGTAGGAAGATGAATTGGAAGGGTGAAATGGATACTCTGATTAAAGGAACTGTTTAATGAAAGAAAATAAACAGAGAGGGAAAATGACCATTCTGGAAGGAACAGAAGTATAATTTTAACCTCGGTGGAGACCTACTGCTGCCCTTCCATGACTTCCACCCATACCACGCTAAAAGCATGGTTCAGTTCAAAGTTGTTAATATTCAGCTGGGAAACAGTATCCAGAACACAAATAAATTATTAAGTGCATGAACTTTTTCGGCAGTAAGATGAACTGATGGGGTCCATCTGTGAGATCCAGGGGCTTTTTATTTGTGTGTGTCGAACGATTCTGCCCTCTCCGACTTCATAGCCTTTGGTCCCCGGCCAAGTGCATGCATAATTGATTCCACACGCGCTATCATTTTCTTGATGTAATTGCTTTAGTAAGATATGATGAAATCTAATGGATAATTTACTATATGAAAATGATAAAAAAGTAAATGTTCGTGTTCGGTGCGGGGTGTGGAGAGGAAGGTGCCCAGGTGACCTGCATGGGGAGGGAAAACCCACATATACCATCTCCCACGAGCACGTATGGAGGGAAATCGCTGGAGAGGTTCAGAGCAAACTCTGTAATTAAATGGACTTTTACAACACAGGTGAAAGTGAAACACTGGTGTTGTTTGTAAACTTTTATTTTTTCCTGAGTGATGACTTACTTGCTTTTCTAATTGCCAGAATGTGAACTCGGGAAAAAGTTGTCTGCAAAAGGCACGGGGGAGTATTTTTAGAAATCAGTGTGTCCTGGACTTGCTGCCTTGTGCTGCAGAAAGTCCTGACATTGGTGCCTTGCCTGGCAAAAAGATCTTCTATTCTGGCTGCTGAAATAACGTAATGCCCCAAGTTAAATTCAAGGCATCGTTTGGGCTGGATGTATCTTTAGAGAGTTTAGAAGTGTATAAATATCAGCTCCACACAGAATTCCATCCACATCCAAAGGAAAATATTCTACTTCAAAATTTGACATCACATCGGTCTTTAAGAAATGATTTGTTAATCTCATTTCCTTTCCCCCATGCTTCCCAGTCCTGGAATATTATGTATTCCTTTCCATAATTTTTTAAAATAGCTGCTTGAGGTAACATAGACACAAAAACATTTTCTCATTTGCTTCTCCCCCCCCCCCGATGTTTTCAGTGTACTAAAAGAGGAAAAAATATCCAAGGCAAACCCACAGAACTGCAAAAAAACTGTTTCTGAGCAAGTCATAATAATGAACAACACATGATCTGAAATGTGATCAGCAAACATATACTTATGCCAAGGAATTTTTGCCATTCACATACCAAGGTTCTGTAAATCAGTAAACCACGGCAGAGGAGCCCCCGGCGTGGAGAGGGGAGGAGCGGGAGCAGGAGCAGATTGGGCTGCCCAGCAGAACTGTCTTGTTCACAGAACAGGGAACAAGTTTTCCCTCATCCACCTTCCTCCTCTCCCTCTCGATCCAAGCACAGCCTTTAAAGAGGGAAAGTGCAGCCTGAGCTATCCTCAAAACAAAAGCAGACAAATAAGTAGCAAAGGAATGAAGTTTCATTGCAATGTGTTTTATGGGATTTTTTTTTTTCCTTCCCCCACCTCCCTGTCTTACACAGAACCAAAATGTAAATTACTTTCTGGTCCTAATTGGATTTAATTATTTCTTTAGGAGAGGATGGGTGGGAGGGGGTGGGAATGGCACACAGCTGTCCTAACAAAACAAAGGAGCCAGAAAAACCTCACTTTCCCCTATGCTGGCTAATAAACAGTGCAGAGGATCTTAGTGCTGGCAAGCAAATGGAGCTCTATGTGGACCTGGGGAAGGGGTAAGCGCTGTTGGCAGCTGGGAGCATTAGGAAAAGGCCAGGTTTAACATTAATAAGTGCCCTTAAATGGTGATTTGTGGTTTCTTATTAATTTCTGTAGCTGCCCTGTTTTTTAGAGCACCCAGCCTGGCCCTTCCCTTAACCTAAATCCCATTGCCTGGGTACCTTGGCCTTGCTGTGAGATGCAGCCTCAGTACTGGGCTGCAAACCTTGTCATCGCCGCTCACCGGGGAAGCACCAGCCTCCCTGTGGCACTGCTGGGAGGAGGGACAGGGATTGGATTTGGGTCCCCTGCACCTGGTGGGCTGTTCCCTGTGCGAGGGAGCTGGCTGGACTGAGGGACTTGGGTGACAGCAGTGGGGTCTGAGCGAGCTGCTGCTACTTCATAGGTGGATGGCACGTTGTGCCCGCTGATCTCAAAGCGCTTTACAGGCTTTAATGAATGTGACCACTAACGTGATTTATAGTCCGATTCATTATTGGTATTGGAGGGACTGTATTCTTATTTTGTCATTTGCTGTTAAAATTAATACACTCCATGCTGGCTATAAAAGTGTATTTGCATTTAATTGCAAGTCAGAATGAATTAGTGGATATGATTTAAACCTGAACTCGCTCCTTAAAAGAAATCTTCAGTGGGGAAGAAAAAATCACACTTGGTGCTAGATTTCTTTGGTGGATGTAGGGATGGAGACAGTGGAATTGGGGAGAGGAGGGAGCAGGCGGGGGCTAGTCTGGGTTTTTTTCTCTCTCTCTTTTTTTTTTTTTAAATTCTTGAGGTTGCTTTCAGCAAAAAATGCCTTTGCCAGGAGGGGCTTAGGCAAAGTGGTCAAGCACATCTGCTCCTGGGAAGGTAGGGAAGAAAAGAGGTTACTAGTAATAGGGCAGCAGCACAAAGGGAAAATTGTACACTGGAAGCATTAGTCTCCTCGGTGGTGGTGTGGCCAGACTGGTTTAGCAGACAGGATGATAGATTGCTTTGTCAAGGGTCCCAGGGTGTGCCCTGAACTTGAAGCACTTTGTTTATCTTGAATAGAAAGGGAAAAGCACAGACATAATCGATGTCTAGTTTTTTAGGAGGGAGGAAGAGGTGGGGGGTTGTGGGGGGAGAGGCCCTGGCTGTGGCTCTCCATTAACAGATGAACTTGGCTGAAGTCCAGAGTTTGATGAGAGAGTGTCACAGCCCTGGAGCTGGACAGCCTTTTCAATATTTTTTTTTTTTTAATACCTGCTGACTGTACATCAAATGTTCCCAGGTCTTTTGGCTAAAGGCAAGAAGAGGGAGAGAGGGGGGAAAAAGACACAGCTCCATTTTTTCCCTCTGAACCAGTTGAGACCAGTCCCTTGGCCACGCACGCAGGTTCTATCATCTTTCCTGGCTCGCTGTTGGGAAGAAAAAAGAGTTGTCGCCATGCCAATAACCCGAGGGCCCAGGACAGAAAAAAAAAAGGGGGGGTTGGTGTTCTGAAAGACAAGCTATACTCAAGAGTGTGAGAGCAGGGGGGGCGTGCATGTGGCTGGGTGATTTCAGAGATAGCAGGAGTTAAATTGGGGGGTAAAAAGCATCTGTAAAGCAGTGGCTGCCTGGCTGGGGAGGGTGAACCCTGGGGACAAACCCAGCACAGGTCCGCACAGCCTGTGAACCGCAACACCTTTACATGGTGCCTCCCACCAATTTAAATGACTTTATGAGAAACAAAATCAAATTGGTCCCCCAGTGTGGATCCATACTTGGTGTGTTAAAAATCCACTTTAGTACAATGGTCAGTGTCCCCACCTGGCATGCGGGAGACCTGGGTTCGATTCCCGCCAGGGAGACAGTGTTAAGAGTTGGACTTGATGATCCTCGTGGGTCCCTTACAACTCAGAATATTCTGTGAGATTTCTGTGAGATTTCTTTGTCGGTGGCTGCACTTCCAGCCTTTGCCTAACTGTCATAGGGTGTTGCCTGGGCCGTACACGTCATTGAGGTGCTTTCTTGTAATGTCATGGTGGTGAGGATAAAGGCACAATCTGAGATTTTTACTGGGTTACCATTGTTTTTAGTTAAAGTTCGTAACTTTGCAGGAGGTGTATGTGCTGGCGCTGTAGTAAATGAGGCTGTAGAGATGCTACCTTGGAGCTCACCAGGTCGGATCTTCCCAAGGGCAGCTGGCTGGGGGTGGGTGTAGGTGGCCCCAGTAACTTGGCAACACAGTCTGAATTCACAGTTCTTTTGCGTATTTTTTGTTGTTGTTTCTGATTATGCTGTTTCTGACAGTTGTTCAGCTACTTACCAGTCTTGCCAGGAAGTTGAGCCTGTAACATTTTTGCTTTTTAACAGGCCAGGCTCATCGTGCTGGAACAAACAGCAGCTTAACTGCATTTCACTGTAGCTGATTTGAATAACACATACTCTGGTCAAACAAGAAACTCCTCAAAGGAAGATCTCGATGCCTTGTTTCCCGTCACACTGATGGACGGTGGATTTCAAAATGCACAGAAAGGGCATAGCTGGGAAAACACAGGCTCCCCCCACTGCAAAGCGTTTTCAGAGGAGTGGAGGGTAGGATGCAACACCTTGGGTCACCTGTCTGTCCTGTGTCCCTTTGGTGTGTTCCCAGCATGATGCCCTGCTGGGAGTTACAAGGCCGTTCCTGCTGGAAAGGGTGCAAGTGTAGGGATGGCCTCTGTAGGTGAAGTCTTTATCTGGCCACCTTGCTCCGTGTGAGGCATCCAGGTCTGAGTTCTAGTTTGTGAGCAGGCTGGGATATCGTATGCCGTGGTTGAAAATCCCAGCCTTGTCTCTTCTCGTTTCTCTTCACATCCTTAGCTAGCAGCTGGTGATGTGCAGAGCGCTGAGCTGTGCTCCCTGCGAGGAAAGTACAAAGGCAGGGAAGAGGCTGTGGGGTACAGCTCCATGAGGCTGGGTGCCAGGGCTCTGGGTCTGGAAAGCTCCCTCCTAAGACTGGTTTTCTTCCCTTGCTTTCCACATTGCGTGTCATACTGTAACTGGTTTGATTGTGAGTTTCCCAGTGACTTGGCACCTGGCATTTTTTCCCAGGTGTTTGCCTGCACACGTGGGCAGCTCCCTTGTGTAATGCCTACACTGGGACTCCCTGTTATCTGCTGATCGAGGTGTTTACCTCTACAGCATCCATTATGCAAGGACCTGAGTGCCTCAGAGATGTTAATGAATATACCCTCGGCGGTACTGGGGTGAGGTAGGCAACTGCAGCGTGGCACAGGTGGGGTTACTTGCCCGGGTAAGGCAGAAGAGCTGTGGCAAAGTGGGGATGAGAGCCCAGTGCCATCCGGGCCACACTGCCCTTCCTCCCTTCTGCTGGCTGGGTAAGGCTAGAAAGAGAAGCAAAGTTGTTGCATCTCCAAACCAACCTGCCCTTTACCAAGACCTTTCTTGGTAAGGAGTCCACCTCGCTTTCTTTGTCTGCTTGACCTCTTGCCACGACGTTTGGTATGGGGGGCACGTCTGGTTGTGCGGTGCCGCGTCCCTCCAGGAGGATTCACCTGTGCATCTTTGAGGGGGACAGCAGGCTTTGCAGGGGCTCCCTGCATTTGGGTAAACGGCGTCAGTTGCAAAGGTAGGTTGTACGTCCAGGAGACAAGGCAGTGACCTTCGGGTCAAGTACCTGTGTCTGGAGAGCCCGCGATAAATATTGTACAGTGGGAACAATGGGGCTGTAACAGAGCCGAGAGCAAAGAGGCTCTGGCCGAGCAGCCGGCTGGCTGAGAGGCTGCCGGGGCAGCCGTGTAGTATTTCTACTTCAAACTGATTGAAACGTCGACTAAAAATCAATGTCGTTGACTAGTGATAATTTACAGTTTCTTGGTGCTAAGTAGCCGCGCGCAGGGATGCGCTTGCCGTGCTGGGATGAGCGCAGAGTGGTCCAGGCACGGCGCTGAATCAGATGCGTTGTAGGTCAGCTCTTTATTTGTTTCATCACGACTTTTACACAGTTGTCATGTAATTTATGGCCGCTTTCACGTTGTCAAACATCTTCGTTGTGGCTTCTTCTTCACACACTCCTGACACAAACACGGCTGCTTTAAAGACACTGTATTGTTTAATAATCTGAGAGGAGGACTATAAAACATCAAATTACACTATCTTCAGGCTAATCTAAATGCACTACAGATTGAAATCAGAGCTCATTTGTCCCTGATGCAAATTATTAAGTTCTAATTATAAATATCCATTTAATTACCCCATACATTTTTATTCTGCAGACCTTCTCAGCAATTCTGTCTGATATACAGTAGATGTATAGGAGAAAATCTGCAGTAATTAATGTGCATTTCCTAAATAATAAAGAACAAACATGAGCTACTTTGTTCATGGATGACATATCCGCACACACATTTTTAGCTATCCATGTCACAGCGTCAGACGCTGAATGCTAATTCAAAAATAAATAGAAAAGACAAAAATTAAAAGTTTGGGGGTTTACTTCCCTCCTCCCCCTGCCTATTGTGGAAAGAGCCAAGTCTTTCAATGCCTTGTGCCCTTCTGTGAGAGGTGGCTCTGGAGAGGATGACGTGGTCTCCCTGGCCTCTGTCTGGTGGAGGTGCCAGTCCTAAAGCCCCTTTGTGCTGAAAGCCTCACAAACCCAGATGCACCTTGCAGTAAAACAACCTGACTGAGCGGTTTTCTGCCATGCCAGTCTCCCAACTTCTTGGTTTCATGCCCAACAGCTGCTGAGCTCCTCTTGGGCAGCCATAGGGGATGTTTGAAGTCCTCTCCCTGCTTCTCTGCCTATGCAACACCTGAGGGCAGGGACAGGTGGAAAGAGGAAAGTGTCTGCTCAGTTTCCCTGGGGGTAAATCCCAAATGGCTCCCCTGCAGCCACAAGAGTCACTTGGTAGGTACAGTGGTGCAAATGAGCTTGGGCTCAACGTTATGCTTATTATGTTCAGATTAACAGAGAGCCTCATCTACCAGCCACTGAAGTCTAGGAAAAAACTTGGAGAAGGTGCAGGCATTGACTTGAGCTCGGATACGAGTGATGCCTGTCAAAAATCACCAGAGGAGTGTGTGTGTGTTTGTACCCGTATACATACATGAGATAAAAGTCTGACAGCATAGCATTTATTTAATGTGAGCATTGCCACAGGCTTCGTTGCACTCCCTCTTTATACCCTTATTTGCATCTGCTTTCTGGGTGATAGAGGAGGCTTTCTGGAAAGGATACTTGTGTGCTATCAGTAATTATAAACAGAAATTAGCTTTGAATTTTCTCAGACATATATTCCACTAAAGCTCCATTCATTTAATCAGTTAAGATGAGAGGCTGCAGCAGTGTCCTTAATTCCCAGTAACTTTGTTCTTATTTATTATAATAGTTTTATGTATTTCAAACTTTCTCCTAGAGTCACAGGGCACTAGGAAGAAAATCACAGAAGTGTTAGTAAGAGCCTAAGATCCTTTATGTAAGGAAACCAAGCAGATTCCAAGCCTGATTTCCTAAATGCTTAGAAAAATAATTACCCTGGCTTTTCTAGAGGCAGTATGTTTTGGAAAGATCAGCCTGTCCTTCTGTTTTTTGGTTTAGTTTTTTTTTCTTTTGTTTTCCCCTCGACTCACAGTTACAGTACTGCTTTGAAACATGGTTTTGTTGTGATTGCTCTGCAGCACAGTCACTGTACAGATAATACTTCTGGAGAATTTGCATCTTGTCATATCTTTTGTGCAGAAACTTAAAACTGCAGCCTAACCTGGCAGTCGAATGGTGAGCAAGGCTCAAGTGTGCTTTAATTCCCACATGGTCTGCTTTTACCTGAGCAGCTGAGTGTGTTGCGTCTCTCTGGTCATGTTGTTATTGTCTGGAGAAGAAAATAAACTATGTATCCCACCATCAATACAGCTTTCCACAGCTTAATAGTATTTATCTATTACGTATTATTATTGTACCCTACAAATGGCTGAGTTGTTCCTTTGGTGGTGTCTGGTGGGGTGCTCTGGTTGGGAGAGGCTCGGCTCGATAATGGAGTCACTGGTGGCAGGGTGTCCTGTATGGATTATGTTTACTGTGGCATGTTTGGTTTGGGATTGACGCTGTGGAAGTGGGGCAGATGATGAATGAAGATACTCCACGGTTTCACGCTCTCCCTGTGGTCACAGGTCTCGAGTACAATGAAGAGCTGCGTGTGGTACAGAGGTATTTGCGTGCATGTAAACTTAAACCTCTGTGACTGGGCTTGAAGGTGTGATAGTCCAATGCTTCAGTATTTTTGGTTGGAGCTCTTATGTGACCTGGGTAAACGCTTGGAATTCGTTGTAAAATGTCGGAGATGTGTGAAACACCCAGTTAAATAATTCGGCTGGCTAAAATATTGGTCCATTCTTCACCTTTGGGCCTCCACATGTCAGCTGGGTGATCTTCATTGCCAAAACACAAACAGCCAAATCGAATCATAGAGTGGTTGGTATTGGAAGGGACTGGTTCCAATCCCCTGTTGTTGACAGGATCACCTTCCACTAGACGAGGTTGCTCAAAGCCCCATCCAGCCTGGCCAGTAACACTTCCAGCGATGGTGCATGCATGTGGGCTGTTGGGGACTCCAGTGATGAATGCCTTCAGAGACCTCCTTACCCTCCAAGATGCAAGTAAAATATTAATCCTCTTAAAAGTCAAGTTTGCTGTAGTGCCTTTGCACTTGGAGCATGTGGACAGCAGAGGTGGGAGTCAGGGCATGGCAAGGATGGCCTTCACCTTTGGGGTGTCTGATTTGTCACCGTGACAGATGTATGCTCAGGGCTTCTCTCTGGTCTCTCCTGTAGGTCTCACTTTCCCTTTCTTTCCCCACTGTGCATCTGCCTAAATGGACAACTGTGGTTTGTATGCAGGTTCTTCTTACTTATTTTATCTCCTAAAAGACTCCAACAAGCTTTTACCCACTGAGTCTATAGAGAAAACGGCCAGGCAATTTTTGTTTCAATTTAGGCGTCTCTCTGGAGCGCTAGTTCCAGAGACTGATCAATAGGTTTTATTGTAGACCTCACTGTCTCTAAAAGCACCGTGACCTTATCCCATCTAAAAATAGCATTTGCTCTTGCTGCCTGCAGAACCTTGACCTGTGACAACCCATTTGGAGCATAACTGACACGTGCAGTCAGCTGTGCATCCAAGACCCTTGCATGCCCTAGGAGAAAGCTCCCTGTGCTCCTTGTAGCCCTTGTTGGGAAGAAGGAGAGAGGGAGGCGGGCGGGGGTGGATGAGGTGCCCTGCTCGCTCAGGAATCCCAGAGTGGATAAGGGCTGGTCTTTTCCAGGTTCTGAGCAAGCGTTGCTCCAGTGGGAAGGGAGCACCTCTGAGCATCATTCCCCTTCTTTTGGGAAGAGCTTTGCATGCAGACCAGCGCTATGTATCACATCCCTTCTGTGAGATGTGGCTTTGCCACATCAGTGGCAAAGTGGGTGTGTTTTACTTGTTAAGGCAGTTCTCAAGGACAAGGTGATGGGGGAGAGCTCAGGATGGATTTTGGTGACCTACTGATGCTTGAAGTGGCCACCAGTTACTTACTGCCTATGGCAACATCTGGCCGAGAAGGTATTACACACCTGCATCCTCCACCAGAAAGGGCTTGTTTGGTGTTTCCCGTGCAAATGAAGAGATGTGGGAGAAGAGGAGCCTGTGTACCCTGCCACCCCTCCCTCCTCAGTGTGGCCGTGCTGCCTGGCAAGGGTTAACCCGCCTCCCCGCTGAGCAAGGTCTGGTGCTGAGCCTCTGGGAGATGAAAAGGGAAGCAGCTATGATTGCAGAGCTGTAAAAGGTGGCATTTTGTTCTCCCGCTAACAAAAGCCAGGACTATTGTAGCCTCCGAGCTTGAAAGAGAGGTCACCGGTGGTATTAGTGCAGCTAATCACAGAAGAGGCCGGGTGGGCTCGGGTGCACGGCGTCTGCTGCTGGCGGGGCTGAGACCAGCCACCCCGGGCTGTTCCCAGGCACAGGTTCCTCTTTGGTTTCACAAAATGTCCGCTCCCTCTCCCCTAATGCGCAGGCTATTATTAGCCGGTGTCACTCGGTTATCTGAGAGTGGCGCTTTTAGCTGCCATCTAAGTGCTTGACACTTGGGTTTACAGCAGATTAAATTAAATTTTAGGCTGGTTTGGCTTTACTCAGTGTAGACAAAAGGAGCAGCTGCCGTGGAAATGTAATCTGGCACTGGTGAGGGTGGAGAGCCCTCGCTGGTCTTGTCCTGCGCCTGGGCTTGGAGAGTCTCAACATGCAGCTGGACTGTTTTGGTAGCAGGTACCTAAACCCCCATCCCTTGGAACACAGGCACTTGCATCCTTAGCTCAGTGCTGGGCTGTGTCCCTGCCAGCCATAGTGTGTTGAGATGGGGAGCATTTGGATGTGACCAGCTGGGAAGCGCAGATACCAAACTGGTGCTTATCTTGTGTCGGTCCAAACGCTCTAGTGCAGAACCCATGATAAATATTATGCACTTATTGATGAGTCTGTTGGTGCAATCCATTCCTTTTGCTGCTGACCATGTTTTTACCTTATTCGTTTTTTGAAGGACATTCTTAGACATTGGATCTAGTATCACCTGTATCTGTACAGTTAGACTGATAGGAATCAAAGACACCTCTCATGATCGGGTCGTGGCTGGCCCTGCTCCAAGAGTGGCTCCTCAATAACCTTCCTCAAGATGAGATGGGTAGGAGTCAGCAAGGTTGTTTGTGTCAGGAGATACTTGCTTCTTTAACAGGATGATGCTGTTCTGGGGCAGCATCATCAGGAGGTACCTTGCCCTCCTGAAATGAGGCATCAGATCAGTCATTGCCCAAAAATCCTGAGGGTGGTGGGATTTGTGGGGCAGGGAACAAGGTTAGCCCAGAGCTCAGGGTAGCAGGCACTCCACACGAATTGAGTCAAGCTGGGTGGAAGTGGCAGATGTTACAAAAGGTAATGGCTGAAGTAAAACACGAGCTCCCCTCTTGAATTCATTGGTATATTTTATTTTGGATTTGGGGTCAACAACTGGCATAAGTAAGTGGCATTTTTCCTGTGTATCTGAGCATCAAGTGGCATGCAGCTCTGGCAGGCAGGCCTGCTTTCCTTTCAGTCCTGCACCCCGTTCATCATCGTTCTTCCATTTATTTATTTTTTTGCCTCACGGTGTGGGAGAGTCTCTGCGGCTGTGGTTTGTGTGCGGGGTGCATTTCAGGGGAGCATCCACAGGTGCTGTAGGGGCGTCTCTATGGAAGCAGGTATGAGTTTGGAGGCTGCAAACTCAACATTTTCATGGGTAGAGGGCAAAGTAGCAGCACCTTGGGTTTCTCTGCCCAGCCCCACTTTTGCTTATGATATGAGATTGATTTTCATATTCTCCACCTTTCATAATGAGGTCGAGACAGTGGTGGGAGAAGGTGTGGAAGGGTGGTGATGCAGGTGCTGTGCAAGCCTTGGCGTGGGAGGCTGATTGTCCCTTCCAGCTCCTTGAGGAGCCCGTGGGGACATGCAGCAAGTCCGGCCAAGTTCTGGTTCTGGCACTTTCTTTCCTTCATTCCCTGGGGGTCTTTGAGAGAGTCACAAATAATTCCACTTGGCGTGGTGTGTGTTTGGTTGCAGGGGGAGGATTCTGTCTCAGTTTCAGCACGTGGTTGTGTGTTCATATAAAAAATGAGAACCTTTTTGGGTGTGTAATGTATTTGCTAGAAAGTGTGATTGGGTGAATTTAGGTACAGCTTTGGCAAAAAGAAAATATATAAAACTTTTGATCACTAAACCAAAATCTAAACGTCTTTCCTTTCTTTTCCACAAAGCTTTTCCCTCTGAGTTTTCTGTTTGGAAATCTAATGGAAAGTCTGGTTTATGTCCTGCACTAATTAGGAAATGGAGCTCCTATGAAAGGAGGTTAAGGTTAAATTATTAATGTGTAACAGTTTGACAGCCCCCATTGAAAAATAGTTATCTGCTCATCTTGTCTTATTTAGAGTTTTGTTTATTGTTATGGCAAGATGGAGTTTCATACGGATTTCTGGGCACATCTGTGGGCACACCTCTCCTTACACATTTTGCAAGCACAAGTTTTGCAACAAAGTGGATAATGTGTTTTAATCATCTTGACAGACAAGTAGTGGTGTTGCTTTGAAGTGTACTTCGGTTTTCTATGGAAAGCCCTCTTTGTCCATGGTGTTTTGGGAATCTGGAAGTTAGGAGAAGGATTGTACACAGTACTGATTCAGCTGCTCTCCATCTCGATGTATGTTGGCCTGTCCTTGTGGCAGGTGGCGGCTGTTGTCTTTATAAGAAGCTCTTGAGAACCTGGTTTCTCATTCCATAACTCTAAAATTTAAATTAGCTCTTGGGGCTGCAGTATGTAAACCCAGTCAAATTCGAATCATGTCTGCATAATTCACACCTCCTGTCTGATGGGAGAAAAAGTGTTTCCTTAGATTAACAAAAACCTGTAAGTATTTTCTTCTACGTGATGAAATTGGAGAGAAAGGCACCTCCTTGAATTTTATTATTTCTATAATTTGTTTTTGCTGTTGCTTCAGAACACTTCAGTCATGTTTTTATTAGGGACTGGCAGCATCTGCTAATTTTCAGAGCTATCACAATGATGGCAACATAAAAACTCGAGGCCACAAGTCAGGCCAACACCTTATTTGTAAGCAGTTGCATTTATTTTGGTGGTAACACTGCTCTGCTCACAAAGGAATATGGTGTTCAGTGTAATAAGGGGATGAAAATTTGGCCCTAAGCAATCACTTCTGCTGCTGTTGGGGTCAGATTGCGGAGCCTTTACTCATGTGGTAAGTATTTATTAACCTTTGGAGAACAATGGCTGTAATGAGATTACCTGGGTAAGTGCTTATCCCATTGGGAAGGAAGTTTCCCAGCCTGGGCCCACTGGTATTTTAAAAGAGATAAGGAGGGCTCTTGGCTCCACAGGTCACTTTCCTACCTGTGCTGGCTGCCAGGACCCCAGCGTGGCCTGGCCAGGAGTTGTTGCCTTTTGAAGCAGTGGTTTAGCTCTGTGTTGTCTTTCCCGGATTAGGTGTGCTGAGAGGGAGGAAAAGAAAGAGTCTGTGTTTGAGTGATGTGAACAAAGTAATTGACTATCAGTATCAAGAATGACTGCACAACCATGCAGGGGACAAGTCAGAACATACCTTGACAAAACCCTGCAACAAAGAGCTGCTCAAACACACCCTTGAGTCTCGGGAGCTGTAAATTGAGCTTCAATTCCAATGAAATACTTTTAGGCTTTGTGTACGTTTTTGTGTCTACTCGCAGGGCTTCAGTGCCACACAGGAGGTGACTGAAGTCTCCAAAAGAAGCAGAAAGCACCAGCTGAGCACTGTGATCAGTAGTTCATGTTGATCCATGGCGAAGTGGCTTTAGTCTTCACGAATTACATGGGATTTCTGTAATTCCCACCTCATTTTCCCATCTGACTCTATGACTTCTCAAAAAATTTGGGGAGCTGAAAAAGCTCCTCAGTCATATTTTAGTGGCTGTGTTTCTCACAAGGGAAAAACAAAGAGGGGGACATTGTACCCTGCCGTGTGAGTGCAGTGATCGTGCTGTGAGCTCCACACCCATTTCTTCCTGCAGGTTAAAGACACATTTTTGGCACTGGACACGGTAAGCGTTCCAACATGTTTTTAATCTGCGGCTCTCATGTCTTTAAAGGTCTGGTGTCGTGGCTCTGGTTGTGTGCACGTATTTCAAGGTACCTGAGTAGTGCAAAATGTGGGTAAAATACTGTGACATGAATTTAATCTGTTGGTAGGAGTTTGTTCTGTGTTTGTCCTGCCTGCCCTTCGGTGACACTTTCTATGTCCTCAGCTTTCTCCCTGTGACACTAGATGCCTCTTTTGGATTTCTAGGTGTCTAGCAAAAGCCTGGTGACAATACCCTGTGATACTTGTTGCATTTGTTCCTAAATGCTGATTGCTCATTTTCTACCCAGTATGCACCTAAACGATGAAACACGGTGCCAAATCCATGGAACTCTTCCTGTTGACTGAGTTTTTGATCAGATTCCAAATTCTGATTTAATTCCTTCCCCATTTACCCGAAACACAGACTGTGCCTATTGATTTTTCCCCCCTTCTTCCCCAAATAGTATTGCCACAGCCCAAACTCAAGCAGCCTCGTGATTTCTAGGATTTTTTTTTTAGAGACAGAGCTGTAGGAGCAAATGTCTGGGGGAACCTTCCAGGTCACAGGGTACAGTCTGTGGCCTTCGACATCCAGAGGTGCCGAGGTGGCCACATCACCCCTCGTTTTGTGTCTACTCAAACGCATTGAGATGAGAACAGCGCCTGGGGTGGAGAAGTGGGCAGGGAGGAGGGAAGAGGAGATGGATGATCCCCCTCTTGTTCTAGGAAGATTTCAGTGGTTGCCCTTGGTCCTTTCACCTCCGTGGGGCCATGTAAGGGTTACAGCATTTTAGACATTTCCCAAAGTGTCAGTGTTCATAGCACCATTAGGGAGAGACTAGATGAATGACCAAAACGTAGGGGCAAAATAAATTAGGCAGTTCAAAAGCTGCAAAACAAGTCATTTATAGGGAAAAATGGAGGCTTGCGGTTGCGAGGCCGCCCCTTCTCCAGCTCACTGCAGCAGTGTTTATAAATCAGGGTAACAAAACAGGAGCCCTTATTAGGCCTGTGTGACATTAAAGGTGCATTTAGCTACAGAATGTAACTCCGGCTGCTGTAAAAACAGATGGATGCTCAAGCTATGCTGCAGCTCATGTGGAGATAGCATCAAGGCTGTGCCTTTGGTCTGGGTCAGACCTTCCTTGGAGATTACATTTCCCACTCTGCAGAGGGACTCTTTGGCTCCGTAGGTCCAAGCCCAGCTTTTCCCCATCTGCAGCTCTGTAGCTCTGTCTCCTGAGGCATTGCTCCATCCTCCTCTCGCTGCCTAACATCCACTGACCTCCACTCCCTCAGGGATGGACATCCCCTTTGGGCAATGTTGCCTCCTGTCTCCTTGTAACTCCATCCGTAGGATCCCTGGCCATGCTGAAACCCTCCTGGTTATCCAGTGCACACAGGGAAACCAAACTGGCTGGTGTAGGTGCTCCTAAGTGAGTGGTATTGTATTATCTCACATAAATGTCACATTAATGGAGCATTATAACCAGATGTTCGTAGATCGTTCTAAACCATTTTAGGCATCTCTTACGCTTCCATCACCTACTGTTCACTCATTTGTTTGTGTTTGGGATGGGAAGGACATTGCCAGGAGAGGACCTGGGGGGCCAGCATGCTTGAGCAGCCCACCTTTTGTCCATGAGCTGCAGCAGAGCGAAGCCCAGCTCTACCAGCCTGTGTTGGAAGAGGCATTGCAAGCTGCAGCTTGGCTTTGGAGTGGTGTTGATAGAAAGTGCTCACTTACCTGAGCTCAATGCCTTCTGAAAGTCCGGTGTAGGCAAGGGGGGAGCCCAAGTGGCAGCGCAGCCGAAAGCCCACGGTGCCTCGTCTGTGACGGCTTTCTAGATCACACCATGTAACACAGCCCAACAAAGGGCTTTTAAATCCTAGTCAAGAAGACAGACAATAGAAGGTCAGAGTTTAAAAGAGAAAGTGTGCCTCAGTCTGATGTAATTCCCCTTCTCCCCCCTTTTCTTAGTGTGAATCCTTTGATATTTGAGCAGGGAAATCCTCTTTATCGAGGAAACTCCACCTCCCCTTATCTCATACTCCCTCAAAAATGCTCTGTGCTCTCCCGCCTTTCTAGTTTCCTGCCCCAGTTTGTGGTGGAAGCCCTGTGTGGGCATACTGGCTTCCCATCCCTCATGCCAGATGGGCACAGCAAGGCTTGGGGCTCCACACTGGGACTCACTGTAGGTAAACACCCTCTGGCTAATGACTCCTGTGGGGGCCCACACTTGCCCGTTGTGGTCAGAATCCGTGGAGCATTATGGTCAGAATCCTGGGAGCGTATGGGGTCTGCAGATGAGGCAGTCTCGACCTGTTGTGATGCTGCAATCAAATGACAAGGCTTAGATGATGAAGCCTGGCCATGTTTACCTTTCAGCCCAGCAAACATAGGTCTCCCTCACCTTGTACTGTTGAGAAGTATTTCCACAAAAAACAGAAAACTAGCTATATGGAGTCAGACCAGAGATGCATCTGAACCACTGTCCTGTTGCTGGCCTGAACAAAGTAGGAGCTGCTGGAAGCAGCAGAAGACACAAATCAGGCAGGGACTTATTCATTCCCTGCTGTTTGCTCTCTCACCTTTCCTCTCCAGCATTGTGGGTTGGACTGATGCATCCCTGACTCTTCCCTCAAGGTTATGCCCACCCCTTCTGGTTACTTGCCTATATTTTGCCTCAGCTGGGACTTGGAAGGTTGTGTTACACTACTGATTGCATCAGATAAATTGTGTTTCTTAACCTCCTTGCAATGGGCTCCAGTAAGACTTGTTAGCACTCTTAATTTGCTCTAACAAACAGTTGCAAAGCTGGGGAAAGAAATCATCCCCATGTGTACGCTCGAAGCCACTGAGTATTTCAGCAGGGCTTCAACTGCTCTGGAGACCAAAGAGCTTCTGTTCTTTTGCTCCTTGGGAAATCAGGTTATTGGTCTGTCTTGTGCTGCTGGTAATCACAGGCGCCTGTCTAGATGTCCAGCTGGACTCAGCAACTGCTGAGGTGATACCCAAGGAGTTTTGTTCTGTCTGCATCCAGAAGAGCCAGTGAATCACCTGTAGTCCCACCTAGGGCAACCCTTGAGGTGTAAATCACATGAGACCTGCCTGGCCGATTTGCATCAGCAGAAGTCTCAGCCCTGAAGTCATATAGGAATGGCCACTTAATTTTTTTCTCCTTGAGCCATTAAAAGTGACTTCTCCGGTGCAGTGGACTTTGGCATTCACATGTTCTCTCTCCTCCCGTCAACCCTCAAATACGCAGGGCTGGGGCAACATCTTACAATCTTCCCAGTCTACTACTGTGCTCCTGCACTTCCAGCTTCTTCTGGAAAAGAGCTTGGCTGCAAGAAGACTATGTCCGCCAAATGGTGCAGAGTGGAAGGAAATTGTGTTTTTAATTGTGCAGTTGCTGTAGATTGTAATTTTTGCAGCCTTCAATTCCAACCCAGATTAGCACTCCCTTAGCTTAAAATAACAAAAAGGGAACTGTCAAAATCAGAGCAAAAATGTTGGCATGATGAAACATGTTAACAGGTAGCCATTAGCATTTATGTGTGCATGAATAGTGTCTGTAAGTGTCTTATTGGTAACAGAGCAGAGAGGATGGGCAGAAAGTGGTGTTCATTTCCAAACTGGGATGTTACTTTTATTGCACTTTTTTATTGTAACCACTTCTTAGGCAGGGTATGCTCTGGGCTGGGGAGGTGGCCTTGGGTCATGGCTGTGCTTCAAGTACAAGCCTTTTGCTAGAGAAAGAGGAAAGGAGCAAATAGCCTGGACAGGACTTGTTATTATTATACTTATTTTGGACTTTTGATATGTGTGAGATAAGCAGCTCTGAAAGAGGTATGAGGGGACGGCTGTGGTGTGGACTGAAACATGACTGTAATATCCAGAGAGGGGCTGGCCAGTCCAGCTGTGTGAGATGTCAAAGTCACCACACTGAGAGCAGCTCTGGGTAGCACTGGTGCTTTGTTGGTTGACATTTGGCTGGCCATTGATGGTCATTCCCAAGCTCCAGCATCCAGCAGTTGCTTAAGGGAATGATAAATGCTTAAAGAATTAAAACAACAAAAAAGAAAAAAATCTGGCAAGTATTTGCTCCAGAAATAAAGGGAAGTCCTTTTGGATTTGATGAGCATTGGGACTGTGGAGGAGAAGCCATTGCATGTGCCAGCTCTGGTGGCTGGAAGTGACTCCCACACTGCTTAACCTGTGTGCTCTTCCTGACTAACCCTGAGACCGGGCACAGCCCTGCCAATCTATATCTACCCTCTTTCACCATCCAGCTGGTGTTTCCATCAGCATGGAGCTCTGGCATTCTGCTGGTGCAGAGGTGCTTAAGAAAAGAAAAGGTAAAAAAAGGTGCCTGCTGTCGCTATCTCCAACGGACCCTTCCTGTGGCATTCCGTGAAAAATGTGCCTTGTGGATGTTTCGTTTGTGTCTCAGCAACTGGCAGCTCTTGTTGTTTGTGGAAATGTCAGACTTGTTGCTGACTGCGGGGCTGAGTCTCCGTGTCTCGCTGCTGGCGAGGAGCTGGCGTGGGGCAAAGCCTTCCTTCTGCCCGCCTCCCTCTGCCTGTTAGTGAGCCCGTGTGTTGATGAACACGCGTTGCCTCCTATTGTTTATTTTGTTTATACAAGTTTTTCTGGGGAGACAGCCCGACGGCAGTTGGTGTCTGAGGCTGATTCTCCATGACTGAGCTTAGCTCAGTTGCTCAACTACTTTTGCTATCGGTTTTGGGGTTTCTTGTGAGGTATTGCACGTAGGTGTGTATGTGAGCATCGGGAGGGACATCGGTACTCCCTGTGTGGCTTGAAAGCCTTGAAAAGTCATCCTTGGGTGCAAAATGTGCCTTTTGTGCATCACCATTTCATCCTTCCTTCCTTTTTGCCTTCCCAGAGAGAGTAGAACAGTGCTGGCAGTCGTAGCACAGTGCCTTGTTCTTTTTTTGGGGAGCTCTACATTAATGGCAAAAACATTGTCTGGATGGTGCGCTGTGATCTCCAAAAGAGTTGTTTGGGGTTTTTTTCCCCTTCCACTGCAGTGCAGCCGGCATGAGGACGCTTCCCACCTTTCTGCCACATGTTCTTGCATTGCTGATTTCTTGCAAGACGGTAGCAAGGTTTGCACCTGGACAGCCAAAGGCCATGGGTGGCTCCCTGGGACCCACACTGCCCTCCCTCCCACACAAGCTGAAATGGTGTTTTCCTTTCCCTGAACCTTACAAGTTTTTTTAACATACGCACTTCAGTAGGTTTTAACTTTTTTGTCTCGAATCCAAGCAGCTTTAATGAACATAAATGCTTGTGGTGGGTATAGGTTGCTGCGTTTAATAAAGGGTGAGCTTCCCCCCCACACCCTTTTCCTTTCTTTTCTTTTTTCTTTTCATCCCTTATTTTGCATTCCGCCGCGTGCAATGAGTGTTTAATCCCTGCCCTTCTGTCTGTTGAGATATTATGTTTTTTTAATAGTGCTTGTTTATGACTAAGGTCAAAGACAGTATTTCAGAACAAAAATTAGAGTTAGTTCATAATTGAGTACATATGTATGTTACTGTTTATTTTTATAGTTTGCTAATTTATTTTTAAACAGCTCGGTTGAGCCAACATGTTTATAGGTCTGTTTATCACATGTCTTGCCAGTCGGAGTGCTAAAAGACACATGCTTTTCAATAGCACAGATCCAAAGTGAAATTAGATAATACCGCCAGGTAGCAATTTAATTACATTAATTGAATGTTTAGGTTGAAATGTAGTTTTGCAAAGGCTATAACAGAATACATTTATAAGTGTCTGCATATAAATCTTTGCATTTAAAATGTTGTTCAAGCCTGCTGGCAGGGAAATGAAACTCCATTGAGTGTTTCTAAGGGAGAAATGGGGTATTTCACTACGAGCACAGTGCCTGCAGTCCCTTGGGGTTTGGGCAGCGTCCTGGCTGTCGGTGTGAGTCTGCGGGTGCCCCTTTGCTGTGGTGGGAGCTCATGGGGGGTTACGTGGTTGGGCAGCTGCGTGGCCCGGTCCGGTACGCTGGGGTCCAAAAAGCAGCTGGAGTTGGCAAAGCAACAGCCCTTGTGAATCCTGATGGAAAGATAAGGGGTGAGTTGACACTTTGCAGGAGTGTAGAGAGTCTCCCGTTGGCCAGTGCGGAGAAATTGTTTGTCTGGCTGAAACCAAGTCCGTTTGGTTGTGCACTGAGTGATTTCCCGAGCTTGTCAGCTGCTGTACTGGATTGTACCTGTGGTCTCTGGCCGTGGGCTGCCTTCACTGTCCAGGGAGCTGCAAAACAGCCCTTGGAAGGCAGCTTGGAGGAAGCAGCACTGAAAAGCAGAAGTTGTGAATGAACCACGCTCTCCAGCCCGGATATGGATTTAATCCTCAGCATAAACATGTACAAATAATGTATTGTCAGGAGAGGGAGAGGGAAAATTCCTTCAGTTCGATGGTGCCCAGGAATAGCAGTCTTGGCTGGGAGAGGACGGGAGAAACTGCCCTGGTCAATATTTGGGTTTGCTTATATGGGTGGCTTCTGCATGCACCCATTTCCAGGCAAAATGCTAAAATCACTTCATTTCCAGTGGGAGTGGGGCTGGGCTTTTTTGAGCACCTTTTCAGGATCCAGAGAGCTGAGCGAGTCTGCTTTCAAAAGACAAAAGCAATATAAATAAAAAGGAGCAGGAGGTCATAGGTGGATTTTTGTCGGGGCTCGGGGATAGATAAAGGATAACGAGAAGAGAGTCACAGCTTGTGCAACATTCTTGTGCCACGATGGGCCATCTCCTTTTGGGTGCCTGTGTACTGGGAGGAGTGGAGGAGGAAGAGTGGGGATATGCCAGACCTAAACACCTGGGCAGTGGGAAGCCTTTGGAATTATGCTGGTGGCAAGCAGGCCCCTGGCATTTCTCAGGCTTTTGTATTGCAAACAAACCAGGAAAAGTGCTTTAGGCTCTCAACACTGGGATCCTTTGTCTTTTTTGTGCAGACTTTAGTACACCGGAACCTGAAGCCTCTCCTGGGTGCTTATCTGGTTTGGGATGGTCAACTGGGGTCTATTTTTTTATCTCCAAATCCCACCTTTCATGGTAATCTCCCCAGATTCCCATTCCTAAACAAGGCATGGCTGAGGCAGGGTGGCAGTAGGAATAAATGTGCAGGTCCAGGTCTCCCTCTCTGAACAGCCTAAGGCTTTAGCAGATGAGTGAGGAGTAGTTGTCTTCTGCTACCCAGTGTTACTACTCATTGTTTTCTCACGCAGCGTGGAGCTTTTCTACCCAGCTTTTGTTTTGACCCAGGTTTTATCTTGTGGCCTTTGGTACACCTGGGATTAGGTCCCAGGTGCTGTCTTTGGGAGCTCTGCTCTAGGATCCGTGGCTGCTTTGGGCTCCTGTGCAGTCTGGCACGCTCCGGGGTGAAGCATTCCACTTGGTTTCCCTTGCAAAGCACCTGATAAAAAAATGCACACAAAAGCCTCGGTGCCCTGAAGCCAAACACAGCAAATGGGGCCAACCGGGGCATCTCCTCCAGATAAAGGTATTGATGTCCATACAGCCAGTGGTGCTCCTTTGCTAATGCAAAACACTCGCACAGATGAAAGGAAGGCATTTTTCTGAAGACTGGATGAAAGTTCCTGATTTCCATACCTATGCAGAGAGGTTTTCATGAGCATGGCTTCATGAGCACGGACAGAGCCTGGAGAAGCAGGAGGGGATGATGTGGTCCATGCTTGCAAAACCAGAGGAATTAGTACCAAGAGTTGTGTGCATAGGAGCCCTGGCACAGGGCCTCACCGTGGGCATCACCATGGGGGCAGGAGGTACCTGGTTCTTCATCAAGCTCTGAGTTTTTGCCTCATCACCTATTATTTATTACACCTGTTGTTTTCTCCCTGGTCTTGAAGGGCTGAGATGTGCTTCCAGCCCAGTGCCAAAGGACGGGTAGTGTTGAATCTAGGGTTCTCAAGTCGAGGTGCCTTCAGTGAATCTGGCATTTTGGGCAGTCGTGGATGATGAGAAAGTGAGACTTTATAGAAAGCTGCCTTTTGTATTTCAGAACCCAAGAGCTTCCGTTTCTTCTCCATCTTTCAGATCAAAGGTGCTTTCCCTGTGTGACCGTATGGACACCTCCATGGTGGGGCTTGGCCTCCCTGGCCAGCCTTTGCTGAAGTGCACAGTGGTTGCTGGACATGCTTTGAAGCACACACTAAAATATTTAACTGTGTTAATGGCATTTGCTTTCTTTTCCCCCTATTTTCCCTACTCATCTATAAAGCCTTGGTTCTTTGAGGGCCTGATTTGCATGTGAACGTGGGGTGGCCGTTTGTCCCCTCCTTTGGTAACTTGTGACTAACTGTTATAGAAAGCTCTTATCAGTGGGGTTTTCCCGTTCCCTCTATTTTTAGCTGAAATTAAGTGACTGATTTATGGTTTTTTGGTTTACAAAAGCTCACCTCTGTCTGGAGACCAACCAGAGAGAGTTTGTGTTGCAAAGAAAAATATAGTCCAAAATCAGAGGGTTTCAATGAAAGTCGCAACTTAAAAACTGGATTTAGAGCGGCCTCCACCAGGTGATTACCATAATGCCGAGTGCTTATTGCCCGTCTCGAGGTTTCCAAATGCTTGGGACCGATTCCAGCTTGTTTGGGCTTGGGAACAAAACCTCTCTGAGATGCCGCAGCCAGGGTGGAAGGGATCCAGGGAGCGTCGGGAAGCAGCACAGCACCATCCCTGTGCTGAAGGCCTGTTTTAATGACTAAAGCTAACAGTGCATCCCATGGCATTGCAGTAGGAATGTTTGCAGGCTGAGTTCAAAATGCTTATTTAAAAATAATCAGTCACAGCCTAAAAGCTGCCGTGCTTACTTACTTTAGGAAGGAGACTGAGAGTTGGGGGACCTCTGTATTAAGGATGCTGAAGTGGTACCTGATTGAGGATCTGATTGCAGTCTTTTTGGGTTGGAGGGCATCTTCTTCACCACTGGTTCTGCTTGTGAACAAAACCATCACTGTCAAGTCTTTGAGGGTTAGGCCACTTAAAGGACTCACGGAGCTGTATTTTCTTTACAGTAATGAGGCATCATGATGTACCAGTCATGGGAAATCCGTTAGACTTGGGAGACCCTAGGAGGGTAGAAAATTACTTAATTTACTTTGTGTGCAATAGTCTTAATTTTCAACTATTTGAACAGCTGATTGCTGGGGCAATCATCTGATTCTTCAGAGTTAAGATGTTTCCTGCTGGAACAGAGCATTAGCTAAATCAGCGGTGGCTGGAGACAGCAAAAGGGAGCGATTGCGCGTGTCTATCTGAGGGTAAAGAGAAGAAATTAAATCCCTGAACCCAAGCTCCAATGCTTTTCTTCTGTGGGAAGGGCGAGGCAGGTGAAGCTCACCTGGTCTGGCAGTTAGTTTCTCCGGTGGGGAGCTGGGGCTGCGTGGCTTTGGCGGCGGCTCTGGTTGGTTCGGGTGGTGGCTGCAGCAGGAAGGAGCTGGGTCTGGTTTCCTTTTGAGAGGGTGAGCAGCCCTCTGCTCAGTGAGTCCCCTGCTATTTGCTCATTGTGAGTAAAAGTGATAGAATCTAGTAGTGGAATTATGTTACGTCTTGGGTGCTTTCTTTCCAAATTACTAATAATCCCGTGTGTCTTCGACCCATTTCATGGAGACTGGGAGCTGGATTCTGCTGCCTTTTTTTTCTGTGAGCAGCTGTCTGAAGCAAACAGACCTTGAGTAAAGGGATTAGAAACCAGCCCTTCATTTGGGTTAGGTGTTGCAGTACTTTCTTGAACGAGTTTTCCCTGAGAAGCCTTGCATAGGTACCTGCTCATAAGGAAACTCAGTGGTTTAGCTCACAGAGATGGAAATAGAAGGAGCGGATGTGCAGAGAGAGGCACCCAGGGTGATGGGACCCACTTTATTCATCAAGATCAAGCTTGTACTGGAGCAAAAAGGACAGAGGACTTTTCATTATGAAAACTGCTGAAAAAAAGTATTTGTAATAGTTCAGAAAGGCAGATGACCATGAATGTTAAGAGGCTTTCTCCTGTCTTTCCATGCCAGTGGAAAACGACAAATTCAGTATGAAAGTATTTTCTTATTAGGAAAAATCCCAAACCAAACTGGACAATAAAATACAATACTAATTTCTGAAGGCTGAGAGCTGCATGAGTGAGAATATTTAATTACAGTGGCAAAGTACAAACATTTCTTAGCAAGCATGCATTGTGTTAATAATAATTAATTAATTCCTTAGCTAAAACATACATCCTCCTCATGTTCTTTTTAGTGGGCTGGGAATCCAATCCCGTTTTTTATTTTACTTTTGCTGACAACCGCCCAGCAAGTAGGGAGGGTAGAGGCTGGAGAGTATTTATATAAACAGAGGCTTTAAGTTTCGCCATGTGGATGGTTCTGCTGGGTTGCACGGTTTTGGTTAGCAGCGTTCCGCAAGCGGAGGGAGGACTTGGAGCCGATAAGTTGATTCAGGGGGACCGAATATCTGACTGCTACAGGGATAAGTGTCTGTACAAATATTTATACAATCCTGATAGTCTTTTGAATTGCATTATTACAACACAAAAAACCTGTCAGAATTCCAGCCTTTCTGAGGCATGCTGCTTACAGCTCACGTTTTGCCAGCGGATGCAAGGGAGCTCCACTCCCGCTTGGAGCCGGCTGGATCTGTGCCATTGTCCAGCTGGGAGCAGGGAAGGTGCTGAGCCCCTGCAGCACCCAGCCCTGGCTGATAAGCCCCATGAGAGCCTGGCTCTATTAAGTTCAGTTTTAGCACTAAGTTTATGCAAGTATGCGGCACAGGGCTGACTCGGAGCAGCCGTACAGTGAGACTGTGGGTTGAAGCAGCTCAGGGCCGCCTGTGAAGGGTGAGGGAGTGATAACCCCGTGCATTTGGGAGCCACGTTTTAATGCCAGGCTGCAAACTCCCATCGTGGCCTGGAATGCTGCACCTCCCTGTGTCACTTGCAGAGGGTTTGAGCCCAAGTCTGCAGCTGATGGTGAGAGGCTGCTATTGACTGAATGCTGCATCAGGCCCTGTAAGAAAATGGCAATGATCACCCAGAAAGAGAGATTAGGAAGCTGTGGTGGCTTACGTGCAGGATGGGTGCAGAGCCGGATGTTGATGGATTTGGACTAGGTGTAGAGGAGAAGTAATCTTGTGCCTTTTCTGCTGGAAGTTAGTCTAAATATCCACCTAAGTAGGTGTGCAGGTGTTGCAGATTTGTATGGTTTGATGGTGATTTTCACTGGATCTTAAAGCTTTCTTGAAGCCATGGGATTACAGGACCCCACTGGCACTACGGGATGAAACTTGAAGGTGTTACTTCAGTCCCACTTCAGATTGGATATACACAGGCGAGGTTCACATTGCTTTCTGCTGTGAGGCCAAAGGGATTATTCCATATCTACAAAACCAAAAAGAGTTTGAGTCAGTGGTAGAGAAGGCTGGAGGCTTCACCAGAGTGATTTGAGTAAATCGCGTGCTGTCAGTGGAAAGAAGCAGCTGTTCTGGAGCTTGGAATTCATCAGTAGTTGACCCAGCCCTGGCAGAGAAAGCCTCATGTTTTCACATGCTGACAGTGGTTGCCTGTCCTGTTCCACTTATTTGTAAGATTAGGAGTCTTGGGAATATTTGCAAGGTTGTGAAACCAGTCTGGGGTTGCAGTGGGGCTCTTGGTGTCCTTCAGCATCACAGCTCACGATAGCTTTGGTTTTTAGGGATGAGGATGCATCTTCCAACAATAGTTGTAAGTGTATCTCCAGAGGTTTCAAAGAAGTGGGCTCTTTCCTTCCAGTGCAGCGTTTTGTTTGTTTTTAGGGCATGTTTTTCCCCAAGGAAAGAAGAGTAGCAATCCCACGATCAAAGAAACAGAGCAAATTGCTGCGGAATTTCTGCCTGACGGTATTTGAATACAAAAAAAGTAGTATACACTTTATTAAATGAGTCACATGTGCCTCAGCTCTGGCCTGCTGGAGCAGTGTCTGAGCTGTCAGGTTTAGCAGCTGATGCTGCAGCCTTTTACATTGGGTAGGTGGGATCAGCCTGTGTCCTCTGTGGCAGCTCATCATCTAGGACCCGTTGCTGTACATGAGATCAGAGCCACGAGGCTGCTTCATCCACATCCCCTCTGCTGCTGCAAACATGCTGGCTCAGGCAGGTGAGCTGGATGCAAGGAGAGGATGGATGGAAGAGTCAGGGAGGGAAAAATCACCTCCTGGCTCTCATGGTAAGGGATAAACCCAGTTTATTTCTGGTGGCTGGTTAATCCTGTGGGACTGTTGTGTGGGCCCTGTGTCTGCAGCACCCAGTGCCACATCATCCTTGCTCACCCAACTGGCCAGTATCGCTGGACGGACCCTGCACATGCAGCACTGTGGTTAGCCAGATAAAAAGGGCATTAACCCTGTTTTTCTGTCTCTGTTCTAACAGGAATAGCCTATTCCTGGATTTCTTGCACACCTTACATCTGAATCATCTCATTTGGCCATGGATGCAGATTGCTGCTGAGCCTGGCTGCAGCTGATGGAGTGGGGTAGATCCCCTCCCTCCGTGCTGTCGTGGGGCAATGCTGTGCTCAGAGAGGCTTTACTGGGACAAGAACCATTAGGACTGGTTTTCTGGAAGTAGTGGGGTTGTGTGTATAAAAGCCTAATGGTCTTGAGAGGGCTGCACGTGTTTCCCTGGCAGCCTCTCCTTTGGCTTCCAGCAGGGATGTGCTGGAGGCAGTTGGAAGTGCTCAGGGCAAGTTTAAGGTGGCATTATTAATGCCACAAACCCCAAAAGAAGTCTGTGCAGTGTATTGCTCCATGTACAGTGTAGCATTGTGGACCAGGAACATTCTGTTTGGTGTCCAGGTGTCACCTGTCCCCCTTGCTATTTCCTCTGGTGCCAGGAGCTCTGTCCGTCTCGGGATGGACACAGAGGCATGGGACATCCTCATCTTGAGTGCCAGAAGTGGTGACTATAATGACACACCCTTTTGGAGGACCTCTAAAAGCGTCTAAAAGCAAAGAGGGAAAAATAAGTGTAGAACTGCTTGAAACAGCTTAAAAATGTAGGATGTGCAGTGGAAGGCACATGCACTGCAGCTGGGTGTGACCTGATCTGATCCTGATCGTCCTGCAATGGGCAGGAGCTGCAGGTGTGATTGGAGCTGCAGCAAAAGGATGGTCCTAGCCCTCGGCTCCCATTTCAGTTTTGTCCAAGGCTGCAGAAGCTCAGCAGTGGCAGGATCTCTGTACAGCTGGAAGCTCAGACAGCAGCAAAACTGGCAGGTGGACAGTGTCCAGAGGGGCACATCCTACTGAAAAGCATGGGACCGGCAGTTTGCTGCAGGAGCAGGGCTGTAACGTTGGCAGTGTGTGGTGCACACACAGTACTAAAATCCGCAGTTCTGTGGCTGATCCCTGCAGACTCCTGTCCCATAGGTGCCATATTATAGCACCTGCACCAGCACTTCTGAGGCAGAAATAAAAGCTGTGTGTGCCTGCTTGCAAACATGCATGTACGTACTAAACTCTGTGAGCAGTCTCAGCTCCAGAATTGTAAACATACTTTAGCAAATTGCCTTTAATCACAGCGAAAGCTTTTCTTCTACTTGATGGTGACCAGAGCACAGGTGCAGGGTCAAGAACTAGAGCTGCTTAGTCCGGTTTCTCCATCTCTTCTACCTGGTGCAGGGGATGGTGAAGTGCACTCGGGGGACGGCTGAGACAGGTGGTCAGATCCTGCCCCCCAAAAGCCCACGGGGAGCCTGCAGCAAACCCCAGTGGCCACAAACCCAGCTGCTGCCCAACGCGTTGCCTAAACGGGCAGATGTCACCGTTGCTCAATGCCACGGAGACCTGAACGTCTGTTTATTAACGGATAAGCTGGTCAGGCCGGCACACGGCACACGAACTGGCCTGTGCAACTCCTGTGGTTTCCAACCGTACTTATCGAGGGAGGGGGCTGCCTGCCCAGGGAGGGTGTTTCCTCTAATCACCAACTTCACATGCCAATGGCAGGCAGATGTGCAGGGGGGCAAAGGCTGCTTTTGCTGGGCTCAGCAGAAGGAATCAGCTAAGGCAAGGCTGGGGAGGTGGGAAAAATATGTTGCTTGAAACAAGTAAATATTCCCCAAGAAGGGGTAACACGGCCTTGGCCATCAATTTTCAGCATCCAATATAGAAGGAATCGACTCCTTGCAGTATTTCCTACCGATGAGTTAATCTCCAGAAACCCTTCTCCAGGTCCCTTAGAGGCTTCTTCCATTGTCTGCCCTCTGTCCCTGAGATGCTGGGGCAGCACATGAGATGGTTGCTGGCCCAATTTAACAGCATCTCCCCTGCTTATCAGACTATATAATAAACATGGCTTTTAGGGGAGACTTTTTGGGGAGGGTTGTGAGGCGGGCAGTGAATGGAGAAGCCAGACACCATTGTCTGGCAAGAATGTGAGTCCCCGGGGGCAAGTGCGCCTGGGCTCGCCTTCCAAATTGTCCCAGCATCAATCCCTCCTCCTTTGCGGGATTTCCTTCTCCAGCCGGGGTTTTGTTTCGGAACAAGCGTTGGTCAAACAAGCTTTTGTTTGCGGTCAGTTGCTTGGCACACATACACCACTTCTGGTGGGGGACAATGAGGAAGCTGTTTCGGGGGCAGCTGCGGTGGGACTGAAAGGGAATACTGATGGAAAAAGGGCACAGGGAGGAAATAGCTGGGTGGAAATTAATTGGGAGGATCTTACGAAGTGAAGTCTGGGTGCTGCAGCAAGGTTGGGAGAGTGGCTGGGAGTCCTTCAGTCCTGCTGCCTCATTCCACTCACCACCTCATGCTGGTTATTACTTTCCCCCTCCACGATTCCCCACCTCAGAGCAGAAAGTTGCACAAAATATTTGCGACTGCGCATCTAAAAAGCTTTCTTTCAGGAAGAAGTAAACTTATTTACAGCAATAACAGAGTTTAAAAGGAATTGTATAAGTGAGACTGACTTCTTTGTCAGCAAAAATTGCAGCAAAACTGTTCATAGATGACATTACCTAAATGACATTACATACGTATGTCCTTTCTTTCACATTTCCTGTAATCCTGTTACGGCATTGTCCCATTACCTCAAGCGCTGTCATCTTTAAATGCTGTCAGATCTTAACTGGATGGCCAAGGACATCAGAAAAGGATGGAGGTGAAGCTGATGGCAATTTCAGACCTGCTGTATATATGGCCATCTCCCAGCCTGCCCCTGGACTGGGTGTTTTCCGATAACATGTTCAGGTAAAATGATGACTCAAGGACCTCTGCATATTTGATGGAGCTGCTGCCACCATCACAATGTCCGGCACCCTTTTTGGGAAGTGCAGGGTGTGAGGCACAGGTGGGATGTTGGAGGTGTTGGAGGTGGCAGGTACAAGCCATGTGCTCACTGGTACTTATTGGAAAGTGCTCCCATCCCCAAGAAAATCAGGACCCAGTGATAAGTGGATGGAGAATGCTTCTGCAGGAACACGGGCAACTCTTCCCCCATCCTGCCCTTCATGCCATTAACAGCAAAGCTTGCCAAATTCCTCAGGCAGAAGGTGCGATTAAGTGCAACATCTTGGTGTTAATAGTTTTTAACATTATTGCTCTCTTACTGTGTTATTACTAAAAAATTATGTGAGGCCAATTTCTTCCACTCCAACCACAAATGGGCCACTGTGGTTTATCGGAAACACCGGGAAGATTGTGACTTCTGCCGTTCTCCTGCTGAAATGTTCCATGCTCTTAAGCCTGAGGCGTGGGCAGTGCTTGTTTAAACTGGCAGCCCCTCTTGTCAGGTTATAATAGAGAAGGTGATAGTTCCAGCTCTGGTGGCTGGAACTGTCGTTTCGTTATCTCTGGGTGCAGTGCCATGCTCTGAGGGGCTCTGTTCCTCTGTGGTGGCCACTGGACTTGGCTGCAGTGCAAACAACAGCAGCCCTGAACTTAAAGCGCTCACTGCAGACAAAAGTCTCTGGTCAGGCATGTGGGCATGTATTTGGTTGCCCATCTTTGGCCCCATGGGCTGGTTTTCCCAAAAAGTAGAGCTGCTCTGAGTGTTGGCAGCAAGGGAAGTGATGCTGGCTGTGCAGATGCAGAAGTGCTGCAGGCAGGTGACAGGGTGCCCCGTGTCCTCCTGTACACTGGGATGTACAGCAGCATGTGTGGGCTGATGGGTGATGGAGGTTCCAGCCCCTTACTTGATGTGTCATCAAATAAGGAGTCAGAAAAGGCAAGAGAGCAGTTCTCTTCTGAATGGCAGCTGCCTTCATTTGGCCCATTTGGCTTCTTTATGGCTGTTACAGGTATCTGTGTGCTGGCAGTTACAACATTTAATGGCATTTTCCTGTATGAAAATGCTTACCTTGCTGAAAAATGGGATTCTCTACAATTCGTTTTGCTTGCTTAAAACCTTTGATTTTCATTTAGTTCTTTACCCTCAGTGATGTTTTAATGCATCCTCTAAGGCCAGTCCTCAAGTGTCATCCACTGTCAATCTGAGGCTGTGGGCAGGCAAAAATGTCCATGCCAGGTGTTCCCACGTGAGTGCCATCCTCACCTGCCCCTTCCCCTGCAGGAAGTGCTGGAGTCATCTCATCTCACCTTGTCCCCAGCAGGGCTCTCCCTGGAGGAGTCTCAGTCCAGTGCTCCGAAACTGGCCACAGTTTGTGTTGCTGCCCCATCTGGCTACGAAATTTATGCTTTTTTGGATGCTGGATGAGAATTTTTCTCTCCTTTCCAAATCTCTTAATAATGGAAGATTTGGGTGTACAAGCACTAACTGCACTCAGTTCACTGTTTTGGGTTTGGTTTTTTCCCAGTCATAGCTTCGCTTTTTTCCCCCTATAGGCACAGGAACCATTTATAGGTGAGGTGGGCCCAAGTTTGCAACTTAGTAATCTCTCCCTTGCATGTGGTTGAAAAGAGACACCATGCCTTTATCAAAAGCCAGGCCGGCACAAAAGCCTATGCAAAATCATCATCAAATCCTATTAGAGGTGGAAAATATCTCTTAGATCATCTCATTCATTTCCCTGCCAATGCTAGACTGTTCCTGAGAGTTAATTTTCTAGTGTCTGCTGCCAACTTCCCTGTGTGACTGCAGGTCTGTCATCTCGCTTTTGGGTTGTCACTGTAACTTCCACGCATTTCCTTGGATTTCCAAAACAAACCTTGTTTTGTTCTGTGGTTGCTTGTGTTGCTATTTGCCCTGCATTAGGTGTCGTCAGTGGTTTTTACTCTGAGAGCATCACCAGACCTCAGCTGTGGCTGGGGAAGGCATCCCAATGGGATGGGGTGTGCTGGGTGCTCGGGGGAGCTTGGGAAGTGCTGTTCCCCAGGCAGGGGCTCCATCCTATGCAGCCACTGCTTCTTGTCATGGACATCAGGGAAAAGAACGTCCTAAAGGGAGGTTTCTCTTCTGCAGTCGAGGATATGGGTTCAGTGTGAGCAGGTCACTCTCAATAAGGGAATTCTCTTCTCCCAACCTCTGCTGGCGCCGCCTTCGATAAACTCCCACCCTCAAGTTCTGGACTGGCTGTGACATCCCCTCGGCAGGGAGGAAGAGTAGTAATACGTAATTCAACACTGGAGCTATTTATAGCATTAAGCAAAGGCAGATTTCATCAGGGTTCCTTCCAGAGAAGGAAACATTGTCTAGGAGCAGAATAACCTTCCGTGTAACTTCCCACCGGCACTGGCGCTGGAGATTGAATTCCCCGGTATGGCGAGGGCCTGGCCAGCTCTGCCAGCGCTGGGAAGGTCAGTCCAGAACTGTCACCTGGAAAGCATCAAATGCATGAGCTGTCGATAGCGACCTGCATTTGCAGAAAATCTGAGGGCTTTCTAATTAACTGAGGATCTCTAAATTAGAGCGAAGCCACTCGACAAGCCCCCTTGTATGCCTTAAGTGTCAGGGCTCTGCTGATCGCCGCATCTAACAAGCGGCTGATTTTTAACAGCAGCTCCGAGACTCAATCAGCTCCTAATGGCTCCGTTTCAAAACGTTTCGGTGCATTTTTCATCTCTTACTCTGGAATTTATGCTCTTTGTTCCCTGCTCAAATATTCTGGCGCTTTTCCTTAATTTCAGGCTTCTGCCTTGCGACAGCTCCTCTGCCCTAACTAGGCAGCTCATCGCTTGCTTTTCCCCACATGCGATTCGGTGCCGTGGCAGCTCACTCCTCTTTCTAATCAGTAACTTTCAGAAATTCCCCCTTTCTCTCCCCCCCAATGTACAGGTAGTGCTGCGGGTCTGGAATTTCATAATGAGAAGGAAACCTGTCTTTAAGCAGATCCCTATGTAATAAGAGCTGGAAGGTGGTTTTATTTCAGCTTTAAAACCCCTCCCTTTAAGGCAGTGAATGCAGTTTGCAGTTGCACCTGATTTTGACCTCCCTCCTACTGCTGTTCTGCAGCACCACAGATTTGGGCATTGGTGCTTCTGCTCAGCACTGTGGGCAATGAGATCGAACCCTCAGTTCAGCTGCATTCATAGCAGAGCCGGATTATGCACATTTAAACTGAGGGATTCTTGCTGCTGGAAAACGAAGAGGAGATCTTTCCTGACATGTAACTCCTGGTGTTGGTAATGAGACCCATGGATACATCCTTGGAAAGTAGTGATTTGGAACAGACAAATTCCATTCAGGAAGGTAGAGAGTTAATCAGCAACTCTTAAAGACTTCTGGCGTGTGTTTATGTTCCAATGGCTTATCCATATCTTGGCAATTATTCACGTGAAATAGAACATAAATCCCACAGCCTAATTTTTCTTTGAAAAATTTCCCAAGGTAATCAAATTCCTAAGTGCATCTCCTATTCCAGTGGTTTTATCAGTAAATCAAATTCTTATCATTTATCAGCAAAAGTTAGATTTAGGCATCCTCACTGTAAATGTTTGAAAGATGAACATTTGTTTCAGCGGGTACTGTGCCAATCAATAATCTTCCAGCTTGACTCAGCTATCAATTATTGCCGCAATTATTTGTCTAGTTGGATATTTAAAATGTCATCAGAAAGAGATGATTACATATTCCAGAAAGCAAGGCACTGTATAATCAGATGAACTGAATTCAGTTAAATGTAGTGTGGTACTAACCCGTCCTTCAAAGCTGAATTCTACAGCCACGACTGAAACAACAGCTTTCTGCATTATTGTAAGGAAACGGATCTTAACCTTGGAACGGCGCATGTTATTGGGGTCGGGTAATACTCAGCAAGAGGAGACCTTGCAAGCCTGGAAATTGAATCAGCCTTCCTGACATAAAAGAGGGAGGTGGGTTTTTTTTGGAGGGAGGAGAGTGCTGGTTCTGTTGGATTTCATCTGCAAATCTATAAATAAGAAAATCCGCTCTTTACCTGCCTTTCTGGGAATTTCAACTCCTGAGCTGGAAGCGCCAAATTTTCGCGTGCCCTTTTTGCATTCCTTGACTTGATGTATGTGTGGTAAATACTCTCTGTGCCCCGAGAACGCAATAAAGCTGTAGCAATTCTTGCAAGTCTTACATCCTCCAAACTCCAGTTATTTCGAGTATTATATCATTTTCAACTTCAAGGATATCCTAACGATGGAGGGGAGACAGAATAAACTGGACCAGACCAGACAACTTTACAACACCTTTTGGTCCTATTTGCAAAGCAGAGAGGGGAAAAATATATATATTTTATTGATTCTAGTAATACTTGCTTGTGCAAGTTATGAAACTAAACGTTGTAGGATCTGGTTCAGCACTTGCTGTGCTTGCAGCTCCTTGGTGACATTGAACTTGCTCAGGGACAGAATAAACCTTTGCCTTCCTGGCAGATGATTTGCAGGGGCAGGTGTCGTTTGGGGGGACCTGCAGTTCCCCTGACCCACTTTGTCAGGATGGTTTGCTGCTGGCTAAATACCATTAATTTGAAAGCGAGAGGAGAGTGAGCCAAAGGGGAAGGCTGGGAAAGGGGAGAGTCTGAAGAAGACCCATTTTGGGAAGGAGAGAATGGAATAAGGCTCCCAAGGAGAGCTGCCTCAGCCACTGCCTTGGCTGAGGGCTGGGGCTTTTCAGCTCCACCAACACCCTGCCTGAGGAATGGACGGGAGCAGGGTGCTGTGGGGTGGAGAAGGGGACATTGGCAGTGCCTGGCAGATGAGAAGGTCCAAGGGGGGCTGGCAGGGACCACTGCATCTCTGGAAGGAGGTGGTTTAAATGCCTGTGATTTACAGAGCTCAGCACATCAAATAGAGACACTAAGATGTGAAAAATCAGCAAAAATAAAGCAAAGCAGTAGGTGATGAGGAGACTCTGCCCTGGTGGGAAGGTGCCAGCCCCCCTTTCTCCCTGGGATGGAGCTCAGCCGTTCCAAGGCACACTTTATCTCCAGGAATGCCCCATGCGGCAGAGCCGCCACATCCTCCAGCAAGTCCTGCAGCACTAACCAGGTCAGCAAGCATTAGCAGCTCTTCCCAGGAAAGCAGTGTGCTGGTGTTGATCTGGGAGTCTCCGTGTGTAAGGGATACATTTGTGCACGACGTGCTCTGCAGGGTATCCAGAGTGCACAGTCACCTGTGCCGAGTGTTGGCCGCATGGCTGAGCGATGCCAAGAGTGTGGTACAAACCAGGAGAGACATCCCATTGCCAACTGAGATCTCATGCTAGTGCATCTCCTTCCTCTCCTTTGCAAGAAACTTCTTGAAGTGTGCTCTGCCTCTCCTTCAGGTGCCACCAGCCAGGGAGAAAATAGAAAAGGAAACAGTTCATCACATGGGTATACGAGTGAATGAAATGATTTGGAAGCTCTTTGTAGCTGCATAATTGCAACTCTGCATTTAAAAAGTGAATTATTGACTTGATTGTCCCCAGCAGCCACTGGGTAAATGCATAATTGTGCACTGTTGGAGCCAGGCATCGCTTGCTGGATAATCAGGTTAGGCTGGGAAAGGGCTTTGATGCTTTTTTGAGGGTGATGCTGGTCTTTGGAGAGTCACAGCTCAGGCAGACCTTCCAGAAGGGGACACACGTGTTGCCTGCCTACATGTGGGTAGTTAATGGAGCTGTTACCCATGTGCTGCTGCATCACCTCTGTGTCTCCATCCCATTATCCCGTAGGGTACGTGTGTGCGCAGTCAGGTCATCTTTGCTTCAGGAGTTTCTTTTAAAACTTCATTCAAAGATGAATTTCAAGCACAGCGTTGTTTCCCAATGACAAATTTCTTCTGTTCCTCGCTAATCAAGATGTGACAGATTTCCACGCTCCCTTAAGTTTTAAAAAAGCACAGAATCAGTCACAGCCCGATACCTTACTTGCCAAGTTGGAGCTCGAAGCAGGTTTTCTTGGTGGCCAAATCGTAATCGCCTTGAAAACGGTAACAGACATTGAAATCAGGCTGATATTCCTGGCAGTGCTCCGGTGGGACCCCAGCACCCTGTTTGTCCCCATCAAGGCTTTGGCAAACTGTGTTTTGTTGCTTGTTGTTAATGAAATATTTTTTTTGAGGGGGGAATATAAGTGTATTTGGTTTGGTTCTGCACAGAATGATTAAATACATAATCAGGATATACTGAGGCTGCAACGAAAGTGTCATCCATGAAATCTTCATTTCTTCTCCAGGGAGGAACTGGTCTTCCTGTTTTCATCCCTTCCCACCCACTTTCTACTCGGTCCTTGAAAACTTGTGTTTTGTGTAAATCTGAGCATTGCAGCAAAACTCATTAAAAATTGGCTCTGGGAGAAAATTATGAAGTCTTGGAGTTCCTAACTCCAGTCTAAACCTTTGCCTGGCAAAGCAAAGTGAGCTGTGCAATTGTTTTGTTATTGGTGGGTCTTGGGTTTCTCCTTGAAGTTTGGGTCATAACATTACTGGTTTGGCTTATTTCTACCTTAAAAGAGGGTTTTTAAAAGGAGGTGTAATGAAAAAATGGCATTGTTGATACTTGGCTTAGAAAGTATTTTCCAAGTTTTATTAATATGATTTCAAGAAGTCTGAATTTAGGAATATCAATATCAGTATTGTTACATCAAATCTGTGAGGATGTTGAGGCACTGGAACAGGTTGCCCAGAGAAGTTGTGATGTCCCAGGAACAGGTTGGGTGTAGCTCTGAGCATCCTGGTCCTGTGGTATGTGTCCCTGACTATGGTAGGGGCCTTGGAACTGGGTGATCCATAATGCCCCTTTCAGCCCAAACCATTCTGTGATTCTTTGGTTCTGTGGTGCAAATTTGAGGCACATTTTTTATCAATAAGTCATAGGTAAGGAGAAACTGATAAAGATGGCAAATGGAGCATTGAGGATCCTGCAAAGCAAAAGATCTTCCAGATTATTTGACATTTGCACAGCTAAGCTGGTCCCAAGACCAGGCCAGTGCATTAACAAGATGGACTTGATTTGCAGAATCTTTAAAAGGCGGAACAATAATGGTGCTTTTCGTTTCACAAGAAATACTTCCCTCAGGGTTTTGGGGATATCTTCCTTTTTTGGTATTTCTGAATCTGGTTCTTCTCATCATAAGGAGAAAATATTAGGGAGGAAGTACCCTGTTGTACATAAATCCAGCTACTGCTGTTATTTAATATTATTCTAATTATTATGACAACAGCAGTGGCAATGCTGATGTTCACAGTCCTATGACAGCTACTTAAAACCAGTTAATGATGGACCAGCTTAATAACATGCCTTTTGCAATATGGAGGATCAGGAGGAAGAGTTAGTGCAAGGAGGAAATAATATGTTTGGACAGTTACAGTTTCCCATCTAAGCTGGTGCTACCACTACCAGGAAAAGGTGAGTCACGTCAAAGCAGCTCTTTCTTACCAAGGGAGAAGTTGGGCTGCTGCAGGCGTGGAATGGACCCGCTTATCTCCCGACCCTGCGAAGCTTCCTGTGTCCCAACTGTTTCACTTCGCTAGTTTTCAGTTGAAAAGGAATTTCAACAGTATGGATTTCCAAAAGAGAGACAGAGAGGAAAGGAAAAAAAAATATTTGACAAGCCAGATGGAGAAGGACTGAATCAAGTACAAGTGGTAACAATTAACTCAATTTTTTTCTTCCCCCCCTTTAAATACCATAACAACTCCAAATTTATCAGTCCAAAAATCAAGCAGTCAGTTGACATTAAAGCTGAATAAAGAAGTTCCTGGGTTTGGCATAGGCTGTTCATCCCATAATTGTTTGGTGGCAAGCAGAGGAGAAGGGGGTGCTTATTCCAGGTTGCAGTCACTTTTGACTTTGTAGTTTGATAGCAAAGGGTGTGTACATGCCCTGTGGGTGCAGGTGGCCTGGTAAAGATTCTATTTGCTTTGCACATGCAGGTTTTTGGGAAGGTAGAGAACACAGGGCTAAGCCACCAAGGCTTGTGGAGGGATGCTGCTGAGAACAAGGGCTGCACCATCCAGCCAGCAAAGGCCAAATCCTGATCTGCTCAGGGATTTCTCTGGCACAAGGATTTCTCTGAGGGAGTAAATCTGCAGCTGTGAATGAAATCCTTGTGAACACCATTGGCACATCCGCGGTCGCTGCTTACGCTGCCCATGTGTTTGTGAAAACACTGGCAAAACTGGGGTGTCTCTGATACTGTGTTTGTGTGATGCCCAGGCGTAAAACATGCATTGTACTTATTAACATCTTGCTCCTTAACCTGGTGATCCCTCCTGAACAGAGCCCTGCCCTGTGGGCTGCCTGTCTCAGATAGGGGCGGCAGGAGGATGCTGCCTGTGGAATCTCAGCGTTGCCCCTCTGTAAAGCGCTGGTGTGTCCGGCGAGCAGCTTTCCTGGATCCAGCCCTGACTTTTGAGAAACGAAGAAAGCTCTTCCAAAGCACATTGGCACATGCATGCAGATTATTCCATTACTCACTTGGCAGTGCCTGAACTTGCATGCCTTCTCCAGAAATCTTTTTTTTAAATTTTTTTTTTCCCATCCCTCCCAGCAGTGGCATCTAGCTGACAGCTTCTCCTCCCAGCTGGTCTTCTTCCCAGCATCTTGTCTGGCTTTGCTGCTGGTGGCTGTGGACATGGCTGTGGGTCTTGCTTGGAGCCAGCTATAACGTGCCTGGAGGTGTTGGCTTGCTTCGACTCGGACTTTGAGCATGCCAGGTGTCTCTGTGAGCACAGTCCAGAAAGTGCCAGCTTTTCCTTAATATGAAAAAAAGCCCCTTAATGCTGAAAGCAGCCATCTCTTCATATTTTACCGAGTAATTGTGCCAACTGCCCTTAAAGGCACTCAAATGCCAATATCCATCCTGCTCATTTGTTAACATTTTGCAGATCAGAAGCTAAATCTGTCACTCGTGTCACTGGTTAAGTCACTTCTTCTGAGGGCATGGCAGGCAAGAGCTGTTCTGCTGCTTGCTTTTTTTTTTTTAGGCAGGAACCAATAACTTGAGAAACTCTAAACATTTTTGCTGTAGTGAAATGCTGTCCCTTGTCACTGGGCCTTTGCTGCCCAGGGTGCATGGAAGGAATAAATACGTGACAGTGGGTGAGGCTTCACTGGCTAAGAACAGTCAGGTGTCATCTTGGCCCCAGGATTGTATTTGGGACATGGTATCCCCATGTAATTCTTTTCAAGGGGTCATTTCCCAAATAGGAAGAAAATGAGCAGTAGAATTGACTGGGAGGAAAAACGTACACACAAAGAACGCAAATGGTAATTGGTAGCTATTTGTAAAGAGTTGATGAGCTGTCCAGGAAGGAGAGGACAACTTTGGCCCAAATCCAAGACACACTTCACTCGCTTCAGTGGTGAGATGAGAACAGCAATTAGATATTAAAAAAATCAATAAATGACAATTAAAAAAATGGAAAATGGATAACAATCAATTGCAGTGAGAAACCATAGCAGGTCGAGAACTGGTCAGGGAAGCTGAAGATGCTGTCAAGAGCTGGTCAGGGTAATGTGGGAGAGCTGGCAACGCTTTGCTTCTGTCTTCTGGGCAAAATAATTGAAGAGCCAACGTAAGATTCAATTGATAAAGGATAGAAATATAATTCGTGCCACTCAACTTAGATTTATGGAATATAGATCTTGTCAAATAAACCTGATTTCATTCTTCTAGGTGACAGCTTTGGTTGATAAATGTAGATGAAATAGACTCTGCATGGTGTTGGACACGGTGCTGCGTGGTGTTGTGTATAGGAGGACTGAGCACTGGGTGGTGGTGGTGGCACAGGAGATTCAGAGCTGACCAACACATTTGGGAATGTGGAGGCTTAGCTGGAGAAGTCAGGAAGGGCCACATTGGTAGTTAGTGCTTCGTTGGTGGTTTAGAAATCACTGTGCAATTGTGCAAAGGCAGGTGGGAGAGCAAGAGGGACAGGGTGGTCTGGAAAGACTGCCAGGAAGGGTGTGCTGGGAACACATCGGGTACAGCCTGCTCTGCCCTTTGGCTGGAAGAGCGGAGTCAGGGCTGTGCTCACAGAGCTGGAGGACGCTGCTCTGGAAGGCAGCAGCTCTGTGGGAGGCTTAGAGGAAAACCATCTCTTTCCCAGCCTGGTGCCAGTGTGAGAAGGGTTAGGCTAGTCCTTAAGTAGCAGAGGAGGGTGAAGGGGGTGGCTTCAGGATGGAAATATAGGTGGCTTCATGAAAAATAACCAGATTTTTAAGTGTGCCTGGGTTGGGTGCACAAGTACCCTTGCTGTGTGTGAGGGGACCCATTGTGTACCAAGAGCTTTTCAGTGTGTCAGCCACAAAAAAAGCCACAGAAAAAGAGAACAGGTAGAGAGATTGGAGCCACAGAAATTCAAGGTGGATCCCAGTACCCGTGTGCAAGTGTGGTTAACTGTGGGAGCCAACTGTGGTAGCAAGCAGTGGATGCTCTCACTGTCTTCTGAGCTGGTTGGAATAGTTTTCACTGGGATTTTGTGCTTTGCCTTTCTGTGGGGCTGGAGGAGGTCTTGCTTCCTGGAAAGACACCAGAGTGACATGTATTGTAGGGGAAGCAGAGAGTGAGGTGGGATGGGAGGAAGGGGAAGGAGAGTCCCTTCTAAAAACAGGGATTGCCAAGGTGATCTAAAGACCCATCTTGTTGCTGATGAGCAGTGTGTAGATTAGTGCCATAATTCCTGCAGTTTGGCAAGGCTGCATCAGACTGGAACGTATCTCTAGGTGGTGATATGGTCAGTCAATAGCCTTCATAATTAATCAAGCACTAATAGACAAATTAGAAATCACGTCTCTTCAAAGCAGGAGGTGGAGGCACATGGCCGATGGATTTTAACTGTTTCACTCCTGTAATTTATTGCCTGGTTTTACATTGCTTCCTTGAAAATGGTGGTTTGTTTAGGGAAGTTTTGTACATAAACATGATTTTAAATTTAAATTATTATCTTGATTACCAGACACGGATGGTGAATTGAAAACTTGGTTTTCAGGCAAGCACATGAAGAATAATCTTATATTTTGCACTCCACTAAATCAATGTAGCCCTAATTTTGCCACACAGGAAATCAATTCCAGTCTTTATAACAGTCGAAGATGTTATGAACAAAGTAATTTTGCAAATTATGGCAAGTAACACATTTATTGATGACTGTAGTTTAGGAATTTAGAATTTGTGAGCGCTGTAATATAATAAGGCCCTACTGGCAGGAGCTGAGTGAAATACAGATTATACGGTGAAACTGTAATGCATCATTTGCTATTAGTGGACTGGTAATAATTACCAGTTTCAAAGCAGCTTTTTCCATGTAATCTTTAGTCTCAGTCGTAACAGCCCTTCTCATTGACATTATGATTACACGAGCTGCCCTTATGATCTGGAATATCTAGTTGATGGGAATACTAAAATGTGGGAGCGAATGCTCGATGTTGTGTCCTCATTATAAGATAAAATGCTATTTTCTCTGACCTGATCTATAAGGTAGAGAGGCGAGGTAGTGTTACGTTGTTAGTTCCTACTGTGGTGTTAAAAACTTCCACTTCATTAGGGTGAACCAAGATGAAATTTTCCCGTTTAAGATTTTTTTTTTCCCCCCTGAGCTCACAAATGAGCATAGGAATGTGAAAGTCCAATTGAATTTCCCTCTAATTTCATCAGATTTAAGTATTTATCTGTGCTCTCGCACGCCTGGCACATGCTAAACACCACGGTGCATTTTATTCCGATGGCCAGCTTCAGGATGAAACGTTAAATATCATGTATTCCAAGGGCTTTTAAAGTGATTAAAGTGTTAAACGCCTGCTGTAGACGATTGAGGCTCTTTGCTCTCCTGATTCAGCTTCTCAGGCCAAAGGTAGAATAACGGCAGAGCCAGGAGGGAGGCTGTGATCCAGCCAGTGCTGGATCTTGCAGGATCACAGGATGATTTGGGCTGGAAGGGACCTTAAGGATACCTAGTTCTGTCTCCTACCCCAGATCATCACTCAGCTCACCCTAGGAAGAAAATGCCCACGTGAAGCTTTTCTTCTCCTCCTCCCGTGTGAAATGGGAAACAAGACAGGCGTGGATAAAATGATGTTCTCTTTCCAAATCTGCCTCATTTGGGTTTTTCATTTTCCTTTTCTTCATATTAGGCAAATAGGGGAAACCTAATGGGGGCAACTCAGTGCAGCCTGCTTATCCAGGAGAGGTACCCAAGAAGCAGATTCCTTGAACTGGGCAGGAGGATATGGTGAAGGCAGGTATCACACCAAGCACTGATGTCCTGGTTTTTTTCCTCAGCAAACCTCAACATGTTTATTTTTTAAAATGTCACTAAACAGCAGCTCCATGAGAACTACTGGACAAGGCTAGGAATGAATTTTTATCCTTCTCTTAGCTCTGGTTTCAGTTTAGCAGCATTTAGCAAAAAGCATCCATGTGGGGGTGGAAGTGAATTGCTCAGAAAATCCCAGTAATCAATAAAAGCACCCTCATCTTCACCATATCTCACACCACTCTTTCCTCAGGGGCAGCCCTCAAAAAGTTACTTCATCCCCCTTGTTTTGCCGTATATTAGAAGGGGCTGCTTTCTGCTGTCATTATTAGCCGGCTTTTTGTTTAGTTATTTATTAGTTGGTTGCTCTTTTATAATGTCCGTGTTATCTCCAAAAATAAATTATCATGAAATAGAGTTAGGTCCCTACTTGCCAAAGTGGCATTTACCATCCTCAGCTTCTTTTCAGCGTGAGAGAAATAATGCGGCTCCGTCAGGGCATTCGGCCAGGGCTCCTGGCCACCCTCCAGCTCTTTCCCTGGCGGAGCTGCCACTCGCTGCCTTCCCCTTTCCCTGTCCCGTGCTCCAGTTTTCCTCCCCCCACCTTTCATTCACCCCGGAGGTGAGTCTCTGCTAGGGAGCAGAAGTTGATGCCTAATTTTGTACACATTTTTAGTCTCAGAATAAGAAGTTGATTATTAACATGTTGATGCCCAGCTTGCTGACAGTTGTGATACGTTGGGTTGCTGCTTTGAACTGATCTATGTGAATGCTTTTCAGGGGGGCATTTATTTGTTTTGTACTTATTTATCTACTTATGTATTTATTTAACCCCCACTCCAAGTATTAGCAGCCTCTTGTAGCATAAAGTTGAGGTGAAGCTGGCATTGATAGACTTTATTAGCTCTTTTTTCATAGCTTGCTTTGTGCTTTGGTTACCCACCATGGTTCAGTTTTGAATGCAGAGCTGGGGATGGTGGGAGGAGGTGGATGTGCTTTGGGTGGGTTTGAACCTTCCTGTTGCACCTTGCCACCTCCTGTCCCTGTCTTCTGTCTGTGCCTGAGCTGGGATGTCCCTTTCCCAGCTCCCAGCTGAGTGTCCCAGAGGAGAGGAGCTTAGGCAGGGAGTTTAGCTCTTGCCTGCCGGTGGACGGCCGGAGATTGACGCTGCTTGTTGTATTATTTTGCAGGTAAAGATGAGCCCAGCAGCTACACGTGTACGACTTGTAAACAGCCTTTCAACAGCGCCTGGTTCCTCTTGCAGCACGCACAGAACACGCACGGCTTACGGATCTACCTAGAAAGCGAGCACGGCAGCCCCCTGACGCCACGGGTTGGTATCCCAACAGGACTAGGTGCAGAGTGCCCTTCCCAGCCACCTCTCCACGGGATTCACATTGCAGACAATAACCCTTTTAACCTGCTCAGAATACCTGGCTCGGTCTCGAGGGAGGCGTCGGGGCTGGGAGAAGGGCGTTTCCCACCCACGCCACCCCTCTTTAGCCCTCCCCCGAGGCACCATTTGGATCCGCATCGCATTGAGCGCCTGGGTGCGGAAGAAATGGCTCTGGCCACCCATCACCCTAGTGCCTTTGACAGGGTGCTGCGACTGAACCCCATGGCGATGGAGCCCCCCGCTATGGATTTCTCCCGGAGGCTGCGGGAGCTGGCCGGCAACACCTCCAGCCCACCCTTGTCCCCGAGCCGGCCCAGCCCTATGCAAAGGTTGCTGCAGCCCTTCCAGCCCGGCAGCAAGCCCCCGTTCCTGGCCACACCGCCCCTTCCTCCTCTGCAGTCCGCTCCTCCTCCGTCCCAGCCCCCCATGAAGTCCAAATCCTGCGAGTTCTGCGGGAAGACCTTCAAGTTTCAGAGCAACCTGGTGGTCCACCGCCGGAGCCACACTGGGGAGAAGCCCTATAAGTGCAACCTTTGCGACCATGCCTGTACGCAGGCCAGCAAGCTGAAGCGCCACATGAAGACCCACATGCACAAGTCCTCCCCCATGACAGTGAAGTCAGACGATGGGCTCTCCACCGCCAGCTCCCCTGAGCCGGGCACCAGCGACCTCGTGGGCAGCGCCAGCAGCGCCCTCAAGTCCGTGGTGGCCAAGTTCAAGAGTGAGAACGACCCCAACATGATCCCTGAGAACGGGGATGAGGAAGAGGAGGAGGAGGAGGAGGAAGAGGAGGAGGAGGAAGAGGAAGAGGAGGAGGACTTGAACGAGAACGACAGGCCAGACTATGGCTTTGGAATGAGCCTGGAGGCGGCCCGCCACCATGAGAACAACTCGCGGGCCAGCGAGGAGGGCCGGTCGATGCCAGATGTCATGCAGGGCATGGTCTTGAGCTCCATGCAGCACTTCAGCGAGGCCTTCCACCAGGTCCTGGGGGAGAAACACAAGCGGGGCCACCTCCCCGAGCCTGAGGTGCACAGGGACACTTGTGACGAAGACTCGGTGGCCGGCGAGTCCGACCGCATTGACGAGGGTGCGGTGAACGGGCGGGGCTGCTCCCCGGGGGAGTCCGCCTCGGGAGGCCTGTCCAAAAAGCTGCTGCTGGGTAGCCCCAGCTCCTTGAGCCCCTTCTCCAAACGCATCAAGCTGGAGAAGGAGTTCGACCTGCCGGCCGCCGCCATGCCCAACACCGAGAACGTTTACTCCCAGTGGCTGGCGGGCTATGCCGCCTCCCGGCAGCTGAAGGACCCCTTCCTCAGCTTCGGCGACTCCCGACAATCGCCCTTCGCCTCCTCCTCCGAGCACTCCTCGGAGAACGGCAGCCTGCGCTTCTCCACACCGCCGGGCGAGCTGGATGGAGGGATCTCAGGCCGCAGCGGCACAGGAAGCGGAGGGAGCACCCCCCATATTAGTGGCCCGGGCCCTGGCAGGCCCAGCTCAAAAGAGGGCAGACGCAGCGACACTTGTGAGTACTGTGGGAAGGTCTTCAAGAACTGTAGTAATCTCACCGTCCACAGACGGAGCCACACGGGCGAGAGGCCGTATAAGTGTGAGCTTTGCAACTACGCCTGCGCCCAGAGTAGCAAGCTCACCCGGCACATGAAAACACATGGGCAGGTGGGAAAGGACGTTTACAAATGCGAGATTTGTAAGATGCCTTTTAGCGTGTACAGTACCCTGGAGAAACACATGAAAAAATGGCACAGTGATCGAGTCTTGAATAACGAGATAAAAACTGAATAGAGGTATATTCGTACACCCCCTCCCCATCCACCCCCGTCCCTAACCCATCCCCGTAGAGGTTTTCTAGTCCCTTGTGATGGAAGTCATGGAAGCTAAGGATATTTGGAAAGTGCTTGTCACCAGCACACCCTGTTTATTTTCTTTTTGTTCTCACCGTTTGAATGCATGATCTGTATCGGGGCAATACTATTGCATTTTACGCAAACTTTGAGCCTTTCTCTTGTGCAATAATTTACATGTTGTGTATGTTGGGGTTTTTTTTTCGTTTTGGGTTGCTTTTTTACTTTGGTTGGTTTTACTTTATTTTTTTTTTTTTAATTTTTGAATTAGACAGCATGTATGGTATGTTATGGCTGTTTTTAAATTGTCCCTGATTAGTTGCTGAGCAAACACGTCGCTGTTTCCAATTCCGTTCGGGAAAAAAAAAAAGAAAAGGAAAAAAAAAAAAAGAGGAAAAAAGAGGAGAGAAGGAGGGGGGAAAAGAAAAAGAAAAAAAAGTGAAACAAACCCAAACCTGAGAGCAAACAAAACCGACCATGCTGCATCCATCCTGTAATACATATCATGTACAGTTTTGTTTTGTGACGTGCGAAGGAAAACACGCTTTGGGTGACCCTCTGCGGACAGGAGCGATGCACCGAAGAAGCCTCGCATTAGCCTAGATTGGTGTCTTAAAGAACAAACCCACCCATGGAGACAGAGCTCCTCGTAGGAACAGGGAGAAAAAAGGCCAGTCAGGAAGAGGTAGATCTCTAGTAGCATTGGGTTTCAGACACACACCCACCCTCACACACACTAATAATAAATAATCCGAGTGCCTTGGATCTGTCGCAGCCGATGCCGGTGGCTCCTTTCTGCTCGTCCTCCACGTGTCGCCACGTCGGTCGCGGTGCTGAGCCTCTCCCGTGCCCCTCACAACGCCAGCCACCTAGGAACGAAGAGGAAGGAGAGAACTAAGGAAGAGAAAGGAATGACCCGCTCAGTCCTAGTTAATCATCATTCTCCTCTGCCTTTTATTAGTATTTTTCATGGTTATTATTTCTAAATAGAACTGATCATACCAGTCTAAAAACCCGCTCGGCTCCTGGAGAGAGCTTAAAACGAGATGTAGAATCTTCCCCCCCCAAACTTTTATTCCCCCTCCCCATTGATGATTAAATAGAATGTGAAATGCGCAGAGGCCCTTCAACACCATTAAACACACAATAAAGGAAATCAGTTTTATGAAGATATTTACTTTTAATAATATCTTTTATTGATTCTGGCACCAAAACAAATAAATCCGGAGCCACTTGGTTGTCAAGCTGACAATCAAATTATAAACTTTAAGACCTCGTGTACACCGTATAAAAATAAAATAAAAACTGGCAATAATATTTTACCGAGTGTAACAGCTAGAGGAGCAAAAAAATAAATAAATTGTGATTTATTAGCACAACGTGGTACTGTTTGCCATTTAAAACTAGAACAGGTGTATAAGCTAATATCGACACAGTAACTATGAACGATTAAGACTTGCCTTTAATGTGACACTTGGAAGAAAATTTTAAAAAGAAAACTAAAAAAAAAAAAAGAGTAGCAGTATCTGTCTGTGCTCCCTAAAAGTTGTCTTTTTTTTTTTTTTTTCCCCATCCTCTGTGTGCTATTTGTGTTGACGTGGAAGAGGATTCCTTGTTTTATTCCTAAGCTAGCGCCCGCCCCGGTTGGTGTTCAGATAGCACTTGACTCTGCCTGTGATGTCTGTATCTTTTCTTTAATCAAAGGTACAGAGGTTGAGTATAAAATAAGACTGCTCAGATAGGACAATTAAGTGCACTGTACAATTTTCCCAGTTTACAGGTCTATACTTTGAGGGAAAAGTTGCAAGAATGCTGAGGGAAAAAAAAAATCTAAAAAAAAAATAAATTTGAAAATCGAACATGATCTCGTTGATGAGCCTAGGAAAAAAAAACCCCACAACAAACCCCACAAACTTTGCCAGCCATTTACTTGACTAATGAGCTTATCTTTATCTTCTCGGACGCGACATTACAGCGCTGTGAATGGAAACAGACTCTACACTCACATGAAAGGAATGATTGCTTTCGCTCCTGCAGTGCAAGGATAGTTCTTTTGGTTTTTTTTTTTTGGTTGGTTGGTTTGTTTTGTAGAAAAAAAAAAGAAAAAAAACGCCACAAAAACTTTTTTTAAAATATAAATGTTAAGAACATTTTTTTAAGGAAAAAAAAGGAAAAAAAAACAACCACGACACTTCATTATGTTTAGGGGGAAACTGTATTTTAGGGTTCATCGTCTTGGTGGTGTACAAGACTTGTTATTCATTTTAAATGGTAGTGAAAATTCTATGCCTTGGATATACACAGCTCTTCAGGTTGTATAAAAAACATGCATTGGGGAAAGGTTTAAGATTATATAGTACTTAAATATAGGAAAATGCACACTCATGTTGATTCCTATGCTAAAACACATTTATGGTCTCTTTTTTCTGTATTTCTAGAATGGTATTTGAATTAAATGTTCATCTAGTGTAGGCACTATAGTATTTATATTGAAGCTTGTATTTTTAACTGTTGCTTGTTCTCTCAAAAGGTATCGATGTACCTTTTTTGGTAGTGGAAAAAAAAAGAAAAAAAAAACCACAGGCTGCCACAGTATATTTTTTTAATTTGGCAGGATAATATAGTGCAAATTATTTGTATGTTTCAAAAAAAAAAAGAAAAAAAAAGACAAAAAGACAAAAAAAGGTGTGACATCGTGCAGATCCGAGGCCATATGATGGCTCTTTGGGGGGACACCTGTTGCGCTGTCACGCTGCTGGCCGTCACAGAGGGGTGTACATATCTTTTTTCGTTCTTTTTTCCTGCTGCCATACTGTATGCAGTACTGCAAGCTAATAACGTTGGTTTGTTATGTAGTGTGCTTTATGTCCCTTTCCTTCTATCACCCAACATTCCAGCATCTTAACTTCATATGCAGTAAAAAGAAAGAATGAAAAGAAAAAGAAAGAAAGAAGGAAACATAAAATAAAATAAAAAAACTTAAAAAAAAAAAAGGAAAAAAAAAAAAGACAAGAAAAAACCGTTTTGCAGTTTTTTTCATTGCCAAAAACTAAATGGTGCTTTATATTTAGATTGGAAAGAATTTCATATGCAAAGCATATTAAAGAGAAAGCCCGCTTGAGTCAATACTTTTTTGTAAATGGCAATGCAGAATATTTTGTTATTGGCCTTTTCTATTCCTGTAATGAAAGCTGTTTGTCGTAACTTGAAATTTTATCTTTTACTATGGGAGTCACTATTTATTATTGCTTATGTGCTCTGTTCAAAACAGAGGCACTTAATTTGATCTTTTATTTTTCTTTGGGGTTTTTTTTTGGGGGGGGGGATTTTTTTAATTTTTTTTAATTTTTTTTTTATTATTTGGATGACCAAAGGTCATTACAACCTGGCTTTTTATTGTATTTGTTTCTGGTCTTTGTTAAGTTCTATTGGAAAAACCACTGTCTGTGTTTTTTTGGCAGTTGTCTGCATTATCCTGTTCATACACCCATTTTGTCCCTTTATTGAAAAAATAAAAAAAAAACCTTAAAGTACACAGTGTCAGCTTCTGGTGTCCTCATTTGACACACGCTAGAGGTGGCTTCCAGCTGCAGGATGTAGGAGAAGGTCCCACATGGGGCTTTTTGGGGGACGTGCTCCTGTCCCCAAGGAGCGCCCGCCACCCAGCTTGGCCTTAACTAAGCCGCCCCTGCCCAGGAAGAGGATTTTTGGGCTAAGGAGTTCGCTTTCCTGCCAGTGGAAAGCATTTGCAGATGTGGACCTATAGTCTTGGGGTTTTTTCCCCTGCAGTTCAGGACTGAGCTGTGACCCCTCACCGCGTACCCTGTGGCCTTCCCAGCCTTCCCTGGGTCTGCAGCAGGGACTTCCCTCCCCGTTTGGCAATGCTTTGGCAGAAGAGGTGAGCAAACAAAAAGCTCTGCAGCCCCCCCCGCCCAAGACTCCCCAATCCCGGACGGTTCTGGGGCCTTGGGGTGAAATCGGCCACTGGCGCACGCGGGCGCGCGGCAGGAGCTGATTTCTCTCGGGGGGCTGAGCTCTCCCACCGCGGCTCCGGGATCACACTGACCCCAGCCCGAAGCTCCCGGCTCCTGGCTAGAGCTGGGAGCTCCCTGCTCTTCTCCCCTGGGCACTTACGTTTTGTTGGGAATCGCAGGCTTGTGTGCATTGTCTCCTAAACAGTTCAGGTGCCCCCTGTCCCCTCTTAGGGGTCTCTATATGTTGTCAGTTTGACAAATACTGCATGTTGCAGCATCTCTTTATTAAAGCACACTGTGATTCTGTCTCTTGCTGTTCCTAGTGTAATGGATTTAATACCTTTTTTTTTCTTTTCCCTTTTTCTTAATTTCTGTAAAATCTTCCAGTTGTTCTGTTGTCTTCTTGTGATGGCATCATTTGTTGCCTGTACTTTGCCCAGTGCCTTATGAAGGGGAAGTCTGGAATCAAAAAAAAAAGAAATACAGATTATCCAAAGAAAAATAAAAACTCCTTTTTTATGTGGGATCAAAAAAGAATAATAATCCCAGGACAGGAGGAATGAAGGTTGTCTTGTCCAGGCTAGCGGGGTGAGCTTGCAGCGGGGGGGTGGAAAAGGAGAGTGCTGGCAGCACCCCTGAACTGCGCTCCCCTTTGGGAGCTGGAGGGATCCCAAGCACAGTGTGAGGGAGTCGGAGCCTGGCCCCGGAATGGTGGGCTTGAGGTGTGAGGGATTGACACTGGCTGTTCCCAGGAGGGCTGGTGTATGCCAGGATGTGCTTTCCAGCTGCCTTAATGATGTGACTTTTGATCCCGTGCTGTGGAGAATCTGCATGGAGTCCGGTCTCTCCCTGCCTCTCACTACTTCTATTGCTGGTTGTTCAGACCATGGTTGAGATATTGTCTAGAGGACTCGTGTTAGCTGGTGTGCCCAGGGTTGTGTGTAGCCTGGCTGTCTTTTGGAGCAGGTGCTGTTCCCTGTGTCTATCCTGTGGTGCTCATTGTCCCACTACAATATCCCATACTTTATTTTACATCGGAAACAACCATATATACAAGCCTTTAGACAAGCACCCACATAGAGATCAATGTACAGGTATCACTAGGTAGATGTGAGCTCCACTGCCACAAGATGAACTAGTGGAGAACATGCAATTTATTTATCTGTTATATTGCACAGCAGTGCGTTTGACCTACAGGTTTCCAAAAGCTAAATTTTACAGGTTTCCAAGAGCTAAATGAGCCCTGTGGGCGCTGCATCACCCTGTGGCCACGGACATGGGGCTGGGGCGGGTGGTTTGGAGGAAGGAGCTTTGGGAGAAGCCACTCCTGCTGTAGGATTTGTCCCAACGCTGGCAGGCAGGAGCATAACTTGTGAATGGCAACACTGTCACCTCAACACCAAAGCAGAATTTGCAAAGGTGATGGTTTCCTGGCAATGAGTTAATGGCGTGGCAAACGCACTGAAGTTTGTTGGGTTGGGGCATGGGTGTTCAAGGCCCCACCATGCTCTTGAGCTACTTTGGCATCCCATGCTTATGTGACCTGTGCTCCCGGAGACTTATCTCTTTCCCTCTTTGCAAAAAGATGATATCTGCACAAATAAGAGCAGTATTCGGGTAACAGTGTGTCTATTGTTAAAATCTCAACCCTGTCAACTTTCGAGGAGGAACCTGGTTTTACGGCACAGACCCCTTGGCTGTTAGTGTTTAATCTCCTCTAAATTGAATGATTAATGTAATGAAGGCTCTGAAAAAGTATCCAGAATTTAGAGTAGAGATGTTTCATATTTATTATGTTTCCAAAGGCTAAGATAATACAGGAATAAGTGATGCCATGTCTTTGCTTGACATTCAGAAGACTTTGGCTATCTGGTGAGATACAGTTTTGGGGTTTATCTAAGTGCAGGGTTTGTAGGAAAAAGTAAAGAGATACTGGCTGCTCTTCTAGCTCCCTCCTTCTCTTTTTTCCTCCAATAACAGTTGAAAGCCATTTTTGGCGGATGCATGGGCAAATTGTAGTATTGACTAGGAGAGTGATACTGCCACAGGGCTCTTTGCCAGAGATGCTGCTCCTCGAGCCCAGATGCTTTGGCTGCTGGTTCCAAACAAGCCACAGGGGTCCAGGAGGGGCAGGAGGTTTTGTGCCCCTTGGTGGGATGTACGGTTTGCACCAGTGTCGTACTTGTGTCTGGGATAGCTGCGGGGCCTTTGGCTGCCTGGAAAGACTCAGTCAGATTTAATGTCAGCGTGGAAACTTGGGCTCAGACACCAGCAGGAACAAGCCCCTCCCTGGGGGGAAATGGGGCGTGTGCTCTTAACTTTAGAGGAGACACTCCAGTTTACACCCAGTGAGGAGCTGGGCTAGGAAGGAGCTGCTTCATTTAGTCCTGGCAGCAGCTCATGTGTAGCCCTTCAACCACTCTTTTAAGTATTAATTAAGCAATTTCTATAGAAACCAGCTTCCAGGTCAGTCTGCAGAGGTGGATTTTGAGGGGTGTGCTGATGAAGCACCAGCCTCACCAGCACTGCTGCCTGTGGTGTAGCCCTTAGCCTTTTCTGCGGAGTAAAGTGGTGCTTGGTGATCAGCCTCGAGCAGGGGCTCACAGCTGCTCCATCTGAGCGGGGCTGGGAATGTTTGCTGTGCCCCATCCCATGCTGCTGGAGTCGATGGCTTTGCTGAGGCTTTGCAGCTTGAGCTTTGCTGCTGTAGCATGTGCTTCCTCGCTGTGCAACATGCAACATGTAATGAGTTGGGAAAAGTCCTCCACGAACCACCTGCTGTGTGCCATATTAACAGTACCAGCTTTAAGAGATGCACCTGGATGCACCGTGGGTGTTGGGGGAAGCCCCTGAGGTTTTGGGAAAGAATAGGAGTTTTCAAGACAGGCTGGCTTGGTCCTTACCCAGGTGTCTCAGTAAAGTGCAGAGGTTTTTTCCTCCTGAATGATCCCTGTGGTTCCTGCATGGCACTGAGGATGCCGGATGCGAGAGTGTGTCCTGAGAGGAGGAAGGGCTCCGTCCTGCTGTATCCCCGTGTGACAGTTGGGTGTCCTAGTTGTTAGAGACAGAAAAAAAGTAGGATAAGAGAGCGACTCAGACTGTGGGCCATGTCACACCTGTTCTCTCCTCTGTCCCCATGCTTTCTGTAGGTTCGGCGTACCCCCCCAGCTGGCGCAGCGCCCAGGGAGCCCCGGATGTCTGGCAGTTTTCGGATGGAAGTTCAAGAGCACTTAAATTCTGAAAGGAGGTGAAGCTGGGGCGAGCGGCCGGTGGCGTCTCGGCATCTGGAGGTGGCCTCTGTCCTGCTGGCTCGCCGCATCTCCCCGGAGAGCCTGAGGAGTCCCCCGCTGAAGGCAGTGCTCCCCGGGCTCCTCCTGCCTGCAAGACTATCGTATTTATATTTTGTAATAGAGTACAACACTTCTTTGGGGTTTGTTTTTTTGATTTTCTTTTTTGTTGTTGTTGTTCATTTGTTTCTTTTTTTTTTATTTTCTAAAAACAGCAACAAAAAAAGCAAACCCACCCACCAAGGTCAAGGGCTTATTGATGGCTTCAACCAGCTCCTTTCCCTGTGGAAAAGACTGTCGTGCTCTCATGGACAAGCCGGGCTGTTGGTTATCTCTGTGACGTGCCATTTCTTGGGAGGCACATCTGATGTGATGAATTAAAAATAAAACAAAACACAGTGTAGGTCTGTGGGTGGGTGGGAAATTGCCATAATAAATGTTGGAGCTTTAGGTTTTGTTTGCTCTGTCTTTAATTTTTAATGCTTACAAGGGCCAGGCGGCTGGTATGGCTTTGTATTCCCGTATCAGCTGCAGAAACCCAAGTGCTGAGTTTATACTGGGGCTGGTGTTGGTGCGAGGGGCTGCATGGCCCCTGCAGACAGGCCTTTCCCACAGAACTAGACCAGGCGTCGGGCTTACGGCCACGGCACCCCAAGTTTTGGTGAACCCCCACTGGTGTTTGGTGGTGCTGAAGGGGGGTTCTCCCAGTTCTCCTCCATTACCTGCCCCTTCTTGATGAATGCCAGCTGTCGTGTGACATTTCTGCTGCTCAGCTGTGTACTTTTGGGGCTGGTGGGGTCCGTAATGTCCGTTAGTGTCCGTGCAATGAGAAGCAAGGCCAGGAGCAGGTTTTGGGAGGAGCAACAGACTGGCTGTGGAAATCTGTCAGTACCAGGGGATGCCTGGAGCTGTGGGACCTGCTCTCACCTTGGTGTCTGGGTGTCTCCCATGAAGTGCTGCAGGCTTTGCACAAGGGGCACAAGCTTTCGTTCCCTTGCTCAGAGCTGAGCACCCTCCCAAGGAAGCAGTTGGTTCAGGGCCCAGGCACTATGCTGAACAGGAGATGGGTTAAGTGTGAGCTTGTGTGCTGTCTGGGATGGGATTTATAGGCTGTAGCTACTCATGCCTGTGCCGACTAGTGGGAATGGACCTTATTTGGTGAAAGAAACCAGCTGGGTAGTGAGTGGAGTGGCTGCCTGGCCATGTCAGGCTGCCAGGACACCCGCTGCTGGGATCAGTGGGATGGAGCCCAGTTGTGGGGCAGGGGCCAGCAGATTTATTTGCTTTATGTATTATCTTCAATTTCATGTCTGTTTTGTTCATCTCCTTTCTTAAAATCTGAGTGAGACCCTGAGTTGGGGTCACTCTCTCCTGGCGAAATGGCCATAGGGAAAACAATGTTGCCTTTTCCGTGGGTGGTGGTTGGTCTTTTTTTAAAACCCTGGGCTGTAGTTCTAATGGTGGCCCGGGCACAGCACAAGCACAGACACTTTGGTACCTTAAAATTTGGCAAGAGGCCAGGGTGGGTGGCAGGAGCACCTCCGAGAGGTGCCACACTGGGAGCCTGCGGGACTTGGTGCACAGGGACACAAATTGCTGCTGCTTTTACGGGTGATTCGGTCTTCGACGTCAAACTACCCAAAAGTCTGCACACACTCTCAGCTCCGTTTTTACCACCAAGAAATGTTTTAGAAGGTTCTTCCTATCCCAGATTGTGCTATCACCTCCGTGCCTGCTCCTAAAGGGTTTCTGAGCCTTGGAAGGCTTTCTGATTAAGCATCCTATCGATGGTGAGTGCCCCACCAGCGGGGATTTAGCAGTTCTCTGCCGGCAGCCCCGCTCCTGCCCTGGGGTATCTCTGCGCCAGGCAGCTGTGTCACATCAGGGCTAATTGAGTTACTAATTGCGAAGGGGGTTGCTCTGTTCTCTCCTCCAGACTGCAAATCAACACTCACCTGGTCCTGATCCACAGCAGGCCCGTCCCGGGGCAGCTGGGAAGCTGCTTTATAAGGCGTTTCAGGGAGCCCCTTGTTTCCGAGTGTAGTCTGACCCTTATTTTGTCCGAGCTCGGGTCAAACTGGGTTCATGGATGCCTTCTGGAGTAGTTGCTCGTGCTTTTGCTGCTCTGCCTGGTGGAGGATGTGTGGTGGGCTCTGCTTTCTTGGCTTCAGCGCCAGCGTGAGGCGAGAAATAACTGAGATGGCAGCCGAGTGTGCTCTGAGTGGGAAAAGTGATACCTGCCTTCCCTTGGGGTGCTGAAGGTAAAGTGAAACGATCTTTAACGTGTCTATTTTTTAATAGAGGTGTTAAGCTCTCCCTCAACTCGTAGGACTCTGAAACATCTTCAGATATAACAGGTATAATGTCTGTGCAGGGAGCTTCTTGTGGGCACTGGGTCTCCTCTTCGTGGCTGCCAAGCCCTTATCCCGCTCCCAGGCTCTGCTGTGGTTCTTGCAAAGCACCAGAACAGCTTCAGCGTGAGGTTTTGGTGGAGATACGTGGGTTTCCACCGCTTTGCGTGACCAGAGGGGGCTATTTGCTTTAAGGTGTCACTAGGATCCTCTTTTTTTTTTTCTTGGTCTGGACGTGGTTGCTCTAAGGGGCTTTGCTGTCTCCGTGGAGTTTCTGCCAATTAACAAGAGTTGAGAGTTTCCCGTGTGGGGAGAGCTGGGAACCTGTTAGCCTCAAACTGAAGGTTACTGTGGTTTTGGTGCGAGAGGGGCAATATTCTCAGGAGTTTGGTATGTAACCACATTCCCAGTGTGTTGGTCTGCCTATCAGAATTGGGAGTGAAGTACATTTTGTTGTTTAAAGAAGAGAGCTCTGGAAGATTTGGGTGTGTTAATAAACAAATGGCTTTCCTTGCCAGTCCAGGGGGCTGATATGCGCAAGAATACCTGGGAATCATCCAACTCAGCTATGGAGTTTTGGCTTTAAAAAGCTGCTTGCAGACTTGGAGGTGATTTGACTGTCCTGTATTGGATTTCTAAGCATGTTTTCCTGATGCGTACTAAAATGCAGCAACGCTCAAGTCTTTTGTGACGTCTAACTGAAGTTTTCCCTTCAAATTCTGAATTCCCCATCCATCTGGGCTGTGGACTTGTATGGGATGAGACCTCTCTCCAGAAGGGATCCGAAAACAGATCTAAATCCAGTGAATAAGTTTTCAAGCAACCCTAAACTTCTCTGTATTTTGTTTCGACCCCAGCTTTGTGTTGGGTCCCACTAAGTAATTGTGGGTCCAACATCATGGTGTTGGTGGGTGGCACTGGGACTGTGGCCTCTGTGGGATATGGAGAGAAGTTGCATCCTCCTTGGGCTGCTGGAGGTTATTTTACCAACTGCTCTGATGTGCTGTTTCACCTGATCCTGCACTATAAAAGTGGAGGAGTGAGCTGAACACTCCCCATTTCCCCCAAAATGAGTGGCGCCTCATTTGCTTCTCTTCTTACTCTGCTTCTGCTTCTGCTTCCACCCAGTTTAGGCATTTCAGGTATGATGACATACCATCATTCAGTTGCATGTTGTTTTCTGCATCAAGTCAATTAAACACTTTTGTCCTTCCATCCCAATCCTCTCCCCTCAAAACCCACTGTCTTAAAATTAATTTTCTACAGAGTTCCAAATAATCAATTATTCCCAAGGAAAGATGGGTGGGGGGAGAGAACAACAACAAAAAAAATCCCCAAACATGGTTCTTGCTCCTTAATCTCACTGGATAGAGTTACACATCTGGTAGAGGCTTGTTCCTTGTTGCTGTTACTTTTATTGCATCTTTAGCAGTGATGAAGTTCAGATGGCAGAACCAGTGGGCCCCAATTTAATTTCGTCTGGCCTCCTGTAATGAGCACAATGTGATCCCTGGGAATGCTGGCTGGGCTGCCTTTCCAGTGGGCAGGCGTTCGATGCTGTGGTGACAGGCAGAGTGCTGTGGACAGACAGCTGGGCAGGCAAAAAGCCCGAGGTGAGGGTAGGAGCTGGGGGAAAAATCTGGGAATGGGAATGGTAACAGGTGGGTGGAGGTGCCTGTGCTGTGTGAGCATCCAACACTGCAGTGAGAGGGGGTGGCTGGACATAGTTTTTTGTATCAAAACCCAGAAGCAAGATGATAAAGTGGATTTCCACCCTTTTTGGTGGATGGGATGTCTGCTTTCCGAGGTTACTCCAGCCCTGACAGCTCTTCCCTGACAATTTCCATGACCCTGCAGGTTTCCAGTGGTGATGTACAGAAGCTCCCACCTCTCCCCAGTGTCTGCATGTGTCTAAGGGCTATACAGGATTCATTTACGGGCCTCCTGTTGGTGGGATATGTGCATGCAAAATGAAGGTTGTATTTGGCTTCTCATATTTGGATCTATATTCCATATTGTGTTGACCAAGAAAAACACCTCAGCCCCCGTGCTGAAGAATGTGATGGACTGATGACTTTGAGAAACGTACTGTAAATCAAGGAGGCTAATAAATACGTGCTATTAATAAATTGGGGCTACTGCCTTTCAAGTTATTTTCATGTTTTACGACATCCTAATTTAAGCGGCACAAAGAAGGCGATACCTTTGGACCTCCCATTCACCCCTAGCACAGTGTGGTTAAGTTTAACCTCTTCAGAGGCTCAGGCTTTTTCCCCTCAAGGAGGAGGTTTAGATGAAGCAGTAAGCCCCCTGCCTGACCTCACAGAGCTGATGAGGGGCGGACCCCAGGGACAAGGGCCCCCTTGGCAAGAAGTGGCCTCTCACCTGGTTGTCCCTATGGTCTGGCAGAGGATCCCCAGAGCTTGCCAAGCCCAGTGCATCAAAGAGTCTGCAGCAAAAAGCTCTACCACCTGCCCGAGTTCCTGCTAAACCTTTAATGGTTCCCAGTTGTGAGTGCAGCTGCTCCAGGTGGTGAGTGCACAGGCAGAGCATCCACAGGCTGCTTAACTCTTTCCATGGGGTTTTTCTGGATCTGTACCTGAGAGGCTGGGTGAAGGTGTTGGTGGCCAGTGGCTTCTTGTGAAGGACACCTGCAGGCAACAGAAAACGGGGCTTTGAACTTGCTTCTTGAGTATCTGTAGTGCCTATGGGAATGCCAGATCTCTCTTTATATAGCCATGACCTTGCAAACCTGGGACACTCTGGGCAGGGAGGGAGCAGAGGATGGAGCCCTAAATAAACCTTGCTTTTTTCCTTTGTGTCTGTCCTTTCCCTGACCTCCTCTCGCAGCCCTGCATCGATGAGCAGAGCCCAGTGGCTGTGACACTTCTGTCCCCCTTTCCTGCAGGCTGAGGGTGTCCTCTGGCAGCCCTTGTTCCATGACTTGTGTCCATGAAACCCTCTGTTGGGAGGCAGTGGGGTCCCTGCCTGCACTGCAGTCCCCAGGCACTCCCTGTACCCCTAGCTCTAATATGGATAAAACTTATTTTTTATATTTTTCCAACAGACCTCTTCCCTGCTGCCTGCCTGGCACACTCCCCTGGGCTTTGGCTTTTCCATTTGGAGCTTTGGGAAGGAACATCCCTTGGGGAGCTACTCTGCACCTGGCTGCTCCATTTGGTTTTTTGTTGCCTAAAATCCCCTTTTAGCTGTTTTTCTCTTATTTTTTTTTTCCTTTTCCCCTCTCCCTCTCTCCCCTGCTGAAGAGACAGCAACCTTCTGCAGCTGTAGTGATTAAAGGGGAGGGGAAAAAAAGCTTATTTAAAGCAGAGCCTGGCAATATAAAATAAGGTGTGGAGGTGATGAATGATCCCGGGGTACATTAAAGCAGGGGCTGGCATTTTCGACAACGCTCCTACTCGCGGCGTGTTTGAGCACTTTGGAGCCTGACTGTTTTGAAATGCTGAGCATCCACCCCGGGCCCTAATTTGGGCAAGTTTAAAAACGTCCTCTGGGATTTAGGCAAGTTGTTGCTGTTTTTCTGCTCCTGAAACCCCGGGTGCTGCTGTACGGACGCAGGGCTGGGAGGGGACAGGACAAATCCCACCCTGGCCTTGCTCCGCCTCTAAGGGGATCAGAGGATGGGCTCGGCGGGAAGAGCCCTCCTGGCTCTTGAAATGCTTTTGAAAGGCTCTTGGAAGAGTATTCCCAACATTGCTATGAGAGACAGTCAGGACAAAGGGAGGAAAAGAGCAGAGCTCGTTGCATGTGACTACCAGGACAGATGCAGGGAAATTATGCATTTTCCTGGACTGGCTTAATTCCCTTCTGTGTATTAAACATTATTTTAATATTCGAGTGACAATGTTTTATAATTAAGCTAAATGTAAGAGATGGAGCACACTGGAGAGCTCAGCTCGGTGTGGGAAGGTGAGGAAGGTTTCCACTCGCTGCTCAGGATTAACCCCAGGTTGCAGCATCCTCCTGGCAAGTAGGGAGCCTGGCTCTGGAATGCCAACACGCCCCGTGCTTCGGCAAGGAAAACCTTTAACTCATAAAGGTTGTAATGTTAATACAGAAGAAAAGCCTTTTAAAAAATTACATTAGTTCACAGACATCTATTGAACTCATGAGGGGAAATCTAGCCCCTGAGAGATCGAAACTAAAGAGCTGAGCTATAAACCAGTACGATAACATCCTTATTATAAGATGCAAATTAAGGGGCCCAATTCACTTTAAAAAAGCATTATGAGTATTTAATTTTTCTAGTGGGAATATCTCTGAAGTTGGCCTGTGTGTGGTTTTTTTGTGCTGTGTACTTAAAAAAGAAGAAAGTAAGTCAGGCCACGAAGCAGCTGCTGAAGGCAGAACTGAGGATGGTGAGTGGGTTTGGGTGTTGAAGGAAGCAGCCGATGTGTAGGCAGGGCAGGAGAGGATGTGTTCCCACTGGATTCAGATGAGGAGCCCATGGCTAAAGCCAGCAGCATTGAAGTGGGGTTTCAATGCTGTATAATGGGGTCTGACCCTGCCCTGGGGTTTGTATTGTTTCATGTCCAGAGCAGCTGTCTGGGTCCTTGTGCATCTCAGTTCTGACGCTGGTGCTGTGTGGGTTGAGGAAAAGTGCTTGGCTGAGGTCCTATCTGTGTTTATTTTCGGTTTTCTGGACAACCTGCTCCCTGCCCTTGGTGTTGCATCTCCTCCTGGGTTGCCATGTTGCTGCTGAAAGCCTTGTTGGTCATGGGTTACAGAAACATCCAGTGGCAAAGGGAGCACGGGGCTTTCCGGTGCTTTGCTTGTGGCACTTCACAACAGGAGCGATTTGAGGCTTAACCATTTCTGCTGAGTTTGGGTTTTCTGGAGCCTTTTAAAGTTATTTAATTTTTCTCTCCCCTCTGAAGTTGGAAGACAGCGGAATCGCTGCCCTTGGCACTGGCCTTGCTGTTTGTCAGATGCTGGAGGTGAAAATCTTGAGTTAGCAGAAGGACTTGACAGGAAAGGTGGGGACAGCTGGGATAAAAAAAAGAACCTCTGAGTGCTGTGCCCACTCTTCATCCAGCTTTAGAGTTGAATGATCGGGCCGTGTTTAAAAAAGCAAAGAGGTGGTACCCTCATTTTGCATCCTTAAAGACAAAAGGTCTGGTTCAGCTGCCCGAGGGCTAAAGCCATCAGGAGCCTGGAACTGTCTTTTCAAAAGATGAAAATAAGACAACAACCCTGCCCTGGAAGATTACTTCTCGGAGGGGCAGAGAGCAGTATCGTACTGCTCTCCTATATAAAGTGCAGAGGTCATGGGGCTGAATAAAATAGGGCGACCAGGTAAATACCTTTATTTGAAACCCAGGGATTAGATGACTTTATTTCTTTTGCAGCACTGTAGAGCATCTCTCCAATTGTGGGGATGAAAGGGGGATAGGGGTGCCCTGAAGCTTTGATTTTGGGGCTGGGCTATTCCCCCACTTCAGCTGCTGCCTGTGGTTCAGGTCATGAAATAAAGGGGTTTTCCCAAGGTTGGGTTAATCTGTCAGGAAGAACCCTGGTCTCCAGCTGGACACCAACAACTCAACTTGGACAGGGTTTGAGCCTTGTGTTGAAACCTGTTTCTTCATCCCAAGCCTGTCTCCTTTCTGCCAATTGAATACTTGGTTGTTTCCAAACCACTGTTTACAAGGAATATTGCTGCTTTTTAAAGCAGAATGGATGCCCCCAGCCAGCAAAGACCATAAAATAGTGGTGGGTAATGCTTGCATTGAGCTGTCTGGGCCCTGAGAAACAGACTCCTTGCTTTGAGGGAATTAAAAAAAAATAAAGCCTGTAAACCCTTTTATTTTTTATAAGACTCATAAATTCAGCAGCTAACAGGGCTAGTGGTCCAGCTGGGCAGCTGCACGGGGCCATAGGTTACATAGGCTGGGAATATTTATGGGAGTCTACTGGCCAGACACACTGAGGGAGGGCTCAGCACTTGTTGCAGGGAGTATTAAACACCTATTTAAAAATCAACAACCAAACCAGCCTTTTCTGATCGAGCAGGGCATGCCAAGGTAACTCTCCCACAGACATATAAAAAGAGACATTTTACAAGTGCTTTTCCCCTACATCCTCCCGAATCTGCATGGGAGCACCTGGAGCATCATATGTACCCATGTGGCCAAAAATCACCTGGCTGTGGAGACAGATGGGAATTTTACTCATCATTTATGAAGTGAACTTTGTGGGGAGGCAAAGGGTAAATTTAAGGATGATAAAACTCGTGGACAAAACCTGGTGATAACTTTCCACACTGTTCCCAATCTCGATGTGTGCCCCTTAAACCTTGCCATCCCCTTGGTTTAGGAGGAGGAGCCTCATAAATCCTTCCTTTCCAGATGCTTTATCAGGTCCCCCAGCTTCTCCCTGCGAAACCACTGAGTGAGTGGCAGAGGGAACATCTGTGCAGGGGATATCCTCCCGCTCCTGCTGCTCTGCAGCCACTCACTATCGCCACTGGGAAGGCAGTTGTGGCTACGGAGCTCTTTAGCTGTGAAATGAGGAAGGATGTTCTTCCTCGTGGTTTGCAATTATGGCATAGAAAGGAACGACCGTGTTTGTGTGTCCCACACCAGATTGGCTCTCCTGCAGCCGGGCTGAGATAAGGGGGTATGTGTCGGAAAACAAACCCCGCTGCAGAGTGAGTTATGAAAGTGATTGTAAAACCTGCCCAGGACATTAAATGGAGGTCTGTGCCCCTGCGTGGCTCTAGCAGCCCTCGGAAATAGTGTTTAATATCACATAGCACCTTTTATGTAAAACAAAATAAAAACAACCAGAAAAACTCGGTATCCCTTTGTGGCCTGGTTGAAGTGGTTTCCTTAATTCCAGGCTTTGGCTGTAACCCTGGAAAGTCATTAGCTTTTGTGAGCAGAGGATGTGTTTGTCTCACACCCCTTGCACACTCCATGTTTGCACCACCAAAGCCTAGAAAGGCCCCGGGATTATCACCAGGGGAGGGTTGGCCACTCCTGGGAGCTGGGCTGCTCTGCCACTGGGAATGCTCTGGAAGGGCTGCAGGGAATGTTCATCCAGAGTGGAGTGATGCCCAATACCTACCTGGCTCACTATCACACTTGTGATGGTGCCTGGTCTGGCTTGACTGCAGCTCTGTGGGAGATGCTGTGGGGCTGAATGAAGCTGGAGTGTACTTGCTATGTGTGTCTGAGGTGGATTAGGGTAACAAGGTGGGAAAGAAGGAATTATTGATTTGCAGCAACACCAGTGACTGCCCTGTACCTTGTTGGGAGTGTTCCCTCCCATTGGAGTGCTGCCTGCAGTGGATCAGCTAAGTGAGGGCTCCCAGATATCTCCAGCCACAGCAAGAATCTCTCCAGATATGTGTTTTTCTTTCGGAAGAGTGTGGCAGGGGTCCTGCTTGGGACCAGATGTCTTTCCAGGGGTGGCTCTCTTCATATCTCCATTTTACACCTTACCATGAAGATGATGCAGGGTCTGATTTTTTTTTTTTTTTCCCCCCCCCTCACCTGCTCCAGTAACCCCTGGTTGTGGGGCAGTGGAGTTGTTTGCAGACCAGGGCCAGCTCAGTTCTCCTTTCATGCATCCCTGTATTTCTTTGTTAATGGAGGAAACTAAACCCCTTTCTGAGCTGCACCTGAGTGAATTTAAGGAGGACGCTTCAGTCAGTGAACAGGCTCAAGAATCACTGGGACTCCTGGAAATACTTGATACTACAGCATTTTTTAAATTAATTTTTAAAATAAAGCTATGTTGCCTCTTGCACTGCAGTGAGAAGGTAGAGGTGAATCCCCCTTGGACAGGGAGGTGCAGCCAGGAAGAGGATGATCTTTACTAATGTCCCCGATGGGGAAGTGCTGCTTCTTGCACTGGGAGCCCCTGTGACAGGGGCCCCTCTCCCTGCACTGCTTGGCAGGTTTCGGTGTGACTCATTGAAACCTGGGACAAGGTGGGGTGCTTTCTTCCAGGTTAGGATTTAGGTGGATTGGCAGAGGGCTGTGGGAATGCTTTTAAGGTGTCTTGGTGTCTTGCTTCATGTTTGCATTTTTTGTTTATTGTGTTTTGCTGCAAGCAGTGTCAAGCTCTCCTGCTCTGCCTTCGCCCAATGGATGAGCAAAGAAGGGTTTGGGCTGCCAAAGATGTTCATTTATCCATTGCCTGTGTCCCACCCCGGGTCTCTGCTCAGTATCTTTCCTCCTCTTCTCCCCACTCATCCCCCAAAGCCACTGCCCGTCCCTAAGGAAGTGAGTTGTCCCCTGATGCAGCCCCATTTCCTCCCTCCTCATGCAGTACATAAGTGATGGGAATCGACTCATGTTCACATAGGTATTGCCATACTTGGATTAATAAAAATATGCTATGGAAGTATCCTTGTAACACACAAAGGAATCTTTCAAGACTCAGAGTTCCAAGGCTCATGGAGCGATAAATAATAAGCAGTAATTAAACATGCACATGCTGTATCACTCGGAATTGCAGGAGGTTTTGCAGTGGATGGTTGAGGTCCTCGCTGCAGGAGTTTGGGGTGGCTGTGAGGGTCTGCAGCTGAGCAGCTGCTTTGCATTTGTGTTGCTATTATTTAATGTGCATTAATCACTGCAGCTCCAGCCCCACTGATGCTGCGCTCGCAGCCCTGCCATTGCCCACCCAGTGCCTCCTTGTACCTCCCTGCTGCAGTTCAAGGGCTCATACCACCAAGCTGGGCCAAATGCAGGGTTTTGTGGTGCTCATTCCCATTGGAATTACTTATCTGTGTGGGGATAGACCTGAGGGCAAACTGTCCTGGCACTCCATCAGTGCTTTTCTACGTGCACTTCTAGGAAGTGGGGGACAGCCACATGCATGACCTGTTCTTCTGGCCTCTCCTCAATCATATCGCAGCCTCAGGTGCATTTTTAGCTCCTCTGAAATATTTTGAGGTTGTCTTTTTTCAAATGAGTGCCTCTTTTTTCCCCTCCTTTGACATGTCCAAACTATTTCATCCCTTTCTTAGTATTGACATAAAAATGCAGCTGAGAAAACACTGAAGCTGTTTCAACTACTGCAGTGCTAAGAAGTAAACCAAGCCAGAAAGTAGTTACTACACTGGGAGCTTCCTCTTTAAATCAGCTTGGAGTGGAAGGGAGGCAGGGGTAAGAAGTGAGAGTCCATGGTAATTAGATTCTCTCCCTCATCCTAATTTCATTACCAATAAATCAGCTCCGAAGATCTGTTTCTTTTTAAGTTTTCTTGAATTTAGCCTTTGTCTGAGAATCTTGGAACAACAGAGCTGCAGTAAATATGATTAACCTGTAGTTAATGACTGGGGTATTTGGGCTGTGCCCTGTGGATGCTCAGCCTGCCGTGGTTAACCATTGGCCTCAGCCCCCTGCCAAACCCAGGCAGTGGGGCAGCCCAGGGGCCAGCGTAGTGAGCTGCTCCCTCATGACCAACACTGTTTAAGGCTTTGCATTAAGGGATAATTTGGCAGTTTGATGGAGAAAATTAGCTTTTCCTTGGTGTGGCTTTTCCTTTGGCTTTCTTTCCCCTTCTTTTCAGGGTTTCTGGAAGGCCAGGGAGTGCTAGTTTGGCAATACCTCTTAATACCTTGTGTAATTTCAGAGTTCCAAATGCCTTTAAGGTCTGATTAAAGCAGATGTAAATTGTATATTTTCTTTTTTAGAAGGAGAGAATGTTTAGTTAAAACATAATTATATGTGCTGGACTGCAGAGAAGCATGGGGAGAAACCTGTGAGCCAGGAGAGGGGAGGAGGAAGAAAAGCCTCCCAAATCAACACAGTGTGTCCCCTTTCCCTTAACTGAGATCAGGACAGGTCCCTTTCAATGGGAAGGTGAATGCTGAGGGACTATTGGTGACATTCCACTGAAACCTGGTGGTTGCACAAGAGGTAGGGTGGCGATGCCTGGCATGTGGTACTGCACTTGGGGACTCCTGGTGGGCTCCTGACAGCTCACAGCTCTCAGTTCATTAGAAAAATCAATGCTGATGGTTTCAAAAAATGAATCCTTGGTAAATTCTGTACTGAAAGAGTTTGTCCTCCCCACTGCTTCACTGAGGCATGTGCTTCGTAAAGCCTTATTGGTGTCACACAAAAACTTCTACTGGGTATGGAGACAAGGATGAGTGTATTGACAGCCCAGTTACCTTCTGCAAGCAATAGAGGGTTCATGTCCCCAAGGCACAATTCTTGGATAATTTTAATTTGAAGACTTGTGGAGAAGGGATACTAGAGCATGCTGTCCCCAAGCCATGAGGAGAGTATCAGTGAGACCAAAGCTGCTCAGTGATGGGGATGAGCCAAGGGTGATACAGTATTGGCACTTTTGGAACCTTCAGGGTGCTGTGGGATCTGACCTGTAAGTGTTTAAAGCACTTCTGTGTGTAAGACTGTAGCTCTTTACAGATACATGTTATCTCTGCAGGATCTCCCCGTGCCCATGGTACAGCATCTACAGTATTTATTACTACATATATCAATCTTTCTCCCATATTTGCCTGAAAGGAGAACTTAGTGTGGGCTATGCATTAGGTTTTTGTAAAGCCTCTCTGCTCCCTGGCCCTGCAAGCCCAGCTTAGCTCCTCATCTCTTCATGAAAAATGTTTTGGGTGTTTTGAGTGTGCAAGGTTGTGTAGTCCTGTTTTGAAGACTGCTCTGGAGCTGGAGGCACGGTCTGTGCTCATGTATTCACTGTGAGAAAACACGTTGTTTCCTCTTCTTGGGCAGAAATAGTTTTTTTCTTGTCTGTGTCTGGAATTCAGTGAGCAGAAGGTTTTAGGTTTCTGGTGGGTTTATCTTGAAGGTTTGAAGTTCACTCGAGGTCGCTAAGCACTGATAAACTAAACAAAAATTGCCAAACTATTGCTTGGGAATATCTGTGTCTCCTGGGAGTGCTGAACAGGAGGGAGTGCTCAACCTCTCTGATGTGCAGCTTTGTATCATGACTGGTAAGTCAGGGACAAAACCATGAGGGGTTAATTCCTCTTTACCTTGGGGAAGTAGCAGGGACCTTGCAGAAGCAAATGTGACGGAAGACCAAGTTGTATCCAATTGCTGGGTTTTGCTGTTGAAATGGCCTCCCTTGGGAGTACTGCAGTGGCAGGATGGGGCTGGAAGGAGGTGGGCAGAGGAGGACTTAGAGGTGGGGGACCCCCACAACTGGTCCTACTTCTAACTGTGGTTGAAAGAGTGCAGGAGATACTGGTCCTGCACCAAAAACGGAGCAGCTCCTCTGCTCACAGGTCCTGTTATTCCCTTCACCCCTTCCCTGGCCTGGGCTCCAGGCAGGACACTTAGCCCAGGAGACACCTTTTCTTCCTTTTTTTCTCCTTATCAAAGCAGTAGAGGCAGCCTTATCCAGTGTTACCAGGTGTATAGCTGGGTCTGCTGAGCTCAGCCCAGTCTCTTGGGACACAAGGGTCTGTGCCAGTCTCCAAGGTTCCCTCCGTCCTTTGGTGGAGGGAGTGGGACACTTTGTACTTGGAAGCACCATAGTCCTGGTCTGTGTCCCCCAGAAACAACCCTCCTCCTTTCTGAAAACACCAACAAAGGTCAGCTTCATACGTTTTTTTGGCAAATCCATGCTACAACTGGCCAGACTGGTTTGCAAGTGCCTGGTGGCAGCCATGGCCTCGTGCCAGCTTGTTTCAGGATTGCCTCTCCCAGGGAATGAGTCACTCCCCAGGACAGAGTAGCTTTGCACTGTTAGATGTCTGTCCCGCTATACACCCATCATCCAGTGCATCCTGGATTTGTCCATCATGGCCCTACCGTGGCCAGAAGTGAAGTTGGTGCTACTAACTTGGAGGAAACAAAGATATCTTGAAATTATTTTGGCTCCTCCTTCCTCTCCCCTTCCATCTGTAGCACAGAGTACTACAGGCTTTAGCTTTTGAGTAACTCCAGCAGCCAGGATTGCAAGATAAAGGCTTATCCATTAAAACATCATCCTTGACTCCTGTGGACCCGAAGCAGTGTTCATCAGCTCTTGTTTGAGCGATTAAGGATTGTGCCATTAGTCTGCTGCTTAATGAATATTGAAATGCTGTCTGGAAATGAAAAGGCATCTGTTTGCTGTGACACAAACAAAGCAGGAATATTTTCCACTTAGAGGTGTAGTTCCTAAGTGTTGGGTGTCACCCCACTGGAGCTCCAGCAACGCCCTCGTCTTTGAACTGAGCAGAGAAGTGGGAATCTTGTGGCTGGTAATAGCGAGGCCATTATTTTGAGGATACAAATGTTTAATGTACAATAACGAGTCACATAATGAATGTCCAAATGAGTGATGTTTTCTTCGGTTTTACATTCCCAGAGGCACAGGAAGTATTGGTCACTTTGACATGGAAAGCAGTCAGGCAATTACACTGGCGTGCTCTGAAAAAAAGGAGATCTTATTTCATAACGAAAAACTTGAAGAAAGGCCCAGAAGTCCCTGTGCTTCCTGGTCACTGCTTTGAATTCAATATGCCTCCACTCCATGTTAAAAAGGGATGTGGGGTTTGGGGCTGCATTTAACTCTGAGAACCTCTGAGTTACTGTTGGGCCTTTGGAACTGAGGAGGGGGGAAGGAGAGTGGGAATGCATTTCTCAAGGATTTCTTCTTTCTGTGGAAAGAAAAATTAGAATTAATGAAGCCTGGTTGCCCTTTGTAGCAAGGGGGATGCTGTGAGGGGTGGACGGGGGGTATCACCAATGAGGAGCAAAGCTGACTGGCTTCAGGTGGGCCATGTGCTCTGGCTTGCCATGTGGCCATGGATGTGTAGGTTTGGGTGATGGTCTGACCACGACATTACTGCCACCATGTTACTGAAACTTCCTGTGGTTTCAGGGCTTTTGCCCAGCAGCTTTCAGTACCCTCTTTTTTTTTTGGTTTTTTTTTAGATTATTCATAAATGAGTTAATGAAAGAACCTTTGCAAGATATTTTGAGATCTTAGTACTTCAGGCTTGTTTTCTTCCCTTATCAGAATTTTAGGGAAAGCTGTACCCTGTCATTTTAGCTGGGCAGTACCAATTCATTATCTGTCATGGTACAGAAGGCAGTGAAACCTAGGCAATTTCAGCAATGGTAGAAAATCAGTCTCGTATATGTGCATGTGGGGGAGGTCTTAAATGCTGCCTTAGAAAGCAAAGTTTCAATGTTCAAAGAAAAATATTCCAGGTTTTATCTATTTTACTGAAGGCTAAAATGAATTCTTATGTATATTTTATAAGAATATTTGTTTTGTGTTTAGCCCAGTATTAGGGATACTTTTTTCTTAATAAGCTCATGTCAGAGCTCCTGTAACCATAGCCCGAAGGACGTGTTTTGTGAACATGAAAAATGAACATATTACTTACTTATCAATACCAAGCAAGGTTGATCAATGCAGACCAGCATTGCCACCCCCCTCCCGCTCCCACCCATGATGGGAGGAGGGTTGCCCTGTCTGAGCAGTGCTGGGACTTTGTCTGTAATATGGAGCTTTCAACCACTGGGCCGACAAAATGCCTCTCTGACAGCCAAGCCATTAATTACCATCATCTGAGCCTAATTCATTCATCCCTTTCCCTCTCATGCAGAGGGACAGGGAGGGCTGAGGGCACTTGGGGAAACATAGGCATGATTCCATATTCGTTATGCGGCGAGCGCTGCCTGCGACTTTGTTGGTTGCAGTGGCTTTAATTGAATTGGCTTGCCAATAAAGCTGTTGTCATTCAGTAAGTGAATTTGTTGTACTACTCGCACCACAGCTGCTGCATACAACCAGGCATTTCCTGAAGGCAAGCCAACCTTGTGCTACCGTGGCTGGAGGGGTTTTTTATTTGCTTTTCCCCAAAACTCATCTGTAGCGTGCTGTAAAATATCCTTTGGGTGGTGTTTCCCACCTGGGAGAAATGGGGTATCACCTGTCAGCCCCTCTTGCAGGGAGTTTGTTCACTGCCCCAAGAAGGAGTGGCTGTGAGCTGGGTGCTGGTTATCCATCGGGGTTGGCATGAGCTGGTCAGACCGTGTGTTCTTGCAATTAATGGGCTCTGACCTCCCTTACCCTGCACTGGTGCTGATAGAGCATCATTGTTCCTAGCAGGAAAAATAAATACAGAATATGACAGACAATATATTTTGTTAGTCAGGAGCTTAGAGTCCCTTTAAGAAGTCTGGCAATATTGATAAAATAAAGCAACATTAGAAGAGGCATTTATTATGGGATATGTAGGCTGTTGGGCCAAAATACACTCCAACTTTCTGCAGTTTATAAAACATTAGGGAAAGAGGAGGCGGGGGGACTGCCTGATTTATGGCAGCTGTAAGTGATACTGAGATGAAGTAAAATATCCAGAGGTCGGAGAAAGCATTACTTCTCTGTTGTAATGCATGGCATGGGTGTGTTTGTGGAGAGTGGTCCATGAGGCAGCTCTGCAGTGGACCAGCACTCCCCACACACACACACCTCATCCTTCTCATGGGGAGCTGAGGCTTAGCCCCACATCTCACTGCTGCCTCTGCCCCTCTTCTCTGCTGGGCCAGAGCAGAATCCAATACATGTTCACCCTCTCAAAAAGGAGGGAAAATTGATCTGGAGCTGTTTCAAGGCATTATGGCTGAGGCCCAACTCCACTTGGGATGAATTACTTTTTCTTGGTGCTGTGTTGAGCTGGGGAAATTACCCCAAGAAAGAAGTTGTCTTCAGATATTTATTTTTTTAAATAACCTTGTAATATTTTGTATTGGAATCCAACTTTATTCCATCAGATTTATGCTTATGGTAGATTATTTTTAACACATCTGAAATATGGGTAGGTCAGGTATTTCAAACTCTCTGCTCAAATGGGCTCATACTCATCTGGATGTGGGAGCTGAAGTAATATTTCAAGTGTTGATCTCACTTGAAGTGAATCCTAAATTGGAAGAGAAGCTGGAAATTAGATGGTTAAAGTGTTACATGAGTGCCCATTTCTAGAGATCCAATAAGCAAATTTTGCCCCATATGAGTTCATGTTATTTGAGTAGTAACTCATGAAGAAAAGCCTAAAACTGCTTGATAATGGTAAAACTTTCCTTAACTTCAGCACCAACGGAGGGAGTCTGTCATGGGAGCCTGCTTGTACAAATCCATGGAAGTGGTTTTGGCAAAGGCTGTGGTGCCTATTTCCAGCCTAGGGAGAGTCATTCTTCCTGGTGGTTTAGGAATAAAAGCATAAAGCTTGGGGGCCTTCAAGTAGTTGGCTTTTCTCATCTTTGTGGGGTATTGACTCTAGGGATAGAACTATGATGAGAAATGTCCCACTGATGTCTGTAAGACCATGATCTTTCCCCCTTCTCTATTTATTGGGATATTTCCTAGAAAGTGATCTAGAGCTTGAGGAAATACCTGTGCGGTCAACTGAGATCCATAAGACAAAATACCTGATGTTGAGCAATGCATTGAGTCACGGGGCACTGAGGGTGTATCAGAGGGTGCACCAGTAAAGCCTGGGATTTTTAGGGCAGGAATCCACAGCAGCCACCCCTCGTGATGGTTCAGGGTGACGCTGGGTCCCAGTAGGTCTGTCATGGCTGTTGGGTTGGAGCACTTTCTGCTGGAGCTTCAGGTCCACTGGGGGCAGAGACGTGGAAATCTTACTGTTGAATAACCCCAATTACTGTGAGCACTCCCCTTGGAGCAGTAATGCTCCGTAAGTGGCTGTGTCAGTCAATTATAGACTTATGGGAGCCCACAGCGTTTTCTCCTATCATCTCTTCCCACCACTCCCCAAGCCTCTGCCAGAGAGGCCAAGCCCAGTGACAGCAAGCACACATCAGCCTTGGTGTGTAATGGCAAGGAGCCAAGATAAAAGTTCTGGATAACTTCATCTTGTGTTTTCCTTTACTTGGGTATAATAATGTATGTGGAATGCAACTGCGCTACTATTAAGGCAAGGAAAAAAAGATCGAGCTGACAAGGGGTTTTGTATGCCTGTATCCCCAAAGCTATTAGAAATAAATTTTCAGTACGAGGAGCCATGTAGTTCTCAATTAGCAGCTAATCAAGTAGGTTCTTCGTTTAGTAGGGTTATGTTTTTCTTAATTCTTCCGTGCCCTCTGCATTAGAGGTATAAGAAAATTGTGCAGGCGTGCTGGTCTTCCCTTAACATGAGATTTCTGTACAGAAAACACAAATAGTAATTTTTCAGAGATTGAGTTGAATGATTGGGAGAGCACTTTGAGAAACCAGACTCAAGTAGGAGGGAACTGGTCACTGAAACCAGACCCTAGAAGCAACATAAATATAGGTTTGTAGCAGGCCAGTATTTATTTTTTTTTCTCTGTGCCAGGCACTGCTTTTTCCTGTAAGCTTAGTAGGGTTGGAAAAGAAAAAAGTCCATCTGGAAGCATGTCAGGACGGGAAAAGGATTTTGGTCAATGACTGGTCGAAACCTGGTTATAACTGAGTGGTTCTCATTGATATAACTTTCATGGAATGGTTTTGGTTGGAAGGGACCTTAGAAACAATCCAGTTCCACCTCCCCTGCCACTCGGCTCATGGACAATACAAGCTTGAAAACTTAACTCCATGTGCCAAATTTACTTCAAAGTAACCTATACAAAAAAACCCCAATCTGGTTGTGAGGGAGCTGTGGAGTTCTTGGGGCTGGGAAAAGCCAAGAAAATCCATTAAGGCTCATGAACACCCTATCTGTAATAATGCACTGATGTCTTGCCCAGCTTGTGATACAGGGCACTGATGGATTGTACATCCCAGTGCCGACTGGTCTTCGTGTTTCTGCCAGCCATGGGAGGGCTTGGATCCTCTACACCCAACCCTTTGCTGGCTGTTGAAGGTGTAATTAACTGCGTAGGTGGTAAAATGGCCCAGGGCTCTCCGTTTGCATTTTGTGCAACTGGAATGTACCCTCCTTGTTCAGGTAACGTGGCAAATAAAACCTTAGCAGGGCAGCGGTGAGTGTTGATGGGGAGTTTTGTAATAGCATGAGAATGGGTTTTATGACAGTATATCACTTGCTGAGACTGCAGGGCTGGTGCAAATAATCTATTAAGAGAAGGCTTTTGTGAAGCTCTACGGCTTTTTTTTAAGAGGTTTATGACTTGCCGAGCCATCGTTTGCTGTGTGAAAGTTGGGAGGTGCAAGGACTCACAGGGCCATGTTGGCATGAGAGCTGCCCTGTGTTGCAACCGGTGTGGAGACACCTGCAGCTGCAGTTATGGGCAAAGATCCCAGCCCTGCTGGAGCCAAACACTTGCTGGGTGGGCACTGGCCTGGGCCTCCTCAGGGCTCTTCTGTGACCCTGCCCCGGGTTTTCTTTTCAAGGTGCAGTTTCTACCTCCAGACTTGAGGCTCTTGCACCAGTGGTGACTTGGCTCTGTGGGCACTTGCTGTGCACCAAGTCAAGCAACTTCTTTGTGTCTAGGGTGAGCACTTGAACCTCTTTTCTTACCACTAGGCACTGCTGTAAGAAGGTTCAGCACACAGTGTGCCAGGGGTCTTGACTGTTGCAACTCTGCTTGTGTGGCAAGGGAGAGCCGAGGGGCTCCTTGCTGCACTCCTGAGAAGCTGGAATTAGAGCTGTCTGTGCCCAAAATGCTAGCCTGGGCTAGCTTTAGTGGTCCAAAGCTTCTGGTTCCAAAGGGTGAAGCTAAGAGCCAGGCACAGGTGGAGTTGGAGGCTCTACACTCTGGTAGGTTTGTTGTTCTTCAGCATCCTCATGGGTTTGGTGATTCCAAGGCTGGTTGTGTGCAGTTTCATCTCCCTTCCATGGATTGTCTCTGCTCTTGTGTAGTTTTTGTAGGAGAGTTCTGGGACAGTTTAGTTATTTTGTTTTTTTTAAAAGCACTTTATACTTCAAGGCTCCCTATGGGCATCTCCCCTACCTCCTGGGCAGTGCAAGGACCACCTCCCCATATCTCAGAAACTGCCCATCAGGTTACTTTGTGCATGATAGAAGACATTGTTTGATATCTCCTATGGCCTTAAAGCATCTTCTAGATGTGTATGTCACCCAGGTTGTTTTTCAGTTCCATGTCCAACTGAGATACTGCTATTGCTGCAAACAGGGAGTTCTACAGCAGAGACCTGGGTTTTGCTGGAGGACATCTGGCATTCACCCCAGTGGTAATCTGAGCTGGGTGCTCTGCAGCTCAGTTTGGCACAACCTCTTTCAGGGTGGATGTTTGCCTTTCTCCGAGAGAATGTCTTTTTGGGTCAGCTTGAAGATCTGATGGAAGCCTTTGCATATCTGCCCTACGACAGTAGTTCTGCTCTGTGAGTGCAGAGAGTTCAATGAACCTACAAGAAGTGTGCAGGTGAGATGCAGAAAGTCCAAAATTTGCCCTAGACAAAAAGAGAGGGGAGAAATCAGCCACCCCAAAACCAACAAACTGACACAGGTGCTTTTCTGAAACTTTCTCCTCCGTGTATTTCAAAGTACTGTAGAAATGCTGTTTCAGTATTACTGGATGTTTCAGGGAGACAAAGCCAGCTCTGAACAATTAATTTCCAGGTGATCCATTTACAATTTGCTTGTGATCACTAGGATGGGAGGATACTCCCTTTAAAGCAGCTAGCCTGTGAAAAATTCAGTGATGAGAAATACTCTGGAGCTGGGAGTAAGATGCATTGCCATGCTTTAGTGCATACCTCTTCACAAGCTGGATGTTGCCTTTTCTATTCTAGCTCTTCCCTGCAGCTGGAATTACTCATATGTAATTACTTGGTTAGGATTTGGTGTGCAGTGGAAGGGTAGGCAGCTGTAGCAGTGTAATTGAAGTTGAGATGCTCAAAATCCAGCCACAGACCTGAGAACATTCTGCAAGACACAGTAAACATCATTAAGCTCCTGTTGCTGTGGAGGACACACAGCACAAGATGGGAGGAATGTGAATTACTCCATGGTCCTCACTTAAGTGAGTGTCCCAAATCCAATAAAGCTCCGTGCACTTGCCTGACTCCCTCCCATTGCTGCCGGGCTGAACAAGTGTGGACAAACCCTCCCTGCAGCTGCTGCCAAGCTTCTCCAGCTCTTTCCACCAGTTTGCCCAAGTGCTGAGGTGATAAGATTTGTCCTGCCCTGTTTTTGCAAAGGGATTTGGTGATTGCAAAACGTGTCACATTATTGACTGGAAGTTGTTACCATCTGGTGGCTGTTTCGATGGTCTGGTACTAATGAGTAGGTAATCTCAGTCGAGTTTCTAGGGGACAGCTGTCCTCTCTTGCTTTCTTCCTCACAATCATACACATCATCACTGTGCTGGACACTAATTGGTGTTCTTATTTGCAAAGAAGAATTTCAAGCAGTCATGGAAGCACTTTTCACAAGAAATGGGGTAATAGGAGAAAAACTGCCTTTCCAGCAGATGCCTTGTGTTTTATGTGCAGAAAGATTTGGGGGTTTTAGCAATGTTATACAAGGCTTAAACACTCTCTAAAGAAGGAATCAAAGGATGTGAGCTTTTGTAGAGGAAGAGGAATAGAAACTGCTATCCTTTTGGCTTATTTCCTAACCCTCCTACCAGTCAATAGCTGCCTGCTCCAAAGTACCTAGTCTTGAAAATACAGCTTAAAAAGAAGTCTAGTGCATATTCAGAGCAGTGATCAGGTGAAAGGTGTATGGAGGCAAAAGCACACAGTGGTTGCTGCATTCATGGTTCTTACGGGTTTGATAGTATATTTGAAATGTTATTCAAAATCATGCCAAGTTGGATTTTGCACTGGGAGTCGTGGAGAAAGGAGGATTGGAGATGTTCCCATGGAGGGTTAAGGTGGTAGGGAGAGAGTTGGAAATGATGCAGGACAATAAATGCTGCTTAAATAGAACTTGAAGTGTCATAGTCTCCTACCACAGAAGTTACCCTTCAGTGCTGCTTTAGCACCCCTTTTCCTGCTCTCTCTGTGGTCCCCATTCACCTGTTCATGGGGGACATGGTGACCCATGCAAGCCCTCCCTTTGGATGTAGGGTCCTCCACTCAAGTGGAAGTTTCTAAGGGACTTGTCTTCTGAAAACCAAGGCACACCCTGAATCCAGAGGTTACTAAAGCTTATTGATAGCTTAGCACACACTTTGTGGTAGAGTTGACCATCTCTGTGGAGCTCAACTTCTAAGGGGGAAGTTGGGGTCCACTCCTTTTGCTGTACCATGTCTCCTGTCTGAGGCCCTGAGTAGTTTGTGTCTGGCTGGGACTTCCTCACTGGTAAGTCATCCATGATCACAGGTGGTTATTTACTCATATGTGGTTCCTGCTATCTCCCTCCTTATCTCAGCCTGTCTGTACTGACTTCAGGCTGCTCTTAAATCTGAGAGGAGCAGTGGTGGCTGTGGTGGTGAGGTGGTGTGAATTTGTCTGAGTGAGCCTGTTTTGAGTTCAGGTCAGTGAATGTGGAATCTCAGCCTATTGGAAACCACTCATAGTAGTGGTGTGTGCACTTGGCTTCCTTTTCTTAAAAACAGAATGTGGCACTAAATGCAATAGTAATGGTTGTCCAAAAACTTTTTTGAGAGGAAAAAATTTGAAAGCATTCTCTTGTTCAATTGTGGAGCAGTTCAGGGGGATGAGGCTGAAGAGGAAGATGGGCTTCATCCTCATCATGGACCATACGTTTTATGAACATGGGCCTCGATCCATTTGGAGCCTGTGGAGGCTCAAAGGCGTCTGTTTGCTGCAGATGTGCACATGGAGCAGCAGCACTGAATCACCTGCAATCCCGTGCGGCTGCGGTGAAAGGGGAAGCTATTTACATAAATTGTTGGAGAGCAGTAAATATTATTTCATGATATCACCTGAAGATTAACTTAATCAAACCTGATATTAAGAGGCAGGATGATTTGCTTTTAGCCAAAGACACAATTAAAGAAGGTGCTTGAGGGTAAAGGAGAGTGCCTACTTAGGAAGATTTTTATCACACAATGGGTGAAGGGTTGGGAAGCTTATAACAGATCTTAACTCCTTTGTGGATTTTGTAGCTACAACCCTCCTAATTTTAGCAGCTGTTGCTTTTTCAAGAAGGATAATGTGTATGAAATATGGTTGTGGGATTTTTGTGGGCTTTGGCTTGAAGGGAGAGATCTTCATATTTTAAACACTTAGTTTCAAGGGTTTGTGGAAGGCAAAATTCGTCTAAAGTGAAGGAACAACATTTATCTCTTCTCAGTTGGACTGGGAAACCCCCCTGGTCTTAGTTATGCTGTGGGTCAAGGCTGTAGAGGGTTAATGGCATTTTAAGTTTTCTCTCACTGCCACTTTTCTCTGGCCAGTAGATCCCTGTCTGCTGAATAAAATAATAGAATATCTCGAGTTGAAATGAAGTTACTTTTTTGCTAGCAATGGGTTCATCTACTAGTTAGGCAATTGGAAGTGGATGTCTTGAGTTTCCCCAATGTATCCATAAGAAAGGAATCATTTGTAGCTCTTCGGGATGCTTTAAGTGAGAGGCCAGCACACGTTAGTTAGCTGAGGGAACAGAGGCCTTGTTTGTTGCCTCTGGAGATGGCTGCAAGGAGATTAGTGGTACACAAATTCTTGAACAATTTTTTCCATAATTTTTATAGGAAAGTCAAAGCTGACCCATTTGGGCAGTCCCTGGGTGAGTCCCTGCTCCGTTTCCTTTTGAGGAAGGCTGAGGTTTCACTCATGGCCATATTTTTTATTCAAGAAGCAGATTATCAATTGAGGGAGGTGGGAGCTTACACTGGAAACTCTTTGGCAAACCTGAACCGTGTCCTCTCTTTGTGCAAAGTGGTTGTGTTTGGTTCCTGACAGTGTCAACACCAGCTGGAGGAGCTGGGAAAAGTTCAAGATGCGCTCAGCGCATTCCAGGATTAGATCCATTGTTGAAGTAATAACACTCAATCTCACCAGCCTGTCTTTTTTTCACCCAGTCATTCTCCATGAAATATGTAAGAGCTTTATTTTTTCCATGGCTCTTTCCCTGTCCTTGCCTTCCTGGTGTTTTCATGACCCACTGTGCAGGGTTGTGGCTCCTCTCCCTGAGGTCTTGGGTGACTGAGAGGAGACCTGGGCCCATGATATTAGCAAACTACTAAAAGCCCCCTGTATTTTAATTATTTCATGTTTGTTTAGTTCAAGTGATGCCCAGCATTGGTTCTTCAGCAGCTACCTGTGGGATGCTCAGGCCTTGTCAGTAGATCTATCCCTGGTTTCAATGCCTGAGGAATGCAAGCATCTGCTGCCACTCCACTAATGATGCTCTACTGACCTTTTCTAACAACTCCCACCTGTTCATGTTTGCAAAAGCAAGTTTGAAAAGCCTGACCATGGGAAGAACAGCCCTAGCACTACTTTGTAGCCAAGACTTTTCTATCCCTAACTTTTTTGGGAAGTTGTTTGTAGATTTCATAGAATTGTAGATTTAGCCTCGAAGGGACCTTAAAAATATCTTCTTCCAATCCCTCTGTCCAGTGAGGACAGAACCTTGTTTTAGGGGCTGCTCATCTCTTAAATATTACACATTTAAGCCCATCTTTGCCAGCCTAAACACTACTGTAGGATTTCATTCAATTTTAAAAAATAACTATAGATGTATTTGTATGCTTTTCTACATCTTAGATGAAGATGCTTGTGAGTAGAGCTATTAGATCTTCCTGCAGTGATATTCAAGCTGCAGTACAACTTCAGTAAAGAGATGGTGGTGAAACTGAGACTCATGATGTCCACAGGGCCTTGACTGGAGTGCCCCAACATCCCCTTGGAGCTGAGAGTGCAGGGAAGCACAGGGTGCCCTGTGTGCAGCTGTTAAAACACAGTGTTATGTGCTGTGTCTTGTTTCCCCCAGTTTCCATTATTTAAACTCCTCTATACTGAGGAGGAATAATCCCTTCTATAGTGAAACTAAAGGAAAATCATTCTTGCATTGCTTGCTCCTGAGCCCTTCTCTTTGGTGACATGATCCCTCCCAGGTCATGGATAGGCAGGACTTTCCCCTGAGGACAGGTGTGCAGCTTCCAGAGGGGATGGAGCCTGGACCCTTGTTTGGGGGAAGTCCTTCCCTGACAGGCCCTGCACACCTGCCTCAGTGGTGGTACATCCTTACTTTTGTCTGGCAGGCTGATTAAACTTGTCCACTGGAGCTTTGTGGGAAGAAAAAATAAAACTCTCAGTTTTTAGCTTTGCATCTTAGTACTTTTGGGCCTAAGAATATCTGAGTAATTATTTTAAGGAGAAGGTTTCTAGTAAGACCTTGGAGACTTAAATGTCTCCTGGGAGAAGTCAGTCCAGGTTAACTAAAAGCTCTGAGCTGGTGCTGTGGGGTGCAGAGCCTTTGGGAGACAGGGAGGGAACACCTCTGGGGACAGCTGGGGAAGCAGGGAGAGAAATGAAATAAAATGGGTGTTGCTGGTGCAAAATGACTTAATTCATATTTCTGCTTTGGGATCAGTGTGTGAGGTGTTTTATGGAGACCTCAGTCAATGAGGAGTGTGGACATAGCAAAGCCTCACCTGGGGAAAAGTCAAGTGCTGCAGATCAAAGCACCTTGCCTCTGGCTCAGCTTGCGTGAGCAGGGCTTACCTGCGGGCAAGGCATTTGCTGGAGACTTGGACTTAATTCTTGGTTCTAGCTGAGGGTTTGTGACATCTGGAAGTTTTAATCCAAGGCCCAGGCCCATAGATGTAGCTCATTCCATGAGAGGATTGCACAGGTAGACTCAGTGTTTGTGAAATATGTACTTGGGAGCCACCCAAGCATATCAATAAGTGTAGAGTGTTATTACTGCACAGACATGGATTAAATCCCTTTGTGTCAGATCTCCTCCTAAACGTTTTCATCAAAAGCTTGTGCTTTTTAAGAGCGTGCTTTAAAATTTGTTTTGTTTGTTGAATGTTGATTTCAATTCCAAGTTTGTGGAGTATGAGGCCGTCCTCTACCTGCTTGGAAATGTTCAGAACTTTTCCAGGCTTATTTCTTTAGTCAATACTGTTGTAGTGAATTGCAAACTTGAGCTGTAGAGAGTTTTAGCAAGTCTTTAATTTTGCCTGTAGCAGCTCTGTAGGTCTGTGCATGCTGGTGGGGTCAGATCCAGCCTCTTCTCTGTAGGGATGTGGGAATGATCGGGGGGATTTTCAAGGCAAGAGTCAGGCAAACCCAAGTGGAAATGATTCTGTTGCTTTGGCTGTGACTAGACTGAAACTGGGAAGTGCTTGCTCGATGCTAAGGACAGATGAACGTTAAGAATTTGATGTAATCCTAGACCTCAGGCATGAAACTCAGCTTGACCTTTCCTGTTGGGTGCTTTTGTGCAATTCTACTGGACATTTAGCAACGAGAAAGGAAGTGGAGGAAGGATATCAGTTCAACCATATGTCAATTCTGGGACATAAAGTGACAGGGAGAGGAAGAGCTGAGACGTGTGTGGAGTCACTGGTTAAAATAAGAGCCTTTATAGAGGGGAACTGGGGGGCTCAGGGGACCAACACACTTGCTGAAGGTCATGAGTTCAAATCCAGCTTGTGCAAAAATTGACCAAAAATTAATGAACCATCTGCTTTCTGCTTCCAATGAGCCTCCTTCCCTAACGCAGTTCAAGGTAGCTCTCACTCCTGTGTCCTTAAGAGAGTTCGGTTTCCATTGGGTTTTCCCAGCAAAATCCAAGGTACAGAGCTGGTGCTGGTCTGAATGCCAGGGACTGAGCTGGATGGCAGCAGCCTCTTCCAGCACCTCCTTGTTGGGAAGGTGGGCTTTGATTTGAGTGGATTGAGACTGCAAATCTATTTATTCTCTTGCCAGAAATCAGAACCTGGCAGAGACTGGCTCCTGATTCTTCATCTCAAGATTTGGTGTTAGTCAAGTAGGGCATATAGGAATGTGCTGTTGCAGTGGCGGCAGAATGAGGGGGGGGAAAAAACCCCTCAAAACTCCCACACAGCAATTCTCCCCCAACCTGCGAATCAATCCAGTATGGAGATGGTCTTGCAGATCTTTCCCAGTGAATAGTTACTGGCCACTTAAAGGGAACTGATTTGATTGAATAAAGCTAAAACAAACCTGTGAATATTTGTAAGTCTGTGTGTGGAAATTTGTAAACTAGAAGCAGCTTGATTTGCAAGGAAAACCTTCAGCTTTCAGTAATTTGTAACAGGGCTTTATTATAACTTCAAGTCGCTCAGCCTGTAATGTTTCTTGGGAGGCTGGATGCAGGGAGGGACCCTACAGCAGTGTTTTCTTTATTTTGGTTATTTTTTTTTTTTTCAAGAGTTGCAGGTCCACCTGGCATTTCTCTGGACTGAGAAATGGGCTGATTCACTGATCTAACCTCCCTTGATCCACTTCGAGGCAGATGGACAGATCCACTTGCAAGTGTGCTTGGAGACTCTGAGATACCCTTTCCTTTGCCCATGGGAAGATGTCCCTGAATGTCTGATTTCAAAAAACACTTTTCTTTTCAGAGTTCAGTTTAATGTGACATGTGATACTTTATATTATTGCTGTGCCAGACAGAAGTATGGTACAGGATAAAAGGTAACTTGCAAGTGTTAATTTTCGTTAGGTGAGAAATTGTTACTGGCACTGCTGGAGAGAAGGGAAACTGAGGAACAGGGCAGCCAAGTGATGAGTCCAAGATCTTGAGTGGCTGCCAAAAAATGACACCGAGTTTTCTCGGTAACTGACCTCAGTCTGGGAAACCAACCTTTGTAGGAACTAGACATCCAGACCAGCCTCAGCAAGCAAAACCTGAATTTCTGTGAAATTAAATCGGGTGCTGGTGTGCATGCACCCCCTAAGCAAAGCATCCCTGCCTTGGGGGGGCCCCCCCAAAGCAGCTACAGTGTCAGCTGGGCTATGGGAAGGGGCCCTGTGGCCATGGTCAGCCCCGCTGTGGGATGGGAGCAGAACAGGGCAGGCCTCGGCAGTTCCTTTTTCTTAGCACAGTGCCGCAACTGAGACGAGGCAGGCACTCTCCCTTCCCAAATTTTCTTTCTAAATTCAGGTTGTAGTCACGCGGGAATTTCTTATTTTTTATTGTTTGAAGCTGCTAGCAGAACTAGGTATCATGAAAATGGCAGTGGGGGCTTATAGATTTCCTTGGAGTTGCTTGCCCAAGAAGGGGAAAGCTGGATCATGTGGGTCCTTGGTCTGGGTACAAGGAGCTGGTTGCTTGTTAAAAGCAATATTGATCTGTAAAAGGGGAGACCTGTGGATGTTTTCTGTCCAGTTTCACTCTGATTTTAATTTTACTGAAACAGTGAAGTTCTGGGCTTACAACCTTGGGGGCTTTTGTGGATCTTCCTCTAGGAGAATCCCCACTCAGGCATGTGGGCTGTATTTTGTGGATTTTAAGGAATGCCTCTCTTAGTCTGATGCTACTGCTGTAATTCATGGAGAGGTGGCTGCGTCCAGTAAAGTCAGCTGGAGGGACGCTCTGGGATGCCTGTTGTGTCCTTCCCCTGCATCCGGTGCCAGTGGGTCTTGTGTGGGTGGAAAATGAAGAGCACATACGGTGTATGGGGGATTGTTTGTCAGGAAGCATCCCTAATGTTCCAAATACATCTGGTTTTGGGATTTTGGGCCAGCTCTGGCCATTGGTCTGTGCCTGTAAGAGCTTTACTCCAAGAAGATGAGTGCTGTCCATAGGGACCCAGGGGCTGCATTCCTGGCCATGTAGAGCTGGGATTGTTTCTGCTTCCTAAATAACATCCCGAACTCATGGACTGTTAAGTCAGGTGGATAAAACTAACCAAGCTGTCTTAACCTTTCCAGGATCTGAGATTTCCTGCCTGTGTGGTTTGAGTAACAGCGTGGATGTGGCACGTGGGTCTGGCCCCAGGTAGATGGGAGAAGCAGAGAAAACAGTAATTACCAAGCCCCACAGAAACCAGCTATTTAAATAAGCTGTTTAAGTCAAACCTGGTTATTTTTGTCTACCTGAAATGATTCCTTCAGCCAATGCATAAATACCAATCCCCCCCAAACCCTGGGGGCTGTCTGGTGCAGCTGGGTAATCCCTGGGCTATTACCCGCATCACCCCAGAGTGTTGTGAGAGAGGAGAGGAGCCTCTGGCTGGCTGGTGTTCCCTGTATAATCATAAGCCACCAAACCCATGTTCCTCTCAAAGGAGGAAACAGCCCCACTGCCTTTTATTCCACTTTTATACAAGTTAATGTAATTTGCTTTCATAAAGGTAACTTGTTGTTGGGCTCAGTTTGGTGCAGCAGGCTCTTCATAACAAACCCAGATGGGGGGACTATGGAGCCATGGGGACATGTACACCTCTGGCTGATGTCCTTGGTGTTGTGGCACTGCTCTTGCTGCCTGTCATTGCCTGGATGCTGTTTCTCTGCACTGGGATCTCAAGGATGCTCCAACTTTGCCGGTGATTGGTGCAGAGCCACATCTGCCAGAGGTTGTCAAAAGCAGTGCAGAGACCACAGGAGCATTGGCAGCCCCTGGCTGGATCCTGCTTGCTGGAGGGGTGGGATGAGTGATGCTGCTCCTCCCTGAGGCTTTTTAGCTGCCTTACCCTTGCTGAGACATGACAAGGTTATGTGGCTGTGGTCTGGGGATCTATTGATCACTGCTGGGAAGGCTTGGGCAGGAGGTTGGGGATTTGCTGCCTTGCATGAGGTGAGTTTAACTCATCCTGTCCCAGTGTGGGATGTTCAGCACCTGGCGTGATGCCGTTTATGAAATACGGACATGTCTAAGATGGCTCCTTTCCATGCTGTATCCAAAGGCTCTTAAATTCAGTGTTATTACTGTTATGAGTAATTCATTATCATCAGGCACCATGGCTGCCACGGGCAGGGCTTGGCACCTCCTGGGTCCTTCCTCTTTCCATGGGTGCTGACAAAAAAGGTCACTTGCTGCACAGGGCCGGGCATGGCCATGGTTATCCTGACATCCCATCAGTTGAAACTTCCAATGAGTGCCTGTTCTTCTTGTGCAATCCATATCTGAGGCCACCAGCTTGCCCTTGGTTGGGGAAGCTGTGAACCAAGAGGTACTGCAAGATCTCCTTAGCAAGAGAACAAACCCTATGGAGGTTTTTATTTGTGCTTAGAAACATAGTTGGAATTAGGAACAGACTTTTCAGGAGAAGAAATAATACTCTAGTTGTTGTGGCAAACCAAGTGTGCCTAAATTAAAACAAACAAACACAACCACAAACCCAAACAGAAGTAAACATTAAAACACCACCTCCCTGCCCCCAACAAAGAATGATCCAGAAAAGTCTGAAGCCAAGCAAACAAATTAAAAAACCTCAACCCTCAACACCTTTTTAATGTTAAATCTATGAATCCTGATGCTGGGGCCTTAGGAAAGCACTTAGGAAAGTGTTTTGAATTTGGAGAGCAGTGAAATGCTGTGTGTGGATCTCCATCAGCCTTTGTCCTGCTGCTGGATTCTGGGACCTTGGAGCTTTTTTGGTGCTGATGGGACTTGCAGCCGTGCCTGCTGCAGAGCTGTGGGTTCACTCAGGGCTGGGAAGGACCATGAGGGGTGTCCCCAAATGATGCTGAGCCAGGCAGAGGGGTGTCACCTGCACAGGTCACTGTGGGGCAATGCTGGATTCTGGGAATAAACCATGGGGGAACGGGCACACAGGATCAAGGTGGGGGGAGGAAGAGTAAATCTGTCGTTCATAGAATTCCCCAGCCTTTTCCTGAACCTCAGCTTTTCATCCTCTGCCAAGCTGGTGATGGGTCAGCATGAGTCTGGCTCCATGTCCTGCTCTCTTGCTGCCTCACTGGCAGAAACATCCTCATTCCTCTTTCTCTAACTTTTATGTTTTGGGGGTCCATTTTGAAGCTAAAAATTCAAATGTCAGGTGCTGCCATGAAACTGCTGCAAATTTTCCTTCGCTTTTGGACACCATGTGGAACCTTTCCCTTAATTTCACCACTGCATTAACACAGTGGTGCTAGAGAATTTGGGTTTAATAGCATCCATCCAAAGTACTCGAAGGCATGTCCTGTAGCAGTGCTGGTCCTGAGCCCACCCACTCCTGTCCCAGGGAGCAGGGGGATGATAAAGGGGGAAGCAGGAGCAGATAATTTCACATATTCCCTATCCCCAGCAGCACCTTGATGGCAGTGACATTGTGGGAAATGTGGCTGCTCCAGAAGTGAGTGATGGGACTTTGGAGTTTGAACATCTGACTGTGTATTTTTATTTATATATATGTTTAAAAATTCTATAACGCCTCCCCACCCCCATTTATAAGCTGCCCAAACCCAGTGTGCTTAATGACCTTTGACAATAACTTTTTAATTTTTTTTTTAAACCCAGCCCTTGGGTTCATCTGTCTCTTGGAGTTTCACTTCTACCTCCTCTCTCTCATTTCCCCTTTACCTCCCCACTTGGTACTTTTCCTGACCACCCCATTTAGGGTAAAGCTGGATTAACTCCAGGAGACCACCCCATGTAGGGTAAAGATGGATTAACTCCGGGCTGATGGAGAATTTGGAAGTGGTGCTGAGGACCACACCCTTAACAAAACCCACCATGGCAAGGTGAAAACCAATGGCCAAAGGAATTGAAGTATTTAACAGCAAAATATCAACACTGGCCATGCAAAAATAATTTATCAGTCCATGCTTGAAAAAAACCTTTCATTTATTTTGAGGTGTTGCAATATGCCTGGGATGCTTTCTCAGTTGTGTGTATATTTTACAAACTGTTTTAACTAGAAAAATTGTGCTTTTGATAGGTTGAAAATCTATTATTATGGAGCAAAATGGAAATAAAAAGCATTGTGTACTTTGCTTCCTAGTTGAAATTCACTGGGTGGGTTTTTTTCCCCCAGTTCTTTAGAAATTAATTTAGACAATCTTGGTGTCTTCAGTAAAACCAATTCCCCTATTAATCCAAAGCAGTTTTTCCTGGTTTTTTTTTTTTGTCAATGAGAAGTAAAAATATTTATCACAGGGTTGTGTGTGCATAAAATAGGAATTAGTATTATTTTGCTTTTAATATATTTGCTTAAGGATATACATATAAACCAGATATGTTGGAGGGGGGGCAGAAGCTTTCTGGTTTCCCCTTTAATTGCTGTAGTTCTCATTGTAATGCATGATTGCAGAACTCAGAAGAAGAAGAAACAGACAAAACCCTGTTTAATAGTATCTTTTTGTATCTGTTCTATAGTGTAAACACTCTGCCTGATGTATTGCATAGAGATGAGTTGTGATGATCCTTGGGTTAAAACAAAAAGCCTCCCCCAGCAGCCCAAAACCTCTGAGCAACGCATCAAACCGAGGCCAGCATCCAAACAAAAACAGAGGGAGGGGGAAAAAAACCCCAAACCATGGGAAGGTAAAACTCTATGGCAGGGAGGAAAAACAAAAGTGATTAGTTAAAGTCCTGCCTCACCACTGTTTGCCTTGCAAAGAGGGAGGCTGATTTAAAGGAGGAGGGGAGGGGAAAAAAAAATGGGTGGATTAATGTGAACTTTAATACTGAAGCAGTGTGTGTTTACTGCTGGTGACCACAAGACATAAATCTTGCAAGCACAATGTACAATGCGAGGCAGCCCCCAGGTTTTTTTTTTCCCTCTCCTTTTTTTTTTTTTCCAGCCTCAATTTGTGTGCAAGTGTGTGTTAAGTGCCGTTGAAAAATAGTGACCTTTAATAAAGGATCGTATCCTGAGACTATTTTCCCAGACACACAGTGACCTTTCAAACCAGACTGGGGTGAGGGGGTGTGGGGTTTGGACTTTGAACCGGCCAGTTCCCGCTGTGTGCCTCTGTTTGCCAGGCTACTTTTTATTGTGTGGCCGGGGAGCGCTGGCTATGCAAAGCAGGCTGAGCTGCCAGGCTCAACCTTTGCAAATCAATTTGTCTGCACCCGAGTGAAAGATGCTGCGACGGGGACAGACTGCGTCGCTTTGTGCCACCGGCGCTTGTGGCACTCCTGGAGAGTCCCCCCCACCCCAAACACCATGCGCCTATGTTTTTATTTTGAGCTCGTTCATTTATTATTTTCTTGTTTTATTTGAATTTGGTTTTGACTCCTGTATCCCTGGAGGGGATGGCCACGGGGAAAAAGCTGGTTCCTCTCTATGGACATCCCGCAGAACCACCGGGGTGGCACCAGGAGATCCATCCTGCTTGAAGGGGGTAAAACCCAACCCTTCACACGTGCAGTGTCCTCTGCATAAATGCAAACACTTCCGAAGGGTTAATGTTATTGATTTCCCTGGGCTCTACATTAATCAGCAGCTAAAAATGCCAGAAAAAGAGAGAAACACAATTACTTCAGGTCCTCTGAATTTCAGCTTCTCCAGGTGTCCACTCCTGAAGAAATGGCAATCCTGTGCTTTTTGTGGTGCTGGATCGATTCCTGCATGAGCAATTAATCACTCTGTACTCCACAGAAGCTGGGGAGCAAAGGACGGGGGTCCCTCCATGGGGAAGCCCCAGGATTCCACTGGGATGTCATGGGTGTTCTCCTCCCTCCTCTTGTCAGTTGGTGGGGAGTTGGACTAGATGATCCTGTGGGTCCCTTCCAGCTCGGAGTAACCTGTGAAAATGATATGTAGTTGGGTTCCTTTGCCATGTCTTGTAGAGACTTTTGGCCATCACATGCATTTTGGTTTTTCTGTGTGTTATCTTGGGAGCTTCCATTTGTACAGCAGCACCAAGGAGCCAGGTGTGCTCACTGAAGTTTCAGCCTCTTGTGCTCCAGGCTTTAATTCTCTCCGGACACTCTTTGGGCATGCTTTGCCTTGTAACTACGGAGTTGCTGCTTCCCACAGAGCACAGGTTGCTAATGGTCATCCTGCTGCAGTCTGAGTTTTGACATCAAGCTTTGCTTTGTTTATTTATTTAATTGGTTCTTAATTTTTTACTCTAGTTTTTCTTTCCCTTCTTCCCCTGAGCATTAGGTAACACCTTCTCCAGCTTGTGCTGTGGCAAGTGGTCCATGGCCATGAGTGCATGGAGAAGCTGCCATGGGGCAGGCAAGAGTGAGAGGATGGAGCATGACATTTCCCCAGTGGTACCAGATCCTTTAGGAGCTCTTATCCCACGGGGAAGATGGGGCAGCTCAGTCCTTATCCCTGAAACCAGTGAGGAGAGATGGTCTCATCCTAATGCTTACATGGCTGTAAGACCCTCTCCTGGGGAGGGGAGATGAGTGGGGATCTGGGTTACTTACTTTTAGAAAGGCCATAAAAATGAAAGAAGAGGAAAGAATTTACTAGAGTGGAGATGGGAAGTAATTCTGGTCTGGATAGAGAATTCAGCAGCAGCAAGGTCAGGATGAGGATGGGCTTTGTCAGTGATCTGGAGGTGGTGACAGGTGGATTTATGGGTGTGGGAAACAGGAGAGGGGAAGAAAGCTTGAGTGTCAGAGATGGCTCCAAGGCTTCTGGCCAGGGAGAACACCAGCAGAGTCAAAGGCAGAGCATCTTGTATTTTTTTTTTCCAGTAACTGTAAATAATACAGGTGGGGGGAGAGGCCATTTTGCCGTAATACCCAAGTGGAGGGAGTTTACAAGTAATGATAGATGGTGGAATGGGTTGTGGAGAACCACAAAGGGCTTTGGGTGTATCCCATGAGGAATTATTGAGATATACAGAGTTTGATATTTCATCTAGGCCAGGCTTATTGTGAAGGTTTCAGTAGGTAGGCTGCAGATGGGAGGCCTGTCACCTATGGACACCTCCTGTGTGTTTTCTGGGCAGGACAGTCCCTGCCCATGGGTTGCCCTTGGCAGGAGGGACCACAAGCTGTGGCTGATGCACTGCTGGGCCACTCTTGTTCTGCCTTTATCCCTGTCTGTACTGGGAGGCTTCAGAGTGGCACTGGGTTTTTGAACACTTACTCCAAGACCTTATTCATACAGAGAATTCATACTTTATTCATACCGAGTTTATTCATAGCACTCTGTCTCGTTAGCCCTCTGATTCAAGGCATACACAAGGCTGTGAAAGGGGGGTTAGCAAGTGGCTGTGTGCTCTGAATGCTAATGGCATCTGCTTTATTTTGATGTCCTTTCTGACGGGTATATGGTGGATCAGTGTGCCCAGGTCTCGTGCGGGAGCGGGCCATGGATGAATGGTAGCTTTGATTCCGACCAGCCTAAGGAAGTGACCAGGAAGGCTGGCTGTGGGCTGGCACTGTGTTGCTAGAGCTGGAATTTCACCTTCTTGTGAGGAAAAATGTTTCTAAAAGTGAGGGAAGAAATGACCTTGTTACAATTTTACATGAAAATCATTGGCTTTTGAGGTTAAAAGTCTGAGTGCAAAGCTGGGATTTTTTTTTTTCTTCAACCTCTCTCTGTGAGGGACTTGCTTCTCCTGTGAATTACCTGAGTTCTCCTTACCTTTGTGCATGACAGCAGCCACTTCTGGTGGGATGTGATGAGACGCCAAGTGAGCTTAGTGCTGGTTAGAGAGGTCAGTTGTGCAAGGAAAAAATGCAGATATTGAGGCAAATAAATGAAAACCTTCTTCATTTGATATGGCTTGGTTTGTGGTGCATGGATTTCTAAGTGGTGGTGGTTTGAGTGGGACTGAGCTGTGCCAGGCAGGGTAGGTTGTGTTCAGAGATGCTGCTTCAGAAATCATATTTTCACAAGCTTCTCTAGTCCTGCCTTGTCTGTACTTTATAAAACTGTCATTACTGTTTAGGAGTTGCACATCTAAGTACATTTTCAAGCCTCTCAAGTCTCACCTGTGGAAATGTATTTTCAAATGCTTTAAGTTTTGTGTAAAACTGAGCCTATTTTGTCTGACCATTGAAGAACAGCTCTTTTTTTTGTTGTCATATGTTCACCTGGACATCTTTCTTCTTCTGCATCCCTTGGCCTTTTCCTGAACGTGTTTCTTGGTCCCCTGTCATATCTGGAAAGCCAAAACCTCTGCTCTGTGCATGTGTAAGCACACACAAAAAAATTCTTGGATATCAGTTTACCTGGTTAAACATGAGCCACGCACTGAGTGCCTTTGCAGTGTCTACTTTTCTTCCCCTTTAATCTAGATTATGCCATCTATCTATGGGTGGGGATGCTACATGACTAATTAAATAACTGGACATTTTTGTAAGCCTCAAAAATAATTGGAATCAAACTCTTAGGGTAATTTTGAACACTCTTAAAAAGAGGATTTTTTTTTTCTTCTGGGAGTATCTGAAGCAACCTGGTCTCGTGGAAGGTGACCCTGCCCATGGCAGGGGGTGTGGAACTAGGTAAACTTTAAGATTCCAACCCAAATCTTCATCCTATGTTTGGTGATCAGGGCATCTGGCTCAGAGCTGGATGAATTCACCCCCCCAGGAAGAGGAGCGTTCTTCATCCTCCAAATGTTAGTCATGGGTGCTGAGGATCGAAACCTTTCGGTTCTCACCTGTTACCACCTGGATGCTCAGACCATCTCACGCTTCCTGCTTGGGCTCCACGGACCTTGGTAGTTTTCTGTCTCACCGGGGCAATGGCCTAAAGTCTGTGGGGTGAGAAAGAGCAGCATTTTCACTCTTAAACTTCCCCCTGTCCATGCTTGACCGCCTCTGCAGGTGTGTCCTCCAGCTGTGAAATGGACTTGAACGTTACCCATGCTGTGAGAGAGGCTGGTTAGACCAGGGTGGCCAGTGGGGCAGAGCGGAGGGTGTGACCAGACCCTGCTCCTTCCTCCCCGTGCCCCCTCACTGACCTTCCCCCCCCCCTCCTCTTCCTTGCCATGGCAGCAGATCTGTGCTCTTTGCAGAGTCTGGTCTCCTGGCTCTCTCAGTCCAGTGCAATCTGTGTTTCCTAAACGTATTTAAACACCTTTACCCCCAGCCCAAAGCCAGGAGGGAAGGGTTGGGCAAAGGTTTGACACCTCCAGCTCTTTGCTTTAAACTCTGGGTAAATCTGGTAAATGTGTGCTATGTGAAACTCAGTCTGTTTCTTTCCTTTACTCTTTTCTTTTTAAAAGAAATTGCATAAATGCCCCTTTTTTTCCCAACTCACTCCTCAGGGAATACAAGGAGTTAACGCTTGTATTTATAGCAACAAGCCAGTCTAATAACCACTGTGGAGCTGGGAGGGCGGGTGTGAGGTTATCAGCCAACACGGGACTGAAAAAAAGTTGGGTCTTGAAGAATTAAGAATTTTGAAGAGTTCTCATCCCTCTGCCCTCCCCCCCCCCAAAGTGTGGGACCACTGTGTCTGTTGGTACAGGAATGAAAGGTATTACAGGAGAGTCATTGTGTTAGCAGGGGTGGGGAAATGTCTGTCTCCTTTTTTATTTTTTTTTTTCTCTCTTAAACTTCCTGGTCGGTCAGGCCAGGGCTGACAAAGGGGAACCAGTCGTGTCCAGACACATTGCAGACTTCTGGCAAAATAGCCCAAGCTCACGAAAATTTACACGTTTCCTGGCACGCAGCCAGGAGGTACTTGTAGGACTTGGCATAACTTTTCCTGCAGTTAGAAAAATGGACTTTTTTTTTTCCTCCTTCCCACCCCCTCGCTCCCTCCCTCTATCCTTCTTTCTTCGGTGGGCCAGGAGATGGAAAGCTCATGTGTGATGGGACAGGACTGTGGAAAAAAATGGAAGCTTGGGCCTGGGGAGTAGTTCCTGCTGTGGTGTTTCTTTGATTTAAGAAGCATGTGTAGCCTGCCTCACCCAGTGGATGCAATCTACCTGATTCTCACTTCCTTGTGGGAGCATCCCATGGCTTCAGTGATGCAGACAGCCACCACTGAACACCTATTTTGAGGTTGGTTAAAATGTTCAGATAGGCAGGAGAGAAGTGCATGAGTGCTGCCTCAGCCTGGAAAAAAGAATCTTGTGGAAAAAATAAGAATTTTAGTCATTGCTTGCAGTTGAAGCTGCTTGCCTGGATGTGGGTTTCTGGCCAGCTCTGGAGGCTGGTCTCAGTTTCTCTCAGGGGGGATTGAAACCACCCTTCAGCCGGTCAGCAAACCCTGTGTCACTTCCTTCCCTCTGCCAGCTTCACTCTTTCCACAAAGCAGACTTTCAAGTTTTCGGTTCATTAAAGGGAGTTTTAAAAACATTTTAGTTCTGTGAAAAAACTCAAACCCCAAACAAACAAGCAAAAAAGCACCCAGTGGTGCAGGCTCGAAATGAGGGATAGGAAAAGCCTTCTCTTCATTTGGAGCAGACAGACTGATAAGATTGTTTTTTAAATGCTTCTATCAATTTTTGACAGCTCTCCTCATCACCTCCCGAAACTACACCTCTTTGTCTCAGCATGGCTCATCTTCATTGCAAACTCCCCCAGGGCACCTCCTCGTCTCACTCATCGGGAGCTGTGGATGTGCATCCTCCTGGATTAGGCTGGAAATGTGACACCAGCCCCTCCCTTGACACGCATGTGCTTTGTGGCATGGAGGTTAGAATGTGTGAGCGTCTGAGCAACCTGATCAAAAGCAGGGAGAAGAGGGGAAGCTGGGAATGTTTGGACCATCGTGGGGCTTGGGTGGCTGGAGTCTTGTAGCTCATCATACTCGGAATAGAAAGGGGAACCTTGGATTTGGTTAAAAGTTTCAAAGCACAAAAGTGACCCTGGCTCTTGGCTTTTGAATATACATCCTTTTTCTCCTCTGGAGCTTTAAACGACTGAAGGGTTTGGCACTGCAGATTACTTCTCTACTTTTCATTATTGCAGACCTCAGAGCTTCTCGGGCAGTGTACAAGCAGATTTTAATTCCCAGTGCTCGCATCTAGGGATACCAAAGGCTCTTGCCTAACCTTGGCACAGCCGTGTCTGTGCAATGCCCTGCTGGGTCTGGAGCTTTGGATCTGCTGGAGTGGTAGAGGGTGATGGCACAGCTCATGTTCAGTTGTAGGCTCCCTTGCAGCAGTAGGGTGAAGGAAATGGGTTTGGGATTTCAAGTTGGTGAGTCAAGACTCACTCATTAGGCTGGGAGCAGAGAGTGGTACATGCAGTTGATTCAACAGAGGACATCTTATGTGGGTGGCATGTAATTACTCCAGAATTCAGCCAGGGTTGAGACCGTGTCTCCTATGAAACAAAACCTGGCATGTTTCATGCTCACACTGTTTCTACAAACCATGTGGCTGGGGCTTGATATTTCTGTTTTCTAAGGGCATGGACCTGTTGTTGGTGCCAAGGGCAGAGTTGTGCTTGCTTCCATCTCCTGTGTCCTCAGAATTATGTCTTTCAAGACATAGATCATAGATTTTTATTTTAATTTGGCCTAAAGATCAGAAAGTATTTTGTACTGGGACAGGGTTTTCAGGGCAGTAAGGCTTATTGAATATGTGTGTTTGACTCACCTGCTCTTCATGGCGGGGTAGAGCGACACCGAACTGCTGATTTTTTTTGTGTGTAATTGCCTGGGTGATAAGTTCTTTCACTAAATCCTAATTTCTGCCAGGCAAGAGTCCTGTTGTACAGAGCCACGTGCAGCAGTGAGCACAGTGACTCTGCAGCTGTGCCACACATCATTTTACTGCTTAGTTCTGTTTGTTCAATGCTGGCCTAACTCTGCAGTGTCTCACTCATGCCTGCTGGTAGTGTGGAGGTTTATTCACATGGGCACTTGAGTCTCGCACTCCTGGGTGTTGGATGCAGCTGAGCAAAATATCTGTAAAGCAGAGAGGTTTCCTGGATTTTATCCTCAGTGGAGGGGCAGGGGAACACAAACCTCTTGGACTTTGGGTGGTGATGGTGGTGCTCCTTAGTTCCTCCCTGCCTTGTGAGGCAGCAGCAATGAGTGATGCCCAGTTCCAGCCAGGTGCCCCCTCCACTTCCCCAGCTACACCCTCAGGCAGCAAACAAACAGCTGGAAAGGAAAACCCACAGAGGGAGCTGCTCTCTCAGATTTGGGTGGACAAAGGAGGGGAAGTTAAAATTTAGAGGAGATGAGACTATTTTAAGAGTCCATTTTTTCAGCTCACAACCTTATTTTTTTCTCTATATGCACGCAGAGACCTGTGCAGATATAAATGCATGCTTCTCCCTCCTCTTGTCCTGAAGGATATTGGGAGTTCATGTATTGGAATAGGTTGCCCAGGGAAGTGGTGGAAAAACTCCTGGAAGTGTTTGAAAGGTGTGTGGATGTGGCACCTGGGGACACAGTTCAGTGGTACACTTGGAAGTGCTGGATGAATGGTTGGACTGGATGATCTTGGATCTCTTTTCCAACCTCAGTGATTCCATGACCTACTTGTCCATAGGAAGGACTCCGTGGTTTGCCATAAACCCTCTCAAGCAAAGAGATGGGTTGTAGTGCTGGGCAGGATGTCTCACCTCTTACCTGCCAGTTTTAGATCCAGGTGAAGTCTTGGGCAATTGAACTACCTGCAGCCTGTTTGGATTCCTGTTGGCATCAGATGTGTCAGGGTTGACAATGCTGTAAGAGAGTGTAGGATGGGCCTGCCGAGTCTCTAAATGGGGACTTGAGACTGAGGGTAACCACTAAGTTGTGAAATATGGATGGACACCTCTGTTTTAAAGGGAAAGCATGAGTGGAGAAGAAAAGGTGACAGAGGTGCACTCAGTGGTGAACCCCAAGGTCCCTGTTTTCAGGAGCATCCTCTGTAGGGACAGCTGATAGACAAGTGGCTGGTGGGTCTCTACCATACAGTGAGATGAGAACCACCCCTATGCTCTGCCATAGGGCAGGTAGGATCTGTACGCCAGGTGCAGATGTTATAGGACTAGATGTGCTCATTGGTTATTAATTTGGTGTCTTGAGGTTCAAGATTTTCTGTATTTCTGGAAATTAATCAGGTAAAACACAGCAAGGCATCTTTATTTTGTGAGCCTGAAGTCTGTCATGGCACAAGTGGGGACGGAGGTGTGTGCTGTGGGGGCTGAGCTGAAATGCTGGGAAACAATGGTACTGGGTTTGGATAGGTCTGTGTGCTGCTTCTTCTAGTTGTAAGGCTCTCTGAGCATGTGCTAAATGAGGCTGAGCTTTGAATTTTACGGGGAAGGTGTTTGTCCCCCAAGTACAAATGTCTAATTAGACCTGACACAGCAGAGGCATTTGCCTGACATTTATGTCACTGTCTTTCAAATCCTCAGGAGCACGTAGTCTGGTGGGAGGCACCACAAACAATGTCAGAAACAACATAAAATTCTCCATTAGCCACAACCTCCAGAAAAGAAAAAACAACAAACCAACACCCAACTCTCACACTACTTTTATTAGGCACACTAAAAGTGAAAGCAGAAGGGTGGGGCTGCGTTTTTCGGTCTCTGCTTGTAGAAAGACATAAAATGGCTCATTTAAATTCTTAAGAACTGCATAGGAGGCAGGAGACACAATGAGGATCTGGGAGAAGAAAGGCCATCAGCTGAACAAACTAATCGCATGGTAATCAAAGGGGAGTTCTGCAGAGCCCTCTGGGAAGTGCTTTAGAGGAGGTTCCAGCTCAGCATAGCGAGAGCCCTGTCAACTGACATCTTTAATAAATTATAGATTAAAAAAAGGCAGAAAAAGGGCCGTGTAGCAGAAGGGAAAGACAGGTCTAAGACACTCTGAAGCAGTACGTGCTGCAAGTGCTGTGGTGGCTGCGCTTCCTCCGCGGCAAACGCGGCAGAGTTGGTGGTGCTGGGGATAACTCCCAAATCCCACTTTGCCCAGCTCAGTATCCCTGGTGTGCATGAGGGACATGATCTGTGCTTGGAGTGAGCTCCACAAGTTTTGCTGTGGAAGTTCAGGTCTCCAACAAAGCGGATGTGGCAGGAGCGTGTTGGAGATGCCAAGGAACCAACCTGTAGGGACGGTGCCTAGTGCACAGCATCTTCTCTGCTGGCCTGCATTGATTCCTGCTGGGAAACCACAAACTGTCCTGCGCTGCCAGGTTCTGATCTGGATAACAGCGTTACACGACTTAGAAAAAGAAAAATTTAAAAATCCCCAAGCAAACCCAAAGTAATCATGGGGAGTGTCACCTCCAAAGCACTGCACGAGCATTAATTGAGCTTCACAGCATTGCTACGTGGTGGGGAAGTAATTTTGTCATTTTTACAGGTAAACTAATCAGGATGTTTTTTTTGTGTGTGTTGCAAAAGTGAAATGAAGCATAATTTCTGATAAATGGGAAACTAAGTTAAAAAGACAGGAGGAACAAAGTCTGCAAAGTCAAAACCAACTAGTGCAAACCAACAAAATAGGGAAACGGGAGGTAGCAGTAGAGGAAAAAAAAACAATTTAGAAGCAAAAATATCCCAGGCTACAGTAATGTGTTTGAATGTTTTGACCCAAAAGCCTAAATTTTTCCTTGGTGCAAGTGGTTTTGATAGAAGTTACACTCTGGAGAAATTTGGTGTCAAGTAATATTTAAGAGAAGTGGTGGTAGGGACAAATTAAAAGGGGAGATACTTCTGAGCCTGTACCTACTGCCTCCCTGATGGAGATTAGTGAGGCTAGATTGAACAGGACTTTAAGCAACCTGGTCTAGTGAAAGGCGTCCCTGCTTATGGCAGAGGGTGGAACAAGAGGAACTTTGAGGTCCCTTCCAAACCAAACCATTCTATGGAATCCACATTTCCAGGGCAGGGATGCTGCCCCTGCAAGGTACAAAGTTTTAGGCTGGTGAAGCATCAAAGCCTCTTGGTTTTGTAAGTAGTTTTAAGTTGACCATTGCTCTCATTCTGCTCAAGTAAAGCCTTGGCAGTAAAATCCCACTGATCTGCAACGCTGCATCAGGTCAAATGCTGATCAGCTTTTCTGAAGTGAAAACTTGCCTTACTTTGGCTTCTGGCATTGCTTTTCAGATCTCCTCCAAATAAATTAATAAAAGCTTGAAATCAGTGTCAGTTGTAGAAGTGTGGCAGCAGTCCTGCCTGGGACCAGGGTACAAATGTGGAATGACAGCAACCTTTTGGTGGTTTAATTTTGAATCCTCTGCAATCAAAATACTGGGAGGAACTATAACAGAGCCTTAAATGAGGGGTAAATTCCATGTGGTTATAATTCCCTCATTACAGATTCTACCTGTGACCTATCACCTTTGCTTTCACTTTCTACTTCAGCACTCTGAGTTTTGTTACCTTTCTCACCAAACTGGGGTGTTGAGAAGGAACAGATCCTACAATGTACTTAAAACAGAACTAACACAAAAGAACAAACCAAAGGTGGGGTTTTTTTCCCCCAAATATTTGTTTGTGACTGGTTCCGTGTATTGCACATGACCCTGCAGAAGTTGTGCCAGGGCCATGATACATCTGAGACTGAGGATGTGAGGCTGTGGCATTGCATTGTGGTTGGGTTTGCCTGGAAAGCCAGGACAGGGCACCTACACGTGGATGGTTATTTTCCCTTGTTGTGTGACCTCTCACTGGTCTTTGAAGGCACCCTGCATTGTTATTGGCTTTACAAGTGCTGCTTGTTTTGGGAGAGAGCTTTTAGGAGCAGCAGGAAGAGTTTCTTCCCTGCCTTAATCACATGGATTAGTCTGTCCTGGGGTCAGAGTTCCTCCTCAGAGGCTGGACAATAGTGTTTTCGGCTTAGTTTGGAGTGAGAGGATTGCCCGTACCTTGTGTTGTCTAAAGGGCAGCGTTGCCTATGTACCCCTGCTCCATATCACCCTCTGCAGTGAATGGCTGAGACCCCAGTGCCTGAAAATTCTGGAGACAATTGCTTGCTTTGCTTGAGTGTGCAGCAGGGTTTACCTAAATTCAGAAAACTGTTTGTTTTTTCAAAAGCAAAATGAGTCAAAGTTAAGCATATGTGCATTATACATAAAGTTAAATTTTATTTAGTTCTCAAATTAAATTCAAATTATCAAACAGAATATTTGGAAACTCTTTGACTTGAAAGTATAAACTTTGGCAAATCAAGTAATTTAATGTAACTTCTGTATGTTTCTCAGAAGCTTTTGGAAAACCTCCTTCCCTTTTCACATGGAGTTATTTATAATGACTTTCCGAGAAACAAATACACAAATATTGCTTTGACCACTAACACTGAATGGAGGCTTACATGACTCTTGTCTTCCTTCAAGACTTGGATAGTTTTAATTACAGTGCGAGAAGCTCTGCTAATGGCAAGTAATGGCCCATCTAGGGAAGTTCCCTTTCCTTCTGGACCAGGTGCTCACACGTGGCCAAATGTGGGAAGGCCCATCATGGCTCATGCTGGTTTCTCCTCCGTGGAAGCAAAACTGTCGTATAGCAGTGGGGTTTGTGATGGTCTTGCATGTTGGAGGCAGCCTGGTGGCTGGTCCTGGGTGATGATCTGGGAACGCAGTGCCCAGGGTAGTTGGGGATCTCGGGTTTGGAAGCTTAGAGATGGGCATCTCTGAATAACAAAAATCCCCTGCTGAAAAAACCCTCTCCTTGCAAGTCAATTATCAGAAATAATTTCTCTTCCGTGGCGTGGTTAACTTGTAGTTTGAGCAGTGATAAAACTGAAGAGAGAGGGAAAGATGTGCCTGGGAAGGGGGACACAGGGAAACCTGGGTGTAGAGATGCAGTTTTGTCTAAACACTGAACTCATTTACTGCCTCTGCAGGTGCTGAAGGGCACGAGCTGGGAGGTGGCAGAGTGCGTTATGCTGCCAGTCATAAAGGTGCAATTATCACCCCTTGTTTGACCGGGGACTGTAAAAGGAGACTCAATGCCAGTATTTACTGTATTTTTCTCCCCCTCTATTAAAAGGATGGCCAAGTTTGAATTATGGTAATAGCTGCACTCAGGGTTTAGGACTTGCCTCCCTGAAATTTTCAGGACCACTAATTTGTGGTTACTCCAGTGCTGGAATGGACTCGGTGGTGGTGGCCTTTAGACTGGCAATGTAGTAAAAGTTTAAAGCTGCAACTGCTTCGGAGCCAAAGAAAGAGAGAAGATTGAAACCTAAAGGTTAGCGTGAAATGCACTTTACTGTTATCTATGAGAACAAATGAGTTAAAAAAATTTCAAATACCAGAATACCCTACAGGGAGGAGATATAACTATTAAAGGGCTGTTATAGCTGCAATAAATGTAGGAACAATAAAAATAAATTGATGAAGTAAATGTCAGCGCTGTTCCCCTGAGCTGCCCCCACACCTTTGTCCAAAAGTAGAACATCTCCAATTACAGAGGGTGGAATCAGACTTCAATGACAATATGACAAGGACAGAACATAGAGCAGTGGCACAGGGAACACAATTATGCACAGCCTTGAAAAATTGTATCATAGTACAATGTATGGAAGAAATCAATTAATGATGCAGGGCCTCCACTTCTGTCTAATAATCCTGTAAGAGAAGGATGAATGCACCCCCCTCACCTTGGAAAGGGAGAAAGGAACAACAGTGGTGAAGAAGGATGACCCACAAGTGAAAGTCTGTATAATACCATGGGCCAACATTTGCACGCTCTACAGTGTGCAGATGTTTCTCTTCACCAGTTATTTTTTAAAATCACAGCTTTTGGGAAGGTATTTAACAGAAACCCCCTTCAGTGGCTAAATAGCCCACTGGAAAAAAAAAAAGGTATTTCTTTGGTGAAAAGGCCAAAGACAAGAAAAGCTGGGAGCTGAAAGGGAAATGAAAAATTTTAGGAGTAAACAGTGTAGATGGTAGAAGACAATTTATCTTGTGCAATTTACAACAGGTGCTAAACATTACGAAAACCAGAGCTATTAAGCAATCAAATTAAGCTATAATTAACAGAAGAAAACTGTGCAGGAATTCTAATTAATACGTATCTGAGCACATCCGTGATCCCCTCCGACAGCTCGGCTCTCTAAACCCCTGCCATTACCCGGGAATAACTGAGGGGTCAACACTGAGGGTGTGGGGGACATTCCAGGTATCACCAGGGGTGCTCCCTAACAGCTGCAGTCCTGGATGCTGGGCTTTAATTTGGGATATGTTATTCTGAGCTAGTAGGAGAAAAGACTCCTCTTTTGTTTGGAGATCTGGTTGAGAGAAGCCCCAGAAAAGCTGGGTTCATCCTCCTGTCTGTGTTTGTCCTCTGTGGTCATTCCCCCTTCCCTCTGAGGTGTGTTGCTGAGTGAGGCCTATTTCCCAAGTTGCTGTTGGAGATGGACAGCTGGCAGCAGTTGCTCCTGGACGAGATGCTGTGGTAGGTGCAGTTGAAGATGGGAGGACTGGTGGCCACAACTGTTACAGAAATATTCATTCCTGCTTTGCCAAGGACCTGGGATAGGCTAGAACAAGGCACTGCATCAAATGTGTGTGTCCCTGATGTACTTGGGGTGGTTATTAAAGCTGAGATGACTGGGATGAGTTTGCCCAGCTTTGGTTAAAAGCAGGGCTTGGCTCTCTTATCTCTACACATCCCAAATGGAGATAACAATGCTTTCCTGCCTTACAGCAGTGCTGGGAAGATCAGTTGGTTAATGCTTGCGTGGCACTTACAAGTGCTATCATTATAGTACCATGGTCTCTCTTAGAGAGGATTTTGTTATTTTTACAAAATTAATTGTAAATCCAATAGAAAATAATTCAGCCTCTGAAATTCTGGTGAGATAATTATTGTCAAGACAGTATTAGTGTAGTGCCTTTCACATGATTCACTACTTTAATAATTACTTTCTAATTCTATGCAAATATCATTTAAAGCCCCTGTAACCTTCTCATGGGTTGGTTGAATTTACCCCCTCAAACACAGATCTGCCTCCTTCAGTTCCCCTGTTACATTCCTCAGACAGATTGCTTTAGTCAGCAGCAGTTTTTCCTGGAAAACAGCATCTTTTACCACTGGTGAGAGAGATTGCATCTCTGCAGATTTTTTGGTTGGTGTTGGTTGTGGATTGACCACATCTTGCATGACTTGGTAATTTTTCAGTGTGTGTCACTGTGGACATCACCAGATCCCAAGTGTCTGCTCCAAGATTGTCACCTTTTCTATGCCTGCCTGGCCTCCAGGGATGAGGCTGGCTGGAAATTACTGGGAAAAAACCATGAAGCCAAAGACAGGAAATGCCAGGTGGATTTTGAGACAGTTGAGGCAACTTAACCTGGTCATCTCACACACGTGTAGCTCCCCAAAGGAAGGATTTTCTTCTGCTGTTTTCCATGCAAATGTCTCTGCTTGGAAAAACATGTTTTAATTGCACTCTCAGTAATTTGAAGACCTGCTCACTCTTCCTGGCTCCCTGCCAAGCTGGCACATAAACAACCCCCCATCCTGCCTTTGGGAGCATCCCTCTCCTGGGCATCGCTGCTGCCTCTTCCCAAAGCCGTGCCTGAGGATCTGACTAAGGAGGTCAGGCCTGGGCTGGTGGGATTCAGCTGGCTGGACACCCAGAATTGGAGGTGGATGCTCCAGCCAAGGCACCAAAAGGAAAAGTTTGTGTTTGTGAAGGCATGAACCAGCACCAAATCCTGCTCTTTTCTGGGATGCCCCTCTGCTGGGATGCTCTGTGTGGGCTGGGAATGTGTGTGTGTTTAAAGTGCTCTGAGAAGTGATTGCAAGTGTCTTACCCTTGTGTGTATGGATGTCCTAAATCTAAGTGTATGCCTGCCTGCCTGCAAGATCAGGACCTCAGTTATTAATAACAATTAATTAATTATTCCCATCAGGCAGAGATGCAAACCTCTGTTTATCGCTGGACATCCAGTATGGCAAATTAAAGAGAGCAGCATGAGGTTTTAAAGGGAATATCAGTCCCATTCCTTGGCTGGTGATTCATGTGTCAAAGTTGATTTTTTAGATTTTGTGGCAAGCTCCCTCTTTTTCACTTATCTTTCCTTTATTCAAGTTTTTGTTTGCTAAATTTGTGGGAATTTCAGCCATTGTTGGAGTGAGTGATTAACTGCAGGGGTGAGGGAAGGGAGAGGCAAATAAGGTCTGGGAGGAAAAGCGGGGTTTGGAGCAGAGGGGCTGGTGCTGGGGAGAGGGGAGAGATCCCAGCCTCGGGCAGGGTGACTCCAGGTCAGGGGGATAAGTCCACCCCAGTGTCCAAAACCAATGCCTAGAGGACATTCACAAATCCCACCACATGAGGGGGAGAAAAGGACCCCCGGCACAGGCAGGAATTCAAGCAATTAATCCTTTACTTAAAGAATAATAAGCAGCCAGATTTTTACATACCAAAAGTGGGAACAAGGTAAAAGGGGTTAAAAACTAAAAAGCAAGGACAGCAGACACCAATTAACACAATGCTAATTGACAATTTCCCCAAGCCTCCATGAAACATGCCAGACCTATTTCCCCAATTACTAATTAAATCAAACCACACACACAATACTAATTTTCCCAACTTTGAGAGCTCAGAAGACAAATAAAATGTGAAAGTAACTTAAACATGTTGTTGAAGTGCAGAGAGAATAAGGACTGTTAAAGAAAAGGGGATAAACTTTTGCTCTGGATGTAGCATTTAAATTTTTGGCTGTTCTGGGGAGTTGGAGGGTGGGGGTGCTGACCAAGGCAGGTCCTGCTTGCTGGGTGTGATTAACCCCCTGAGAGAAGGGGAGTGTGTAAGGCTGGTCTGGTTTGCTGCTTAATGGGAGGCTTCCTGGAAAATGGCCTAAAAGGGGATGTTTGGGCATCCTGGCTGTGAAGAGCATGTTTTATTTGGAGGAACTCTTTAAGGCTGAGGGAGATGTGGAGGCACCAGCTCTGCTAAGCTCTGCACAGTGATGGGATTGGGGAAAAGGGTCCTGCCCCATCCCTGGCAGTGTCCAAGGCCAGGTTGGACAGGGCTTGGAGCAGCCAGGGACAGTGGACCCCCCGGGTCCATGGCAGGGGATTTGTAACAAGGCGATCTTTAAAGTCCCTTCCAGCCCAATTCTCTTATCTGTGCTGCTCTCCCCGTTCAAAGCTGGAGATGCACTCATGGCTGAGGTGTCCTTGCTGTCACCTGGGGCAGAGGCAGCTCTGTGAAGCTGGGCAGGAGGAGCAGAAGGACAACTCAAAGTCCTCCAGCTGGTTGTGCTTTATCAAACTGCTGACCCCTCCCCCGGCATGAAATAAGGATGAAATAGTGCCACGATAGGTTAATGCTGATAATTAAAGAGAGTTTAAAACTAAGCAGGAGACTGAACTGTGTGTGTGGGTGGCTGGAATGGTTGTTTGATGTGAAAGTCAATGACTGAATTATTCAGAGAGAGCGATTTCCAAATGATAATTTTACATTTCTCATAACTGATTTTGATTTATTCCAGCGGCAACCAGTAGCCCAGTGGGAGCTGGGAAGAGATTCCTGGCTCTGCTGTTGCTTTCTCTTATCCTTTGGGCACAGAAAGGTGCTCAGAGCTGGAACCCACCCCTGCTCGGGACTGACTTTTGTGCACCCCTTGCTGGTTGGACTTGGACTTTTTCAAAGGAAAACACCAGGGCAAGCATTTGTTTTAAACAGATTTGTGTGTTGAAGTACAGGTACAGTGACTTTGTGCTTGGCTGTGTTTCTGGATGCAGACAAGGACTTAGGAACATCTGGGTCTTGTCTTTGCACCCCACCTGGAAGTGCACTGGGCTTCATAGGAAAGTATCCAATGGAGCTTGTTGCTCTTTCTCCTCATTAAGTTTTCTTCTAGTCTTTACAGAAGATTTGCAGAATTCGTCCAATTACTTTTTACTACTACCAAGTCCCTTTTTTTCAGCACCCACTCAGAATTCTGGAGTGTGAATCGGGCTGTAAATCTCCTGTGAGGAGGCATCTTCCTGGGATGATGTGCCTGACCATTCCAGGAGCATGCAGGGACATTCTGGGTTGTTCTGGGATTTCTGCTTTTTATCCAGAAACAAGCAGTAAGGGAGGAACCATGACCCATTGACCTGGCCTGGGCACCATGTGCAGGGGACACGTGTCTGTCAGGACATGTCTGAGCAGGTATTTGAGACCAGGTGGTTTGGTTTTGGGAACACTTCTGCTGAGAATTGAAGAAAGAGAGGAAACTACTGGAAATAGTGGAGGTCCAGATTCCTTCCCCTGATACCTTAAAAATAACCCTCCCAGACTGGGGAGGTCAGGCTGTTAACCCCTTGCGCACCTGCTGGGGCAGATGTGGTGGCAGCATGGCAGGGATGCTCTGGGCAGTGGGTAGTTGTCTGTTCTGCTGCCTTGTGAGGTTCCTCTGAGGCCTGAATATTGAGGCCTTGTTGAATTATGAGGCCTCAGGCTATGGAGGCTCAAAGTGAACTTTTCTGAACAAGGAGGGAGTTTTGGTTTGGGTTAAGTTTGAAAGATGACAGAGGGAGAGATAAATACATTGATTCCCTGCTTCGTTCCCCATGTTGTATATCTGGCCTGCCAGAGCCTCACATCCCCTCTTGTGGCATGCTGCATCCCCAGGGAGCCAGGGCAGAGCAGGATTTATGGCTATGCCTCCAGATTGTGTCTTTAGGGTCTTTGCTGTCATTATTCTTTGTGTTTGGGAGGCAGTGGATGGCAGCAAAAGGGCTGGAGAGGGGCAAAAGGATGGGAATGGCAAGTTTAGGGCTAGGAGTGGACTTGTCCCCCTGTTGGGGCTGTTTTTCTTGGCATCAGAGATGAAACATGTTCTGATGACAAGCATTGGCACTGCAGAGAAGGCTCTGTGCTGCTATACTCCTACATCCTTGTGGAGACCTCTGATACAGAGGTTCCTTCTTTTGGGGTAAATATGTATTTAATTTCTTAGGGGAGGCACAGCTGCTCTAACCAGGGAAGACACAGCAGCCTTATCATGGAGTGTGTGGGCCGATGGGATGTGCAGGATGGTGCTGACACCGGTCCCTCGTGGTCCAGGTGAAAGCTGCAGGTCATTTTCAGAGGAGGCTTCTGCCTCTCTTCTTGTGGTCATTAATTCTGCTCAGGGCCAGGGAGATCTTCCCTAATGAAAGCCTCGGTGAGATTGGTTTGCTGTGTGGGAAAGCCTCAGTTTTAGTGAATCAGCAATTTCTGATGAAAAATCTTTTGTCTGAAAATTCCCAAGTAGCTCTGACTCTGACCTCGGAACGGCTGCCTTCCTTGGAGCGCATTACTGGGGATTTATGGCACACTCCCATGGTTTATTGTTCTACAGCAAGTGGAGCTGCTGGATGGGGTTTGACTCTCCTTCTGGGCAGGGAAGCAAATCAGTGTTGTGGGACTACCCAAACCTGCATGATTTAACACAAGTCCTTGCTGTGGGGTGGAGTGTGGCCAGGTCAGGTAGCTCCTGGTGACTCCTCCTTTGCCTGTTCTGGAGAGTGGTCCTGCAGAAATACTTATTGTGCCACCAACTCTTAATTAGGGAAAAAAGTGGTGGCTCCATCGTGAATCTATCTTTAGTGTGTTTTATGAATGCTGCAGGTATGGTTTGCTCATTGATGTTGTGGGCCTGCCAAAGGTTACCTCAGTGGCAGCAAACAGCCACAGTCAGATACAGTCTCCGCTGCAAAAAAACTTGCAAAGCATCAGAAGAATTAAAAAAAAAAAAGTATTCCCATTTTATAGCCATGGCACAGTTTTGGAAAACACAAAAATTCATGAAAACACCGTGCTGAATGGATGGATAAGCAGATGATTCTCATATCCAGTATCTGCTTTTACTTAAGGTTCTCCTAAACTTTGTGAACTGTGTACTTAGCAGCTGTGGCACCAGGGTACCAAGGGTGTGGTGACCTCTTCAAGGTGCAGAGGATGGAGACAGGACCAGGAGCTCAATGCTTCGGCTGCCTGGAGAGTGGCCCATCCACAAGGCCAAGCTCCCTCCCCATAATCATAGGGAAAAGTAATCAAATTACTGCCTTTCATGTCACATTAGTGAAAATGGATACTAGTATGATGCATATTAATATAACATGATGGGAAATTGCTAATACAATTAGACCATCACATTTTATTAGTACTGGAGTGACAACTCCCACTGAAGAACAGCGTGCTTGTGCTGTGGCTGGGAGTGAGCACAAGCCTGGTGTGCAGCCATGGGGACAGTTAGTCAACTTTCTAAAAAACCCCCTTGATCTTCCCCCCCAGTAACTGCTTGGTCACCTGAGTAAGAATTACCCCAGCCTGTTGTGAATATTGCTTGGATTCGCTGGGAAGTGAGTCCTCATCTCAAAAGTTATCGGCGTCTCAGACATTTCTCTTCCTGTATAAACAAATAATGATAAAATCAAAATATGTATCTTTATAGAGGAGGGTGGTATAAATTTTTCTTGATAGTCTGGCTTTTTATATTTGTATCTTCACTCTTTATCTAGTTATAACATGATCCTGTACAAATTCTGTGGGTTACATATTGCATCTACATCTCTCCATATATTCAACCTCCATGGCAGGGGAGTTGGAGTTAGATGGTCTTTAGGTTTTTTCCAGCCCAAACTAATCTGTGGTTCTATGATTATACTCATCCTCCATCCAAGGCCCACCCTCTAAGAGGAGCAGACTTCTGTCTTAGCTGGCAACCTCTGAGCATGAGTGGTCCTGTGACACACAGTGAATGTGAGCTCCCACCAGGATGAGATGCTTTTCCCATTGACATGTGGCCTTTAATCCCAAATGGCTGAACTCCTGCACAGAAATGGCTTTGCTAAGCAGCTTCTTTTTCTGGCCAGGGGCTCTGCCTCAGAAATACTATCTAACATAATAACATTATCTATAATCATGGCATTATCTATCACATCAAAAAGCACCCATGGATTTTCTGTAGCAGGCAGGTGCAGGTTTTAAATACAATGCCCAGGTTAATGATTGTGTCTTTGTCAACTTGGAGAACCAGGGAAGGACTTGGCACTCTGAAAAACAGTTATTTTGTCTGTTCCGCCTGAAGAGGGATGGCACCAAATAGATGAGGAAAACTGAGCAGAGGAGGAGGACAACCACCTTTTCTGGAGGGTTAAGGCATTGAGAACTATTTGAAGGAAAGATGTTTGCAGTCTGTTAGATTCAAATAGCGTTATATTTCTGTCCCTTCTTAGTAGTTTCTATGACAAAAAGTGTGATTTGCGTTTATAGCTGGTTGTCACCCCATGAAGGGAAGTGTTTCTGTGCACTCACATGGAGATGTTCTTCCATGTGTGTTTTAAGAGCACCTTGTAAAACATGGTGAAATGGTAAAGACTGATTATTTCCTATTTGGAGAGGGAAACTGAGGCCAAAGGGAAAGCTGGGAAGTGGAGAAGGGCAATGACAGCCCCAGGTTGGGGGAGCAGTAGTGGAAACCTCAACCCTAATTAAAAATGTGGGGGTTTTTTTTGTGTAATACTCCAAGTGTTCCAGAAAAGTGCATGTGGTTCTGCCTATTAAAATCAAATATTTGTGTTTTGTATTTACTTCAAAGACTATCAGTGAAAAGCAAGTGCTTTCTGAGTAGTTTAACGTGTTTGGCCCCCAGGTTGTGGTTGTGGGCCGAACTGGGAAAATGTGTGCTGATGTTAAGTGACAGAGAATTACATGAATATTTACAGGTGGTTTTCCAAGTGTGAGGTGGGTTTCCCCGGCCCCTTTCCATGCACTGCTGACTTGGAGAGTGCTGGTGAGGTGGAGGAAGGTGCATGGGCAGGAGTACTCCTTATTTTCTTGGGGTTTTATTACGTGCCAGCTTTTGTGCAGAAAATCTCCACACCCTGTGGAGTGCCTTGGGGTGCTTTAGGTGTCACTGCTCACTGTGGTCCAGCAAAGTCTTCCTGACACTTCCTGGGTGAAAGACAGGGACATATTTCAAGCACTACCAGGTATCATTCGTTATTCCTGTTATTTTGGAGATTTTAGTCTGAGTGCAGAGAGGCCAATCCTGCCCGTGCTTGAATGTGCTGGACACACCACCTTCCCCTCCTCTTGCATTGAGACAGCTTTTGTTATGTTCCTGTTTTCCCCCAGGAAGTTTATAAAGATGAGAGAGAGCCATCATGGTCCCACTGATGTGGGTAATAACAACGCTTAACATTTCTCATCTTTGAAGTGCTTTACAAATATTAAATAATTAATTTGACCAAGAATGGAAGAGGCAGTATTATCCTTCCACTTACACACTGGGGAGCAGAGGCAGAGAAATCCATATGGTTTCTCCAGGCCAGGGAGCGAGTTGCTCCCAGAAAGTGCTGAGGATGTGGGTCCATTCCATGTGGTGCCCATCTGGGGCCACCTGGATGTCTGGGTCACAGCACATGCCCTGGGGGATGATGTGCTCTCACCTTGCTTGTGCTTGAGCAGGAAAGCAGATAAATGAGGGAATTTCTTCCAGCATCACCTGGAAATTCCAGGTGCTCGTTCCAAGGAGAGACAGACACTTTTTAGGATTTTTTTTTTTACGTGAGGAGGATGCTGAGAGTAACATAACCTCTGGTATGAGTGAGGGTGGGTCATGATTTGTCTTTGCTGTGGGAGATTTGAACTGGGTTGAATCCCCTGTGGGGTAATGACGTGAGGAGCAAAGGATTCAGCTGCTGGATCTGGGATCACAGCCTCAGAACAAGGGAGGTGAGAGCAAGGGTGATACAGAGTTTGCTTTCCAGAGAACTAGAGACAAATCATATACAAACACTGTTTATAGCAGTTTTTCAGATATTAGAGACTTTCTACAACTACCAAGGGAAGACCTTTAATGTAGATAAATTGTTTGTTTCTCTGACATGAATTAACAAATCCCAAGCTCAAGTAATTGTCCTTAAGCTCTTGACTTTGAGTGTGATGGGGAGATGGAGCTGGGAGCGCTTTCCATGGAAATTCCATAAAGGTGAGATGTGTTTTACATGAGGCCTGGGGAGAGGCAGGACATCCCAGCTCCTTGCCAGTCACGGTGGGGCTGGCAGCTGCCTGCCCTTGGCCATGGCGGGCAGCGGAAAAACAGGGACTGGAAACTGGGTTTCTCACAACCCAGGGGAATGTCCTCAATGCCTCGCTTTTGGCTATTCTGGGATGACTTTTTACCTTGTTTCTTTAGGTCAGAAACTTCGTCCTGGAGCAGAGAAACTTTTCACTGTGAAAGTCATGTTGAAATTAGTGTATTTAGCAGAGTAGGCTTTGGCACTGTTTTTGGGCTTTTTTTAATTAGTAAGGAAAAATAAATAATGGTCAGATTCACCCAAGATACTCTGATTTTGCTCTTTATCTTAGCCCAAGGATGCTGTTGTGCATAGCCAGCACTGATCTGGCAGCGAGGCCCCATCTTGTCACTTTATTTGGCTTTTCCTTTTCTTCCCCTGTGGGTCTGGTGCTGGGCAACTAAAAATCGTTTTGGCTTTCCCAGTCTTTATCTAACCTCCCAAAGTGGGCTAGGCAAGCCTGGTATTTCCACACAATCCAGGCAGTGTTGGTTTTTTTCATCGCAGAGGGCAAATCCCAGAATAGAGCATAAATAAATAGATGATTTTGGAGGACTGTAGATCATTGAGCAGAATGCAGAAAAGGCTCCTTGTTTTGAAAGAGCAGCGTGAGGCTCAGCAACAATGAGTCTTGAAGCCTGATGAAAATCTTGGATGCTTTGAGGCTCTGTGTGTTGGGTGAACTTTATTTATATTTGGCACAGCCTCGCTCATGTGTGATGCCAGGGGCTGCTAGGGCATGTGGATGGAGCTGAATAAAGCTTATCCCAGGCCGATATAAGGAAATATTGAATCAGGCTGGAAATGGGGAATTTTAAGTGTTGGTTGTGTTTTGAAGTCAGGCTGGTTTCTACAAGGAAAATCCCTTTTATTCACTTTTTTTTTGAGAAGTAGACCCCCCCCTCCATAATAAATGCAGACAGCACCTGTGGTGTTGTTTCCATAACCCACCCTGCCCATGGCAGTTTGGAACTAGAGGATCTTTCAGGTGCCTTCCAATCCAAACCTGTATATGATTCTATGGAAAACTGCAATAACAATTCTCCAGATATTCAGTCTCCTCCTCACCTCCCAAGACTTACTTTGGTGTGCCTCTCTTTTAAGACACTTATTGCTACCAGCAGTCCCCACCTTCTTAAACGAACTGTAAAACACATCTCCCTTGCTAGAAAGAGGGAAGTTTTGTTTGCCCTGGAAAAGAGCAGTAGGAAAAAAATCACCTTAAAACTCCACATCAAAACTCTTCATGGTTGAGCATGTAGATGGAGATTCTATTTTTTTTAAGCTCAGAAAACACATATTCCCAGAGTAAACCTTTTGGTGCTGCCCAACGGATGTACTAAAAGGGAGGAAAGTGGAGGCAGCTCCTGTTTGCCATGTAAGTTGTGAAATTTCATCTTTGCAAAGTACTGTCTTGGAAAAAATTTAGCTGATCACATATGAAGGAGCTCTGTGATTTGCCCCCCTCCTCCAAATTCCCTACTTTGAATACAATAAAGTTGCTTTGAACTTTTTCAATTATTTAACTACTTTCAAGTGGAGAAATATTTAGGGGTTTTAATTTCATTTTTGGCTTCCCCCCCCCTCCTTTTTTTTTTTTTTGCCTCCATTCTGTTTGCTAAACAGTAATTGCAGATCTTTCCTGCCACCTTTAATACTCCCAGCTAATTATCCTGAAATAAATCTCTTTCAAGTCTGCATGCCAGCAGTTGTGGGATATGAGCGGCTCTTTCAGCTCCCGGCTGCCTGTCACTCAAATGGGCCTCAGCTGCAGCTCCGAATGATGAGTATTAGTCTCCCGCTGGGATGATTCTCCCAATCTCCCCACTTCCAACAGCATCTCCCAGGGCTGCACCACGCGCCTACCTGTTAGCCTAATCTGGGATTTTCTTTTGCTAACGCTGTTATTTTGAAAGGAGGAAGAGGATTCCTGGGAGAAAGGCACTCGGTTAACCTTTTCCTAATTGCCATTCAAAGCTGAAAGCGAGGGGGGGGCGGAAATAAAAATAAAATAAGATGATGGGTGTTGCTGCATGAGAGGATGGCTCAGGAAGGGTTGGGCATACAGGTGGGATCCCTGGCTGACCTCCTGGGGTAGGTTTTTTGGCCAAGGTAGGGGTTTTGGGGGCAGGCTCCCAATTTGGGAGCCTGGCCTCCCTGGGGGCTCACCTGCCTTATTTGCAGCTTGTGTCGCGCTCGCTCAGAAACAAGGTTGTCTGGTTGTAGGCAGAGCTAAATGCTCCATCATTAATTTATTATGTGCTAGCAGTAATAGCGAGGGCTATTTTTAAATGCCACTTAAGCTCGTGCTCACACACGGGTTTGTAATTTGACTATAGGACATGCATAAAATGACATATTGTTACGCACTTAAAGATATGGGTTTAAATGAAAGAACTATTAAACTATTAGTATTTAAAGTGCTCGCTGTTTCTTTTTTCCCTGCTGTACGGGAGCTTTTTAACAACTTTAACAATTGGATTATTCCTGAAACAATCTTGCCATGTGGATGCATCCTGTGTGGGTGATGTGATGGGGCTTTTGGTACCCGCTGCCTCTCAGGAGCTGCTGATGGGAGGCTCAAGAGCAAGGAGAGCCCAGAGGTGGTGTGGGCATCTCCTGACTCTGGGCTCACATCTCCACCTCATTCCCAAAGCCCAAGGTTCTGGTTAGCCATTAAATGCACTCCCAAGTTCCTCATGGCCTTGTATCAGTCTTCCCAAAGAGTTGGTTTTCACTCGGGTCTCCCTCTCTAAACTCACGATGAATTAATTCTATTAGCTGCCAAAGGAATTCCTTGCTGCCAAATTGTATTTCCTGTGTCCGTAAATCACTTTGCCACTGCTTTCCCTGACAGTTATGCAAGTGACCTTTTGATTTCACCGTGTTTTCTTTCTTTTATTTATGATATTGATAACCACTCTGTGGCTGTGCATGGTGGTGAGATTGGGCGGTTGTCTGGGATGCTCGACAATATAGAATATTTTATAAATATGCATAAATATATATTAAAAATGGAAACAGTGTAAAGTTGAATGTTTCAGACTTGGATCTTGGAAGCATAATATTTACACTGAGTAAGTCATGTTAGTTTTAAGATTCTGTTTCTGGGTATTTTCACTTACAGAGAAAGAATTGCTTGAAAGCTTCCCTGTCTCCTGAGTGTCCTTTCGCTTTTGTTTGCGGAGCTGGGACTGGTGATTAGAGACTGGGTTAAGTGAGAGCTGTGGGTGCTCAGATATTGGAGCCAGAGATGGTGGTATCTGACTTGTGTAGTAGCAGGGCTGTGGATTCCACAAACTAAAGGGGACTTTGACACTCCAATTTCTGCCCTGGGCTTTGCAGGTGGTCTAATGCCATCGACACGTTTCTGACCTCCTGAAAGCTCCTGGCTCCACAGGGATCCCTGCCCAGACATCTTGCCTTCCCACCATGATCCCATGGAATACTCGGAGTACAACTGCTGTTCCAGGCTGGGAAACCATGTTGGCATCCCGGTGCTTGATTTGTAAGTCTAATTAGAAGTTAGAAGTGTCAATGGCGCAGCACTCACAGGCACAATTATAGCACCTGCAAAAAAAAAAAAGCCTGTTTTTCTCATTTGGCTCATCCTCTGGGTGCAAGTCTTCTATAAATATCGTGGTCTGATGAGGAGAGCTGTCTATAAAAGCCTGCAAACCAGAGGGGATCCTCGCTCTGGCCCTTTTAACAAACCCGAGGCGTCGTGGTTGGCTTGTGCAAGATTTTGCCTAAGTAATAAATTGAGGTTTCCTGCAAAACATCTGGTCGGTTCAGCTCTTATCTCACTCCACAAGAGGTGAAAAACCCCCTCTGTGGTTCTCCTTTGGCACGTTACAAATATAGGCACCTATTTGTAAGGAAATATCAAAATAGAAGTGTGGAAAGCATCCTCACATTTGTTTCCCAACGCTGCATTAAATATGTTTTGAGGCTGTTGGTAGTGCCCTTCTCTGTCCTGGTCAGATACTGCAGAGCAACATCTCATTCTTAAATGCCATTTCTATCCGTCAACTTCCTAAACTGACATAAGAGGAAAAATCCCCAGAATAAAATTGTCAACTCCTTTCACTTCTTCTGATGTGTTTGCCCACAGCCTTCCTGAAAGAAACCAATAAATAATGCTCCTCATCCCCCTAAAAATTAAATTAAACCCAAGTTTCTCTGGGGAGGAGGATAGGTTAATTACAAAGAGCTACCAATGCCATAGCGAAAAAGGCTCCTTCATTTTAATTTTTAATATTTAGGATGAAACCTAACATCTGGTTTGTTGGGTTTATTTGGTCAAACTAGTCAGTTTAGAAGCGGAGAAGCTGCCAAACGTGGTAACATTGTTCTGCCCCAAATCTTCATTCAGTTAATTCCTTGCAGCGTTTGCTGGGGAGACTGTGTAGGGGAAGATGATGCCACTCCACCCCAAACCTGGATGTTGGGCATGGTTAAGGTTTGGTGGGAATGACTTTCTCTTTGAACATTGCGTGCCAAACCCAGGCATGTGGTTGAGTATGAAAGATAGTAGAAAACTTGGTTTTGATAAGAAACTGTATATTGGATTGCCTAAGAAGAGGCCACATTTATATTTCAAAAGTCCTGATGGCTGTGAGTTGTGTGTTGGATATTTGGGAGTCAAACTACCCCAAACAGATTAAACTGGATGCTGAGAAATGTCTGGAAAGTCTGGAAAACCCCTAAAAAGTACTGTTGTCATATGTAGGTGAGGAAATGGGTGAAATATTTTCAATTAGTTGAAAATTCAGAAATGAAGAGTTTTAGGCCTGTTTAATAGGAAGAATGGATAGTTCATATAAATATTGCTGTTATTTGGCAAAACAGACCATTATATTCTCTCTGTGTCTCTGATCAGTGCTGTCAGTTCTGCTAACCAATTTATGGAATGCTTCATTCCCTTTAGCATCTTTCCATCCTCTCAGTACCTGTTAAGTTCTGTATCTACACCCAAATTTATTACATGTGTACAAGCATTTGTGTGTGCACACAAGTTTTCCAGGAGGTTGTTGCTGGCTGCCTCTTTCCCCGGGTGGAATAGTGGGAAGTAGTTAAATATCCGCAGTGAGCTTGGCTGCCTGGTGCAAGCAGGAGACTTTGACTTTGCATGTTTTGCAGAATAATTCTTATTGGAAAATTGTAGTCCTAAACCGTTATCTGCTGGAGGGGTGGGGAAAAAGAGAGCTGGCTTAAGGATCCTAGTGTGTTGCCTCTGGATTGCTCTGTGTGTACAATAGAAACCCCAGTTAAAATACTTTTGGCTGCTTTGTATTAATGCAAGGTCCAGACCATTTATGAACTTGCCTTCCTCCTGTCTTCTTCATACTGAGGACACAACTTTAATGAAGCAGTGAAAGGAAGAAAGGCAGAGAAAGATTTCAAAAGTAATTAAAAAATTAAAGGGAAAAACTGCCTGAAATTGAGCTCTTGAAGAGGTGGAGAGATGTGTCTCCTGCCTTTTGCAGCTTGAGGAGCTGGGTGGGTGCCTGCCACAGGGTGGCCTCTGGTCTGGAAGCATGCGGGGAGCATTTGCCAGGAAGGCAGGAGAAGGAGGGTGTCCAGGTCCTTGTGAACTGTCTTATTTCAGCTCTTGGATCTGGGGGGAGAAGCTGTGGAGATGAAGCAGTGGTGGCCAAATGGTCATGGAGAGGTGATGGGGCTGTGCAAGGGATGTGTATCACGAAGTGGGTCAGTAAAAGGGGGACTCCCATCGATTGCTGACTGAGTGATAAATCAGAAACGGCAGGATGGGCTGGAGTTTGTGATGTATGGTGTCCATATGGTGAAAGGATAAAGCTTTATCTCTGCTGCTTTAGAAGTAGGTTTTGTCTCCAAATGTTGAACCACCAGGATTATTTTTTTTAACAGGCTTTGTGTAATCTAAAATGTGAGGTTTGGACCTGGGTTAAATAGTCAGTGTCCTAAAAATCATCCCTCAGCATCCCAGTCCTTTTGTGTCATTCCCAGTGTTGTCCTCAGATGTGCACTGGCT
>WEKX01029509.1:132500-170000 GCA_013390025.1 Pitta sordida
ATTCAGGTGTGAGGAGGTGGTGGGAAGAGCATGGCTTTGGCTGGTCCTATTTATTTCAGTATCCCCTTGGTTGACAGGAGGGAAATTGCTCTTCAGAGGGTAGCACAGAATTGCACAAAAGCCCCCAAAGCAGAAATCCCAAACTAATTCCCCTGCCAAACTGAACCTGAATGATAAGGAGGAATCAGGAAGGAGAAAACCTGTAAAGAATTTGTCAACCTTATCAACTAGGAACGAACAGGATGTTCAGTGGTGCTTGCAGGGAGCTGGTTGGGAGTGGGCTCCAACTCAGGTGGTCCTGGCCAGGCCCCTGGGAGCTGGCAGGAGCCATGGCACTGGCAAAGCTACGGGGAGAGCGGAGCCTGCTCCCTGTGAAGCTCTTCAAGTGCTGTGCTTGCCAGGGTCGATGCCAAGCGCTTTGTGGTTGGGGTTGTTTTGTTTTCTTTGGTGTTTCTGTGTGCCTTCCTGCTGAGAGGTGGCTCTTTTGACATGTTGTTATAGTGATGGAAGGAGGATGGATACACATTCCTCCGCTCTGCGCACGAGACATATGGGAGCCAGATTGTACCTGTCACAAGTTGCCAACCTGAATTTCTGGGGTGTAAGGGGACACGTTCCCAAGGGAATTTCCACTTGACGTTCTTGATTGCTTTGGCTAATATTTGTTTTGTGACCTTTCCATTAGCAGATACGGTTTATGGTGTTCAGTGCCACTTTGGGAGCGGGTGTGTCCAGCTCCCACCAATTCTGTGGGATGTTCACCATGGAAGTGCACAGGCTGGACTGGACCTGTTCCAGGGAGGTAATTTGACTCTCTAACTTGATGCTGGCTATTTAGAAGGTGTCCCTTTAGAAGGTGTTTCTCACCTAAAACAACCATTGGGACCACCCAGATGTGGAGCATCGGTAGCCAGGGTGCAGAGCAGGGATGCTTCAGATACCCTTGGTTGTTTTGGGACCGTGCTGCTTTGCTGGGCCATGTACATGTGTGGGGATGTATAGGATGTGCCATTCTGGCCTGGCTTCCTTGGAGGAATGGGGGGCAAATCCTTGCTGCTGACTCCTTTCTCAGGGGTCCCATTGTGTGTGTGTGCCTGTTGTATAGACTCTAAATCTATTTCCTTCTGACAAGGCTTTCATTTGAAAATTGATTTCAATTTTATTGGAATAATCAGTATTATTTTAGAAAATCAATATATCATCAGCCTGAAGCAATTTGCAGGGGGTTTTAGTTTACTGAATTATTAAAAAAAAAAAAATCTTTGCGTTTTGTTCTCGATTGATAGAAGCATTTTTAACAGTCAAAATGGCCAAATCTAAAAAACAGAAGCCATAGCTCTGACCATGGAAAGGGAAAGGCAGGTGCTGGGCTGAAGGTTGGACATTTCACTCCCTGCACAGGGGATGTCTCATGGCCCCATAGGGAGTGGGAGCAGAGCTTGGGCCTTCTGCCCACCACTTGCAGACGTTCTGCTCTTGAGGTAACGACCCCGCACAGCTCATGTTTATGGCAGAAACATTTCTGTGAGTGGGTCTGGAGAGAGAACTCAACTCATTTCATCCCTGCCTGGCATTGTGCTCCTCATAGTTGTTAATGCTGCTTTAGTCTGGGATCGAACTCATGGGTAATGAGCTCAAGAAGGTGTTGTGCTGTGAATCCATACATTTAGTCTGGATGGTAGAGGGGGAAAATTCATGTTGCTGTGTGAACTTAGTTTCCTCATGTAATTCTAAAGCCAGGATGATCTTCCTGAGCTGATGGTGAATGCTGATGGTAAAGACCTTGGTGTTCTTGGGACTAATATTTGGGGGAAACCATGACGTGGCAGAAAGGCCAAAGCTGGGATGGAACTCCCACAGGCTGATGTTACTGGTCCCTTCCAGTACCAACTGGCATGGAAGAGGAGATGCCAGTAGCTGCAGGGAGACCTGTGCTGCTCCAGGATGGACATTGTGTCCTCCATTCACAATGCCTCTGGGATTGTGGTGCTGCTGAATCAGGGAAGGAAATGAAAGCTTTCTGAATTGCACATCATTCCTCCTGTGGCCATGGCATTCTGCGATGCAGGAGGAACACTCCGGACCTTAATTTTCTGTATATGCAACAGAAAAGGAGCTGTGAAAGGAGGTGCTGTAGTCTGGGAACCAGAGTTATCCCTCGGGGTCGTTTGTTATGGATCATACTGCCAGCTGCATGTGGGTGGTGTCTGCTGTTCATCAAGTCTTGACCTGGATCAGAGTAGTCCTGAGAAGACCCTTGGTGTAGGACTTGGAGAGGCCGTCTTGTGTCCAAGCTTCTGAAAATGTTTAAAAAATAAAAAAAATGGGGGTTAGGAGGGTGGCAAAAACCTGCCCTGGTTGAAAAGCTGCTCTTGGATGTTTTGATTTGGGAAGAGGCAGCAGAAGAAGGGAGTGGGTGACTGTGAGGGAAGCGTTACCAAATCAACCCCCACATGCATATTTCATCCTATCGTTTATCAAAGTTTTATGAGCATCTGGTCTTGGCCCCAAAATCTATTTAATTGAGGGATTTTTTTTTTTTAAATCTGAGTTTGACTACATACAGAATCTGCTATAATTCTCTTTTTTTCCCCTATTGATTTTACTTGGGCTGGCTTTGCTCTGGCAGATCTGTGCAAACCCGGGCTTCAGCCTGGCTCCATGTGCAGCACATAAACCACGTGTGATGTGGAGTGGCTGCTCATGGATTTTATTTCCCGGGGGAGAATTTATTCAGGAGTGTCTTCATGACTTAAAACTGTTACTTAAAAACTCTCTCATCCTTTCCACGCCAGAGCCAACAGTGGTGCAGGGTTTGGCAGTGTCAAACAGCCCAGGGAGGAAAAGGTCTGAGAGAGGTGGGAATGGGCAGGAAGAGGCAGTTTTGTGTTATTTCTCTACAATGGAGGAGACCTCAGGCAGGTTTAAGTTAGGCAGGGCTCTATTTTGTTCCCATATGTCACAGGAAGAAATCATAGTGGGGTTTTTTTGTGTGTGTTTTGGTTTTTTTCTCCTGAATTCATACGTGGAGCAATCCCTCAAGACTTTACTCAGCTCTCCATCATCAACATCCATATGCACATGACCACATACATTCACGTGCAGCTTAAAGGAAAACCACATAAGTTTCACATTTTGCAACAAGTTTGTGTTGTTTTAATCATAAACCGGCTTAGAAATAGCAGGTGCTTGGGCATCAATTCCTATTTTCCTCAGATTTAATGGTCTGTCCTGAGCAAAGCCCAGCAAAACTTGTATGAATATTTGGATGAACTTCTTGACACAAGCTCCCATCAGTTGTTGAAGAAGGTCCTTTTGAACATTGACAGCTGATTATTTTCTTAGACACAGGAAGAAGTGATAGATTGGTTAAATGACTTCAGTGCAGTGATAATTTTTTGCCCATCCTGAAAAATCCTCATTCCTGGGACACGATCCAGAGCAGAGTTCAATCCTATTTGAGTTGTGCGTAATTTCAAATAGTTTATCTTGAAAAAGGAAAGGGGAAAAGGGAGGGAAAAGGAAAAGAAAAAAAGAGGAAATAAGATGGGTGTGAGTAGGTCAGCTCTTATATTATATTCAACCTTTAATTCTGAGCCACATTTGCAAAATTCTGTCAGGAAGCAAATGCTGGGGGGGTTGGGAAAGCTTTTCAGTGCGGGTCTGGGTAGCCAGACATCCAGAGATGCTACACGTGGATAGGGCTCGCAGTGAGCTGGTTTGACAGGTGAGTTTACTCAATTTAAGGGACTTTATCCTCAAGTCCAGGCATCTTAACATGGAATGAGCATCTTATTCCATGTTTATACAGCTCCAAGGATATTTGTGTTTTTAGTAGTTTTTTTCTTTTATCATGTTCAGCAACATATTCCCTTCTGCTCTTAGATGGAGGTGGGTGAAGGTCTCAGATGTGCTCCCAGGTTTGTGCCAGCAGCTCTGAGGCCACAGGCAGGTCAAGAGGGGAGGACTGTTCTGTGATTCTCCAAACTGCTGGTGTTTTCCCAGAAATATCTCCCTGGGCATCCTGGCCCCATGCTGTGGATGGCTCCCAGCCAAGTGCAGTGAGTAACTTACCACTGGTCACTCCCACCTAATTTCCAACGGAGTCCTAAATGCTGAGCTTTCTCTAAATTCTGTTATAAACCCCAGAATTTCAGGCTATTGTAGAAATCCTGAGACCACAGTTAAATTCCCTAAGAAAAGGATCTCAAGTGCAGTGACATCAGAGGGAGGGAGCTGACTTGGTTGGCTGTATTTTTGTGTTACTGAACATTTAATGTTATTTACATATCACATTGAAACTTCTGCTGCTTTCTGACTTGAATGTGTGCTGAGGAGGTACCATGTTTGTGTTACACCCTGACCTGTCCCTCTCCTCCCGAAAAGATGATGGATCCCTGAAACCTCATCACTAAAATGCGTGGGATGTGTGAGGGAGGGAAGAAGAAAGTTTCCAGCTAAAAATACCCTATGTTAAACATTCAGGTTGGCCAAATAGCAGATAAATAAATATTTTAAATATTTTCCATGTCTAATTGTTCCTGTATTTAGTCTGGGCTCTACTTTACTGAACAAAAGGGAAAAGAAGTAAAGTAGATGATAAGCAAAAATAGCTGGATTCTGCTAGAAATAGTTTCTGCGCTGCAGGAACCACACATGGGTTTGTTTTTTACTGGCTCCAGCCCTTTTGTCTGAACATTTATGTATTTCTTAGGCTTAGTAAGTACAGTTAAACTGCTCCAAGATTCCCTGAGTACAAACAGCCCAGAAAGTGAGCAGAGGTAGGAAGGAGAAGCTGGCATCACAAATCGGTTCTCTTGTCCAACATGTACATTCTGTGGGATAGATCTACTCATCTTCAGGAGGATCATAAGAATTAGTGAGCTGACAAAATGGATATGTAGAAGGTATGGAAAATACCACAGGACTAAAGATCTAGTTGAACAAAAATGTGAATGGTCATCTCACAGAAGCTCCTAACTCTTTAGTTTTGCAGTTGTGGTACTTTTTGTTCCAGAAGAAATTACGCAAATTGGAATTTAATAACAAATGGGGGACAAAGGCAATTCATCCTGGCATTTTGATATTCCTGCTGATTGACCCCCAATGCTGCTCAGCATCCCTATGGATGGTGGCATCCATAGTCCAGAGCAGAGAATACAGCTTAGAGCGAGCCCAGCACTCCCATAGGAATGGCACTGGCAATGCTGAACCCTTCTGGATTATTCTGACCATCTGAATATTGCTGATGAAGGTTGAACAGGACCAGAAGAAAAAAACCTCAGTTTCCTAGTAGAAATGTACATATTTTCAGGGGAAAAAAATCCCCACTTTCTTCTGTTTTACAAGTTTTACAGACATGCCTTTTGGTGTTGCAAAAATTGGTTTAATTTAAAATTCCTGAGCAAGTCCCATGATAGTTTATGTGGCAATTTTTTTAAGTGAACCTGTGGAAATATTTTGCAGGAGAGTAACAAAGATAAGCTCTTCCTTTCCCAGCTGGATTGCTGAGTGTCTTTGAAACACTTAAGGTCTGTGGGCCAAAGTGAAGCCATGGAACCCCATTTTGGGAATAAGACAGGCTTGGTGATACCTCGTGCATGTTGCAGCAGAGATCCCAGATGGTTTTTGAATGTTGGTCTCAGTAACAGTGTAAACACTCCCAGAACAATCACCACCAGATGAAAAAATTGCACCAGGAAAAATTACTAATGAAGAATTTTTAGCAAATTTTAGTTTTAAGAATATAATTACTCAACATCATTTGCTGGAGTGGGAATTCTTTATTGGATTGTGGTTTGACTTGAATCTGCTCTTTTTCCATTGCTGTGGTGCAATCCTCCTGTAATTCCTAACTTGCTTTTCTAGACACATTTTTTAGAACAAGTAGCACCCCAAGTAGGTTTTTGGTACTTTTAGGGTTTGTTGTTAGCACAAAGCAAGCCTGTGGAAGAATGGGAGGCTGAGTTGTCTTGTGCATCCCCAAGCAGGGACATTTTATTACCATGCAATGGCTTCCAATTGCTCAAGCCACGTGCTGAGTAACTGTGTGCGTGGCCTTAAATCTTCCACTGTTTCGATGTGTGTTGGTCAGCAGGAAGAACCTGGGCTTGGAGGAATCCCTAGTATGTAATTGCATGTAGCCACTAAGCAACACTAAGTGAACTTGCCTGGCTACCAGAACAAAAATTTGGAATTCCTGCCAGCTCTGCTCAGCCTTAATTCCCCTCTATTGCTCTATGGCACCGCCCACCCTCAGGGAGATAGAGATGAGATAATAGAATCTCACAAAGCACAGTTCTCCTTAAAAAGGTGCTTAAGGGAGTGTACAGACCTGGGATGGGAAGGTGAAACCACCTCTTACCACGATTGCTGTGAACTTCCCAAGTTCAAGGCACCTTTAGGCTAAATCTGAATATCACGCATTGAATTATCTTCTTGTGTGATAAATTTGCTCTATACATGGTCTAAAAACATCCTTTTTTATCTATGGGAATGTCCTGGTGGATGTCAATACAACTATGCTCCAACATCCAAATTTAGGTTTGTGCTCTCATGTTCGATAATAAAGTCAGAGGGGCGGGAGGAGAAGGATTATTTCCCATGGCTGGAGAGCAAAGTAAAATCATTAGCAGCTTAATATTATTAGTTGTGAGATGCAGAGATAAGAGGGATGGGTGGAGAGCATCAGTTCCCATCTGAGCCCTAATGGGAACTGTGGGAAAACTTGAGTGAGCAAACCCCAGACGGGGTGAAAGTCATTGCAGCTGAAACCCATTACACATCCCAGCTCAGGCCAAGTTTGTGGAGGCTTTGCAAACCTTTTGATGAACCTGGGCTGAGTTTTAAGCTAATCTGGCCTGAGTTAGAGAGTAAGGTGGAAACGCTCATGTTTAGGCTGAGTTACGCTGTGTGTTTGAACTGGAAAGGCAATGTGAAATTTAGGATGTGAGAAACCAACAGACCCCAAGAACTGAAGATGTTTGTGGAGTTATGTAAAACCAGGAGACCACCTGGTTCTCCCTGTATCATTATTTTGTTGCATTTGATGTAATTCATGCCTACATTTCGAAGGGCTCAGCCAACTCTTGTGTATGCCTGTTCTCAGAAATTTTGGTTTGTAACTGTTTCCATCACATTGTTGGAGGGCAGACCTGTGTTAAGCACTTGGAGTGTCAATGAAATGAAACCAAGATGAAACCTTTCAGGTTTTATAACTTCAACGCAGACAGAGTATTTCTGCTGATTCAAACCTCGACAAAACAGTGTAGGATCCTAGAATGGTGTGGGTTGGAAGGGACCTAAGGACAATCTATTTCCAACCTGCATAAATTCCTGGCAATATAATTTCTTTTAAAAGCAGTAGAGCTTTGTGGGGCAGCCTCTCTCCTCCTGCAGGAATTATGAATGAGTGCTTCTTTCTCCTCTTTGGTGACATCCCTACCAAGGTGCCTCTCTAAGTGAACATCTTCTCTGCAATCCATCTTTTCCACACAGATGCTGCTGCCCAAATGAAATGATAGCAAGCAACATCTCTTACGCCTGGAGCTCGCACTGCTTTTATTATCTGGGCACATGTTACCACATGCCTCACACCTGCTGAGGTTGGCTGCTGCGGACGTGGGTGGTCTCTTGCTCCACTGTCTTCAAGGAGAAAAAGGCAGCTTGTAACAGGTCATCTGGTGGAGCAGGAAAACTTGGACCTGCCTGTTTATTTTTTATTTTTTCCCAAGGGAAATAATACATGTGGTCCCACAGTAAACCCCTATCATTTACTGAAAGGTATCACACAAGGGAATATATGGTTAAAACCACATAAAAAGAGAATTAAGAAGACATCAACACAACTCTTGGGTTGGATTTTTGCTCAAATGTTCAGCCAGACTCTCAGCTGGTTTTGTTTAAGGGGATTTCTCGTGAATCCTGGGGAGCTTGGCCAGGTGATGCTGGCACTGTGTGGACGTGGCCCCCTCTTTACTTAATATATAAAGTTGGTTTTATCTTTTTTTTTTTTAAAGAAAATTAAAAATCTGTGCTGATTTCAGAAGAGCATGTCCTGTGAATGAAATGCATTGCTTTAGGGTGATATGTTGTGACTTCTGAAAATTTGAAATACCTGTTATGGATCAGCTCTCACTTAGTGGGGACTGTGTTTGTCAGGTGATGATTGAAGTTTCAAATCGGTATTCTCCAAGCCTGGAATTTCCAATGGGGAGGCAGATAGCTGCAAAAACATCAGTTTTAAGAATAAAATAAAATGAAACAAGCAGTAATAAAAAAAAAAAGTACTTGACAGGCAAATTTGGTGTTACACGTTCTGCATTTCTTTTCAGTCTTTCAAACTTTCTGAACACTATAATTTGTTTCTAGTGTTAGCATCACTATCATCAAAGATGTTCGACTCTATTAGCTCAGCTGTCTGAGGGATGTCTTTTTAAAAAGGAAGAGAGTAGAGGAAAAAAAACAACCCACCCCACCAACAAGTTCAGCCACTTGAATTTAAACATAATCACTTTTCTTGCCACGTCTCTCATTTGCAATCAAGGCCAAGACAGCAGGAGAAATCTCAGTCAACTGCTCTCTTGCCCCGAGACAGGCAGAGGTTTTGCATTAGTTGTGGTTTTTCTGGGGTTACTCTTTCAAGTCAGGAATGTCACGTGGAATGGCTTGTGCCACAGCCTGGACTGGGGTTTGGGTTAAACGAAACCTGTCAGTTTATGCAGCAGTTCAAAAATTCCTCCATGGGTGTTTCTTTCTACCCATCATTTTTTCCCAGGGTGGGGGTGTAGGGGTCTCTCTCTGGATTTGTCAACCTTCCTCAGATCAGTTATTAATTTGAAATGATTTATCAATTAATTCTGTTGCTGAATTAATAAGTAGTGCATAAGTAGCCTAAGCAAAATACAGCTTGTCTTCAAAGATGGATGGGACATGTAGTATTTTTTGGTTTGATTGGAAGAATATAACTTTTTTGGACTGGTTTCCATGGCCAACATGAAAACTACAGAATGGAATATTAACTTTCTGAGAGTACCCCTCTTTACTTTAATTTTTTTTTGTTTTGTTCCTGATGCTCTTTTCTTCTGTTGGATTATTGGAAGGGGACGGGGACAACAAGGGTGACACAAAGTCAGCCCAAAATTACCTGCATGAAAATGTCAATGAATACTCCTAGGAGATATTTACAGGATTAAGCTTCACTCATGTCTGTTGTTAGTATTTTAAAAAGTGTTTTATGTGGAACATGAGACAGAAATTTTTTAAATGTTAGGATTCCAACTTTTTTCCTAGTTTTTAGAGTATTTGCCGCTCAATTAATATATCAGCATTTCTGTTCTCATGAAAGCCTCTGTGTAAAATGAACATGACAGAGGAGGAGGGTGCCTCTTTCCCAATGCCAATTCTCTACTAGGAAAAGGAAAAAAAAAATCTGTGTAAATCTCTCTAGTGCTACTAATGTGATTTGCTTAACTATGTACCAGATACTGAGGGATAGTAGATCTATGGGGGAACCTTGAAGGGAATGAAAATCACTTGTATGGTCTTTGCTTTCTGTCAATTATGTGTTGTTTGGTGAATCTGAGTTGTTTTGGGGCAGGGTCTTGGATCCAGCATCTACTGGATCCTAAGAATTCTGAAAGATGCAATGCAGTGTAAATGAGAGACAGAGTCTGTCATGCTTGAGCCACAAGAAATAGAAATGTGCTGTGGGCTAGTTTGTTCCTGGTGGAGGAGTTACAGGATTTAGGATGGATATATGTCAAAATAGATGGTTTGCTGCAGGAAAGTGTGTGGGACGAGGCTGGATTTAGCCAACTAAGGAGAGACACAGGAGCTTCGGGGGTTGTTTACATTGGGAGGAAGGCACTGGGAGATTGTGGTGGGTCCATGGAGGTGATTGCCTTTTCCCAAAGTGGTTGATGTTTTCCTGGCTTGCTCTTGGATACAGAGCTAGACCTTTACATACTTTTAGGTGAACCTGTGCTGTAGAACATATCCAGAAAGCAACCTGTTTTGACCCCAAGATGAGGAACATGAGGAGCCCCAAGTTCTTGAACTGATCATGTTCCACAGGCTTTAGTGACTTTACCACCTTCATCCTTGCAGGAGATTTTTCTGATGCATTTGGAAACTTTCCCTCCAGTTTCTTTACTGTTTGCAGTACCTTTCTCTTTCAGTCAAAGATATAAATTGCATTTTTAAATACAGAAGAGCTGTTCACCTTTCACTGAACCTCTGGAGGAAGAGGCTCCAACAGGAGCTCTGTGTTTTCTGCTGACCTTGGTGTGTGTGAGCTCTGGCCTTCACTTCTAGGCTGGACTAGATGGTCTTCAAGGTCCTTTCCAGCCTTATCTATACTGTGATACTACTTGATGGTCTGGGGACTCATCTGAGCAAAGGGTAACCCAGATTCCAATTCTCTCTGCCTCATATTAGGACGGTTTTTCACAACCTCCTCCAAAGAGATACATTTATCTGAAGAACCTTTGCCAAATATCTTAATGGCTCCTGAGGCTCGGGCTAGTTAGTGCTATCAAGTAAAACAAAAGCAACTCCCTGACAATAGCAGGAACCAGTCCCATTGTGAGTGAAAATAATTTTCAAACATAAAAATGCACCAGCTGGGTCAAGTAATGCCTATGAAAAATTCTCAGGTGTTACTTTGATATGTTCCACAAAGGAACTTTAATGGAATGTTGAAAAGAACCAATCAAGGAACAGTGGAAAAGCTGAATGCCCAACATAAATACCTGCAGTTGCTCCCAAACAATGCCATGGTTTTGCTGCAATGAGGAGAGGACATTCAAACAATGCCTGGAGACGTCCCTTGCCAGTTGGTGCAGGCAAAGTGCTCCTATGACTAATGCCTCCCATGTCTCTGGGTACACAAGTTACTAATCTCTTGCTTTCTTAGTCATCCCGAAAAGGCTCCTCAAAGCAGTGCGGGAACAACGGGCACTTTTTACAATAAGTAAATGTTCAGTTTGCGATACCAAGTTGCTGGATGCAGAATCCAACTTTGATGTAGCTGTGGTTTGCTTGAATGATCTTGACCTGATCTTGAAGGGTTTGAAAGGCTAATCCATTCATTCCTATTCCAGACATACACAGATTAGGCTTCTGTTGAAACAACTTGCACTTCTGAAAACAGCAACAAAACTGCAATCCTCTTTGCAAGTGTCTTAAATTTCCAGCCTGGCGAATGATACTGGCCTTTGTGCCTTTCTTTGCTGCCTTCCCCAAGGACCTCAACTGTGCTGGTCAGCCACAACATGTTCTCTTCAGCTGGTAAATTCAGTAGCTGGAGGTTTCAGGCATGAATTTTTCTTGATTTCTAACTTGTATACTGTATAGTTTCAGCATGAGCTAAGCTGATGAGTTGTCTTGTGTGTGGCCTTCAAATGCATTTTATCTTGGTTCAACATTTCCTTTCTTTTGCAGATTTTGAAACAAGTCTAAAAAATTATTCTAAAAGCCTATTGGCTTTGAAATAGTTGCTTCTCGCTTCTCCTTTCAGATATCAGGTCATGAAAAATGTTTTACAGCCAGATCATACTCTGGAACAAGTGGAGGCACACTGGGGCATCTGGTCTTGTATACATCCATGTGCATCTATGCAGATTGACCTACCATCCCCACACATATGTGCATATAGACACCTGCACCCACCTCTGGGTGGCTGTATTTAGCTGATGAGTTCTTATTAGGGGGTTGTTAATTTTCATGTCGGTCTGTGGGTGCATCCCCTGTGCTGTGTGCTGGAGGTAATGGTGTGTCAGGAAGCTGTGCACAGCCTACACATGGGGGCATCTGTTTATGCTTGTTACCAACCATGAAGGTCAGAGCCTTGACAGAGTGGTACCTGAACTTCACTTAGACTTGGAAAGCTAAAAATACAGTTGTGTCAAGGAACAGGATCTGAATGGGGTGGTCTGGGGTGTGTGTGTCCATGCAGAACTGAGACCAGTTGTCCACCTTGCAGCTGATTTTCTTTCAGACTCAGTCCTTCCATGCAGCAAAATTATTATCTTGGGTGCATAGTGAAGACTTTGCTACATTTTTACCTCTGTGAGTGACTTTTTGGGAGGCATTGGCTTCCCTTCAGTGTGCCTAGTACTTGACAAGTGAGGATGCCTCGTGCAGCCAGTAGACCTGACAGACTATTGGAAAGCAATTTTGGTGCCAAACTGAATGGTTCTGGTAAACTTACATGGGCTATTGGTGTTTTTCAAAGAAGATGTCAATAAGTGCCTGCCTTTAAATTTCTGCAAAAATGCTTTTTGACATATTTCTGCTGTTGCACCACACCAGGGAAAGCTACTCTGTGGCCACTGATGCTACAGGCTAGAGCCATGTGGTTGCCTTGCCCAGGTTGGGCTATCTTAGGGCTGTGAGTTGGGGGAATTCTCCACAGAGTTGGAGATGCAACGGGTATTACAAAGGGTAATTCCTTACTGCATATTTACAACCCTCACAGCAACGTCTTGCTGGGCAGGCGGCCTATGTGGGCTGCATAATGAATGAGCTCCGTCCCCACCGTCTAACGAGCTGCCGAGGCATTAAAACCATACGTCTTGACTTAAGACTATGGCGGTGCGACCCTTCACGTGGGCTGCATTACACTGACAAAGGAAAAGGCTTTTTGTATTGTCTCTGCCAGGCTGACCTTTAGAGTGTTTACTTTTCAATCAGCTTTAAGCAGGCGGGCTTGAACTCCCCTGCGTGAGCAAGTTCAGCACCGCAGTGCTCTCGCCCAAACATTTGCCAAGATAACGCAGGAGTGACAAATAAACACGAGTTGTTTTTACAGGTGTAAAATCAACAGATCAAATGCTGACCCTGGCCGTGGTGGTGAAGCCGGCCTGAGTTGTGTTTGAAGAATACCACTGCATCATTTACACTTGCAAACCCTTTGTAATCTTAATCTCTTTGTGGCTTTTATGTTATACTGGCCCCCCAAGGTTAAAGAAAGAGATTTAGACCTTAAACACAAATCCAGCCTTCAAGCTCTGGAATTATCTTTGCCTTTAAATGCAACTGATCAATGCCCATTTCTTTTGAAAATAAAACCCTTTTGAACCTTGAAAGCCTTCCACTGTTGAGCTATGTCTAAGTGCCACATGGGGAAATGGGCAGAAAAAAAGCCCATTTTTCCCTTAGTGCTTGCATTAGAGGTCCTAAAGTTCAGTCCAACGCAATCAATTTAATTGGCGCTAGCTCTAGTGACAAATTATACTGGTTTACACTCAAGTGTAGCACAGATTCCTCAAACGCTGGGAAAGAAGGGAGATACACTTCTTGGTCTCTACTTAAAGAGGGCAACAGTATTGGAAAAGGAGCACATTTAATTTATCACTGTCAGAGCAGGTGCAAAGTTTAATTCTAACTAAAAGCATTAAACAATTAACCCAGACAGTCAGGCCCTTCGGAAAACGCTCAGTTGCAGAGAACACATGGACCAGATTACCAATGGAAAAAAGTAGTGGCTCCTCTTTTATTTAAATGAGTATCTCCTACCACTTAAAAAAAAAAGGAAAGATGGAAAGAACTTTATAGCCTTCTGAAAACTACTGAATAAAATCCAGGCTAGGAAACTCCACCGGAGTGGCAGCAAATAGCTGTCTTTTAAGTAACTCATTGATCTTTGATACTCTATGAATTAGGGAATCTATGCTTTATAACCTGCTGATACCAGCTCTCTGTAATGTGTGCATGTGCTTTTCAAAGTGCCTGGCTACTATTTTCTTCTGCAAGTTCATGTGTTCCTTAGGCTGGATTTTATCCCTTTGGAATGCTGACGAAATATGCAAGGTCTCTTTGCAAACCAGGCATGGCTTGTCCAGAGGCATCTGCAGCCTGTGGTTTTGATTTCATATAGGAGAATCCCCCAAATTAAGGTCCCATTGGAGAAAGCCATCCTTTAATCCTTCCTTCATTAGCAAAGTGAGGTCCCACAGCTATATCAGACATTGGTGGAGCCTTGAATTTAAACAGTGCTTTGGCAGATAAAAATAGTGTCAGATGAGGGACAGAGTGTGGTACAGATGGTGCAGAATTTGGGGATAAAAAACAACTGCAGAGTCACTCTCTTAGGCAGAGTTTGAGTTAGTTTTGAATCTGGGAGTTATGCATTTATAGTAAAATCCATCTTTCCGTGATTTAAGAACAGGAACCCTCCAAAAGACCAAGCTCAGGTACTTTAGCCAAAAGCAGCTTACATGTACTGTGAAAAAGGGAACTCTACTGAAGAGTTAACAAGGGAAGAGCCCAAATCCTTCCACAGGGTCTCCTGGCATCCTTGCTGACTCCTCAAAGTGGGTGAAAATTCCCATCATTTCTCGTGTATTTTGTGTTGGTCTAAATTTGAATAGCCAAGGCAATTTAGAAGTCTGTCCTTTCTATCTGAGTCTTTATAAAATATGTGTCTGCAGAGGATAAATCGCTTCATTATGTTCCATTATTTTGTGGATAACGTGCTGGCGATATCGAAACAATGAGAATAATAATATTGTTCTCACTCCAGTGCCATCAACAGATTCCCTCCTTCCCACCATCATTTCAGCATCATTACCATGTCTCACTGCTTAGACCTCAGGTAGCCAATTTTGAAGCAATTCATCCTCACAAGAAATGCCAAATGCCCATGTCAGGCATTCAGGCTGCATTTTTCAAACTCCCAGGTACAAATCCATGCGGGCTGAAGGGTCTGGATACTTATGGTATTGTGTAACTAGAGCCAATGTTCTTCAAATGTATTAGAAATGTGACTTTTTTCCTTATTTTTCAAAACCTGCCAAGCATGCTATTGAGCAAAGGCTCATTTTCAGACATGCACGAGCAGCGCAAGTAGCTTGAAATGAGGTGGGATCTTTGCTTATGGATCTGTGAATGGGAATTTAACTGCAATTTATAGAGTACTGATCCCAGAGACCTGGAGCAGCACAGAAATGAGATGTATGTGGTTTTGCTGGACTTTGTGGCTCCTGTTGAGTGTCAGCATTCATTCCTCATCCCTTTGGTCTTTGGTGAGGTGTTGGCTGAGACTGGGACCACTCTGGGAATGGGTACATCCCACACCAGTAGTTGCTGAGTGTGCAGGGACAGGTAGGGGCTCCCAGGAGAAGGAAGCAGAAGGAAATACAAGAGCATACAGAGCAATATTGCTGAGATATTTTCCTATCCCTTCCTTTCTTCCTCACAGAGACTTAAAAATTGTTTTTATCCCTTAAAGTATAAACCATTTATTACAAATACCAACATGAATTTCCATGCAGTAGGATAAACACTCAGCTGTTCCACTTACTGGAGTGTGACAACATAAACAAACCCAAACCCAGTGATTTCTGCAGTGAATTCTTCCTCTGGTAGGGAGTTGTATTTCTGCCTTGTAATCAAGCTCGTGCCTCCTGACAAGGCAGTCAGGATGACAGGATCCCACACTTTTCTACAGGGGACAGATAAGGCGCTGGGAAGCAGAGGAAGGAATACAAATGATCCGCTCAATAACGACACCAGCTTTTCTTTGTGTGTTTGGGGTCACAGGAGGGAGAGGCAAAGCAAAAAAAGCCTTGTTGTATCTGTGTACAAACCTAGGAAACTTTAGGTCTTGCCTGCTTCAGTCTCACCAAGGTCTGGGTTGGACCAGAATGAGTCTGGCAGGGCTTTCCCCAGTGAAAAGGTGGTAAAAATGGGTTATTTCATATCAGATTCGTGTGCTGGGTTTCTAGGGTTTATTTTCAAGGTTTTCCTTTCAGTCCTGAGGGTGAGCAACAATTACCACTGCAGTCATGCCTCGGGTGTTCGCGGGTTTCCCCTGCAAACAGTGTGCGTGGTTTCCTGTGTTTGTGGTATCCCCCCACTAATGGTATTCGCAGGTTGGGCAATTCATAGGACCCCCAGGAGACCCGTAATCCCTGAATATTGAGGTATGAGTGCATAAACTTGAAGTTGTTTATAGCAGCACTACTTCAGGATCTGTGACTTTTAAGAAAAGCAGCAAATTTTCAAATCTTGGATTCAAATCATGAGAGCTGGTACAATCCAGTCTCTAAACCCGATGCTTATTGATTCCTTTCTTATTTTCAGTGTCTGAAAATGCGGTGGGTTAGAGAGAGCTGATAATTCCATTTCAAAGTAGCATCAAGATGCCAACAGGAAAGTTCTCATGCTCCCATCAGTGCTAGAGTATGGAGGACTCCAGCACTCATTCCTTACAGTAGCTCAAGTATACTTGTTACCTCTGATTTCAGAGAAAAAGGACTGACTTGGACTACTGGAAGCTTTGTTACATATTATAATGTTAAATAACAAATGTCTACAGCTTTTTCAGTCGTGACAAAATAGTTGTAGCCAAATAATTTGGCCCAACATGGAAGTAACAATACAATAATAATAAAAATATTTACACTATCTGTAAGTTCCATTGTAACATATAAATTGAGTTTAGTAAACTGGGCCCCCCACCACATACACTTTAAATTGCATCAAAAGGTGTTGATGGTATCCTAGTCAAATATTTTGAGGACGTTAAATCCAAATACTTTTTTTTATTGCTGCAACCTCCTAAACTCAGTTTCATGTGGAAATTTGGAATTTTCCTTGTGGTAGGAGTCCTTTACTGCTGTCATGAGACAAGACGGGATCTTCTCTTCAGCCACATAGTTGTGCAATCCCCTTTTCTTGGTGTGTTATGCCATTACCCTTGATCTTAGCATGAGGCAATGAGCTCCCCAGGCTTTATTGCACTTTCTCTTTTATTGTGTGCAGCCTTTTCTATCAGTTTTATATGTATCCTTTTGCAGTTGTGTCATGGGTTAATGTTTGCAAAATATACCTGCTTTGAATTTTTTCCATTATTTGTTTTTCCTCCTGGCGTGAGCTCGGGCAGGCGGCTGTTTCTTTCATTGGAGGATGTCGGGGTGGGTTGGTGTGTCCACAGGCTGATCGGCTCCTGCAGTTTTCCCTCGCCGCTGGGTGCTGCCTGCCAGCCCAGCACACAGGATAGCTGTGGACGGCCAGGGGTGTGTTTCCTGGGGCTTTGGCTTGGTGTGCATGAGCAGGGAAGAGGCCAACCTCCTGCAGCCCTGCGGGAGCCTGGGCTGTCCAGTGGTGGGTGCTGGACCCATGGCTGGGAGCATTTCCTGCCGCAGCAGTGCCAAGTGCCTCCACCGTGTAGCAGGTGGAGTACAGCAATGGAGGTTGCCATCACGCAATGATGTAAGCCGCCATCTATTCTGGAGTAAATGGAAATGAGGACAGGACTCTTAACCTGCTGGAGCTGCATTTGATTGACCACCGGGGATGACAAGGTGCGTGGGTTTTAATACTCCGAGGAGAAGACAGACACGCTTTCTTCCCCTTGGACCAGCTCCAGATAGAAGCTGTGCCAAATCCAGCCATTTTTCTGTGGAACTCTTCACCTTCCACGGTATTCTGCCTGACATCTGTTCCCATGGCAGAAGATTTTATCTTCATTCTGTTCCCAGCAACAGGCAGCAGACCCTGGGCTCTCCCTGCTGCCTGAATTCTTTTGTTACAGTTTTTATCCTTCTTTGTGGGTTGGGGTCCCATCGCATGCTGCAGTTGTTCGGGCCATTGGGGTAGAAGCTTGGCTTATAACTTATACAGTCAAACCTCTGGATTCGCAGATTATGGGTCTCCTGAGGGTCCTGCAAAACCTTTAATCCATGAATACTGGCCAGACATTAATATGGCAAATTATTGCCAGAAATACAGCAACTTTGGAACACTGCAACATCCGAGTTCCTTACGGGTAGCGACGAGCCTGGGAGTCAGGGTTTTTTTCCCTTTTAACTGCAGCAGCTAGCACTGGCAGGAGTGCTTTGCCTGAGGCTATGAATGTGTGCCTATGCAGATATGCGCTGGCAAGTTCAGCCTGGCTGCCGTGGCATGAGGGAACAGAAGGCTCCTCCTGGTGTGGTGGCAGCAGCACAGACACGTCCCAACGCTGTCCCATCCCAGCACACAGCACTTGGCCCCCTGCCACTGTGGCCAGCCCAGCCCCACTGTTGTGGGGCACTTTCCCTGGGGGGTCTGTCACCATGGCAGCCCCTGGGAACACAGCACCCTTGGCGCTTGGCTTCTGCTGCTCACAGTGCCGCAGGACTATCAAGGCCGTGTAACCTCTGCAACACTCATAAGGGAGCGATCTGTGGCTGTCCCCCGTGAGTGGGAGGTGCTGCCCGCCTGCCCTGCAGGGAGTGGTGGTGCTGCCCCTCCACAAAGCAGAGCAACCACGCATGCATTGACCGGACATGTTCATGAATAACTGATTAGATTTGTGGAGAAGTTTTTTGCGAATGGCTGAAGCAGCGAATCATTATGCGCAAATAGTCAAGGTATAACTGTGCGTGTTTGGGGTTTTTTTAATAATTCTTGTTACAACTCTGACAATCTCTTGTTCAAGGAGTGATAAATAACCCCTCCACTGTCTCAAACTGAGGCAAGTTGGTTGACCTGTCTGCTTGGCTTGGTGCTGTGGGAACAATGCAAACCCCCTGTGATGGGTCAAATATCCACTTCAGGAGCATTTTCACATCTGCTACAATGGCAGGTGCCCCTCAGTCCTCCCACACTGGATAGAGCTGTGCCTTGTCTGAGGACTCATTTCAAGGCGTTTGTGAAAGCACATGGATGTTGGCAAGGTGGAAAATGCACATGAAAACCTGTTGCTGGTATTTCTCCCCTACTTTTCTCACTTTTCTTTGTCCAAGGCCTAATCTGCAGGTATCCAGGGTCAATGAGAGGGTTTTCTGAGAAGCTTTTCCACTCCTGTGGTGTGTTTTGCATCCTGTGCAGGTGATGGGATGCTGAGGAATGTTTGCCTTCTCTTGCTGTTTGCGTTCCAGGGAAGAACTTGGCAGCACACTTCAGCAGAGAGCAGTTTGGGGGCACGGTCCGTGGCATTGGCCAAGGAAAGATGGATACAATTAGGCAGTTAAACTTAGAGCCATGACAGAAACGGGACTTTTCAGTGCAATGCAGGGACCGTGAGCCCCCAGCTCGGGCTGTTTCCTCAGAACATGTAAGTTTATCATAACAAAGCTAATTCTGTGTCTTTATGGAATCACAGAATGGTTTGGGTTGGAAGGGACTGTAAAGGTCACACAGTTTCAAGCCCCTGCTGTGGCCAGAGACACTAATCCAGGTTGCTCAAAGCCCCAGCCCTGAAATTAGTGACTAAAGTTAAGTCCCAGAAACATGGTCCTTCTTGGGATGGTAAACACAGCAGGGGAAAGGCTGAGAAATCTCCCATAAAATGAAATAATAATTTTTTTTAAAACCCTACCTAAATCTTTGAAGGGAGCAGTGGAAAATGAACCAGTTAGTGTTTAATGCATGCTCCCCGATGAGATTCAGCCAGTTCAAGGCCATGGGTCAAGAAAATATTTAAGTATGTCTTAAACTTGAGTTGCATTTGAATTCATATGTAAAGTAAAGCAGTTGCTTCAGGATGTCCCTTAAAAGGAATATTATCCGGAGTTGGGGTGTCTGTGACTTGCTGAGGTGGGGTCAGGCCCTGCTCTGCCCACCCCACCTTATGGTGCCCTGGTGCGAGCCTGCATGGATTTACCTTCCTGGGGCAACACTCCACAGGGAACCAGGAGTACAAAATTCACCCCTGCTGCAGATGATCCTCCACAATGTCAAACTTGGACGTGTCCTTGGCCTTTTGTTTAAAGTCTTTGTTTGGACTCTGTGAAGAACCAGGAGTGAAAAAGAAAAGCTCCTCGTAAGGGCGAGCATGCTAATTCTGGCAAAGTGTGGAAGGGGTTTTGTTGATACGCTCTTTAAAAGCATGATCTGTTTTCTGCTGCTAGTTAAAGAGGGTAGTGGCAGTCTTTAGTGGCTGTGTCAATGTAGCCCATGTTATTATGTACAGATGTGCCAGCTGCAAGTAGGCATTATCTCTTTGATAGTGCTAAGCACTTTACAGTGGGTCAGAGAAGTGCAGCTCTCAACCAATAGATCTAATTGCAATCCTTTTATGTTCTTTATGATTGCAGGTTTCTCCAGCACTATAAACAAATAGTAATCAACTAAACCTGTTACCTCTGAGCAGCAATGTCACGATATGAAATATTAACTGTTCCAAATACAGTAATGATGGTTTAAAACTGTATTTGTTCTTCAAGGTAAAAAATACGGGGAAAAAACCAGGAGCGCTAGCACTGGCAGCAGGAAGAGCCCTCTGGCTCTCTTTCATCTAATGAAAAACTGTGTCTGTATAGAACATGTTTTATGTGGTCAAATACAGTGTAAATATTGTGTACATCTTTTGCCATTGCAACAACATATTAGCAGCACCACAAATAATCTCTGCCTCCAAATATACATTTTTTAACACACCGTTGTGACAATACAAGATGAACTTGTGTTTTCTCGACTCAAGAAATACTAGACCTGGGCTGATGAGATGGAGTAGAGCTGAAAGTGGAGAAGGGCCTGGTGTTACCAATTTTTTCCTATCTGAGGAAAATTTTGGTGGAAGCTCTTTCTGTGTGTTTGTTTGGTTTGCTGGGCTTTTGTAGCAAGTGAAAGGAAGAGTTCTTTCTGAGGGCTTTAAACTGAGGATGTGTCTATTCATGTATCTCATGCTTGTGGCAAGTTAAGTAATTTTGGGTTTTGGCCAAGTCTGACTATCAAACTGATCCTGCCCATGCTGTTGAGCTCTCTTGACTTGCAAAGATTAGACTGGTTCTGGCTCGTGATAATTCCCTCCTGGCCCAACCCGGAAGGGTACCAGCATTAATTTAAAAATTTTTGGGGGGTGTAGATGGTTGAGTTTGAGGGCCTATGCCACCTGCACAATTTAATTTGCTGGTGGGGTTATAGATGTGGGTTCAGGGAGGTGATGGTACTTGGATACACACGAGGTGTCCATGGGTTAGACATCAGCTCCTCAGATGCTGAAGGAGCCCCTGGAACAGCCTGAGCATCCTGAAGCATCAAAGTGGGACTTTCCACATAAATGGATCATGAAGTAGAGTATATGAAATTTTTTATGGTTTGGGATTTAATCAACTCTGATCGATGCAGCTCTAATGCAAGGTGAACTTGTTGATCGCTTCCACTGGAGGGTAAAGAAGCCCAAAGAAAATCTGGGGCCGTACGTGCAGCATGTGTTAGTTCATGCTCTCGTGCTGATGCAAAGCAATCAGCTGAATGCTGGGGCTGCGCATTGTTCATCATTTAGAGGCACAGATAAGCCAACCAACGCCTTCCCACCCCCACCTGCATCTGTCCTGCTCCTGGTGTGCCCCTCCTTTTATCACAGGGGTGCCCCGGGCTGACCCCCCGGCACCCGGCCAAAGGGGGTCAGTGTTAGGCTGGGCTTTGTGCCTCCCCTCTGCCCCCAGCTCCTGCTCACCCGGGGAGCGAGAGATGGAGATTGGGAATTAAAATGTCTCTAAAAAGAAAATAAGCTTTTGTATCAGCCAGCTGGCGAAAGGATAAAGGACTGTGCTCACAAGATGCAATCAAAATTCAACAGTGTTTTATTAAACATGTAATATTATCAAACCAAACAAAAGAGCCCTAAATGGCTGGGAATACAATGCGATACAATTTATTTTATGGGTCTTTTTCCATGGTGTCATTCCTACAAAAGTATCATTGAGGATTCGGCTCCCAGTTACGAGCTGCACATGCAAATACCAGCACACGTGGTTGGCTTGGCAGTGGAATGCAACGTGTCCTGCAGGTACATCACACATCATTCCATTTCTTTTCGACATAACTCCAGCATCCTATGGAATTAAGCAGCCAAAGGGGCCAAGTTTAACTGTCTGCTAAGGACCTTACGCTGTAAATAGTTTATTTGGTTTATTCCTCCCAGCCAGCCCTCTTTGCAGGCTTCTATCCTGGTGCCTTCCCATGCAAGGGCTGCTTTGCTCTTTATTTTGACTTTTATATTTGTTTCCTGGTTTGTTTTCCCAGCACCTAATAGAAGCAGGTTAATAATAGATAAAATGCTGTGAACAAAACTGAACAAAATATTTCGGTTCCCCTCTTCCACTTTAGTACAGCGGTGAGTGTTCCCGCCTCTCACGTGCGTTTGATTCCCCACCGGGGAGGCAGTGGTGTTGTTTAAGAGTTGGACTGATGATCCTCGTGGGTCCCTTCCAACTCAGAATAGTCTGTGATTCTGATTCTCTACTTCCGTGTTTAATTTTGCACCAGTAGAAAGACACAGACCCAACGCAAAATCTCAGAGCTTGGATTGGATCTAGGTTTTGTGACTGCAAAAGTGCTTATATCTGTCAGATTTCTGAGAGTCCTGTGACAGGGGGGAGAGCACAGTGTGGGGAAATGAGGGTGCTGGAGCCAGTCTCTAGGTCCTGGTGGGGTGGTCACCCTGTGCTGTGAAGGTGCCACAGTGTGGGCTGGTAGAGCCAACACATCCATCCCACGCTCTTAATCCCACCTTGAGTTAGGTGTAAAGGACAGCTTCAAGTGCAAGGCAGAGGTGAATCAGTTATAATTATCTCCAAAGAGCGATCAACAATTAAATTGCATTATTAACTCTGAGTCTCACTGGAAATATGTGCTATCTTTCTTTTAAGTACCTGAGGTATAGCTCTTCCCTTGACTATATTTACTTGGTGAATTTTGGTCCCTTAAAGGACTTGCAGCCGAACAATCTATCAATTAAAAAGAGAGGGAGGAAATTGTGCCGGGCCTCCATCAGCTCAGCCAAGCAACTTGGTGTATAGGTGTTTGTGAACAGCAGCCCAGGAGCAACTCGACTGCAAAAGCTTTTCTTCCCTGAAGAACCCCAGAGGCAGAGCAGCATGGAGGAAAAAAGAACCCAAAATCACTGAGAAGCCCTAACCTTGTAACATACGGTTTTTGCTAAAAATGTGTATTAATAATATATTATTGAGCGGGCATAGATGAAGAAGGCCAGGGAAAGCGTAAGCAATAAGAGTGTGAGCAAGGTCAGTGTTCCTTGCCCGAGGACAGCACAATCAATAGGAGCTGGTCAATACCTGCTTTATTACTACACTCCCACTCCGAGCAAAATCATTTTTAAATTAAGAATATATTTTGCAAAACTGAATTAACGATATTGAATATTTTGCTCTTTGATATGACTAGCCTTCAAAATCAAATTATTAAATATGGAAAAAAGCATATTGGTTCAGCTAAGGACTTTTTTTTTTGTCCCTGGAAAGGAAGTGGATGGTTTGTGATTCCCACTTGTGCCTGGGCATTAAATTACACTGGATCCTGCCCCTGCCTTTCCTTGAAAGGTGAAATGCAAAGATACTTGCTTTTGTTCCTAAATTGCTCCTTTTTGCTTTGAAGAGGAGATGTTGATGGAGAAAGCTGAGTATGTAAAATGGAGACTGGCAGTAAACTTCTCCAGAAATCAACGTGTTTGTCTCTCTCTGGTTTGGCACATGGAGAATTCAGCCCGTCCTAAACCTGCACATTTTTGTGAACTATCCCCACCTTTTCTCCTGCCCTCCTGGGCTTCCCAGCTGATTCACTTGGAGCACATATTGATGGTGTTAATTTGGAGCTGCTATGAAGACTCACTCAAGGCAGGTTACTCAGAGCGATGGGATCTGTCCCTGCTCCCCGGGGCAGGTCTGCTTTGGCTGTGCTGGATCATGCCAGGTCACTCCTGCCTTTCACTGCGAAGTTTAGAGCCCGGAGTAACTTGAGCAAATCTTGTTTCATTGCGTTAAAATGATTACATGGGTTTAGGATGGCCATTTATCACGCTGAATCTTGTTTCCTTTGGAGGGAGGGGAAGAGAAACTCTTTTATTCAGCCGTGTCTGTGTTTTGAAGCTTTTGAAGCTTTGGCGAGCTGGATGTGATCTTTGTAAGGGGACTGTCCTGAAATGGCCGGTCAGTCCCCCAAAGGAAGGGGTGAGAGGGAGGGCACGGGGTGCTTGGTGCAGAGCAGCTGACTTTGGAGCTTGTATTAGCAACCTTTGGGCTGGGAATCTTGGTCTGGTGTCCAGCTGTGTGGCTCAAGCCTGGGAGGGTGTTGTTGGGGCTTTCTTCCTGCAGGAAAATACTGATAGTAGCCAATTGACAACCTCATTTCCTGCAGCAGTTGCTTCTCTCCTGCTGCCCTCCCCACATCCAGTGCCTCGCAGATGTCTGCCGTGCACTCCTTTGTTGACATTTGTTCTGCAATAGTTACCAGCTGCTGGACACAGGTAGGACATGAGAGATGGCAATCGCCTCTGAAATCAAGAGATATTGAAAAGACTCAGGCCTTTAGGGGTGGATTTTTTTTTATAAGTTTCACTGTTTTATTGTTTGCTGCTTGACTGCTTCGTCTAATCCTCCTCAAAACATTCAGACATGATTAACTCAGGGCAGATGGGGAGCTCTCTCCCTGGAATGTGTCTTTGCTCTCTGAGCACCAAAGGGTAGCTGGATGCTTGAGCTCCAAATTATAATCTCCCACTTTTTGTTGTGATGATTGAAATGATGTAAAATACATTTTTCTTTCAAAGCAGTGATGCTGCCCCTCTTTGAGTACCTTCAAGTTGCCTTCAACCCCGGCAGCTCCACAGGGGTGGTTGTCAAATTGATGAAGTCTGGCATGCAGTTTTTGTGGCTGCTTAAACTTATCTTAAACAGTGTCCAGGGGAATGGTGGAGAGATTTAACCCAGCAGCTTTTAACTAATGCAGGGGCTTCTGACAGGGATGGAAGCTTAAACCCAAGCTTGTAAGGGGAGAGGTTTAAATTCATAAATTCACATCACCTCTCCTCAGCATCTCTAAGTCTCCAGGAGCACTTGTTTTCTTTTGGGATGCTAAAGCCCCAGCCTGGATGTTGCTGGTTGCATTGGCAGTTCAGGAGGGCTTTCACCACACCTGACTGTAGTAGTGGCCTCTGTTCAGCCTGACATCTGAATGGGGGAACTCTGCCTTAGTTACCCTCCAGGGTGAAAGAAAGGTAAATGGCTCTTCAGCTTTTGAAAGCACCACCACAATAATGTCCTAGCCAGGTGGATTTGTCCATGCCCATCTTTTATCACACTCATTCATTGGGTTTTTGCTGTGTTCATTGTCTGAGGGCTGGGTGAGGGGGCACCCTTGTTGTGCACCACAGGATTGTGCAGTAGCAGGAGCATCAGGCTTTTAAGAAAAGAAAGCTTAAACCATCTGTAGTTGGTTCCCTTGCAAATTTGAAGGAGGGAGTGGAGGATCCCTGAGAGTCATTTGTTGAATTCTTGATCTTGGGATGGTTTTCAATGCACAGTACCTGCTCCAGGGGTCTTTGTAGGGAGGACTCATACCTCTGTGTATTTATAACCTCTCGTATCAATTTGGTGGACATGTAGCAAGAATGCATTGCAACAGGTCCTAATGACATTTTTATTGGCAATATAAAGGAAGCCAACGCATTAAACAATTCAGAGGAAAAAAAATCTTTATCCTATCTCACTCAGCTCTTTGATTTTTCCAAAGGGAGTACACTGAAGGCGAAAAGTTTACTCTCTGAATCCTGACCCCAGTGTTGTGCTGTGGCAAAGTTTATCTGTTTACTTCTGGGGTTTTGATGCTGCATGCTCAGAGCATTGGGTTTTGTTAGAGAGGGTGGATGATTTATCAAACCCTTCCATCTCTCCTGCTTTGGAAACGTAACTTGGCCTCACTAGAAATTCATAGAAAGATATTGAAGGTTGAATAGAGGGTTGATGGTAGATCAAGAGAGCTGAACCCTGGGAACAGAGGGAGAGGAGGGAGTGTTATACAAAACCAGGTAAAGGCAAAATCCAGAAGGTGGCATTTGTGAAATGCCTGTTTTTGTGGGGGAGCGTGTTGGGGAAAGGACCCATAAAGGCTTAGCTGAACCACTGCAGTAAGTTAGTCTGATGTGACACATCATTGCTGCCGCTATCAGCCTTCAGCAAGTGTTGGGTGGCCTTGGCTGCCATGTCCCATCCCCCTCAGAGAGGCTCTGCTGGCACAGGTTCTGCATGGAAAAGCTTCTGCAAGCATCATGAGGGCAGAGAGGTAGAGCTTTAAGACTTTAAATAAACTTGATGCTAAGTCCAAACCCAAACAAAATGAGGGTGAGGGGGAAGGAGCTCAGTAAATAGCCTAGTTCACCCTTATGTGTATATCATCCATGGCAGTTAATGGTGGTGGTGAGCACACCAGCATGGCAATATGCACACCTGATACAGCCCTTCCAAAATGCTTGACCCACTGATACAGGTGGAGGGCAGCCGACCACCCCAGTGGGTAAATATCCCCTCCAGTGCTCTCCATCTTATTTTATTCTTTCTGGGCAGGCATCTGCATGTCGGGAAGGGATCTGGGAGAAAGCCAATGGGTCACATAAAGGAACCACTTTCCAGAGGCATCCTTTAAGTCGAGGGAAGCGTGCGCCGCTGCACTCGCTTGGCGGGACACCTGCAGTCTTTAAGGCCCAATTAGTCTTTTCAGAACTACGATGTCAGAGGGGGAGAAACTTGACCTTCTGGGGCCGGTAGAAAGAAACAAATCTTCCCTTTCATTGCCTTTGGTTAAAGTTGGGAGGGAGGTCGTGCCTCCCCCTGTGGCGCAGGGCAGAGGGTTGTGTGGCTGGAGCCGGCCCTGTTGTGTTTGTGAGTCGGTGCAGGTGCGAGCTGTGCACAAGCAGGTGTTTGTACAGAGGGGACCTTGAGCGCGAGTTCTTGACCTGCCCTTTCCTCCTGACTCATCTTGTCTCAAAAAAGGGCTTTTTTCGGGCTGTGGCATGCCTGTGAGCTTTCTCTGCATGTAAAAATGGCATTACATTTAGAGGTCTCTGTTAAGGGCTTCTCTTGCAAGAGGCTTTTTGATTATTTTCCTGGAAGAGATGCAGCTCGGATGCTTTCAGAGCTGTTTTAAAAGGGTTTGGTTCTGCAGAGATTTTTCATCCTTCAAGTGAGTTTATGCCTTTAAAAAGGTGGAAAGAAGCTACTCAGTGTTTGGAAAAATGCGTGGCTGGTGTAGGCTTTATCTGGAGGAATCTGGGTCTGTTTGTGAACAGACTAATGTAAACCAGTTTGGAACACCAGGGGGATATGCTGGGTGAGCTGCTGGGCTCTCTTTGGTGAGGCACCCTGAGAAACTTCAGCAAATTGTAATTTTCTATTAGTGTTAATAACCTCTTAATCACAGTGAGGAATCAAAGGTTCTTAAAGCATATAAATATATATGTGCCCAGGCAAACTTTTACACGTGTGTATCTCACAGATTTCCTGTGCTACCGGTCTGGTCTGCCTTCTCTTCCTAAGCCACATCTGCAAGTTTACCTCCTGCTTAATTTTGTGTGTATGAGCATTAAGGTTTGTGTTTACTCGAAGAACAGAGCAGGATATTTTATTGGAGAAGCTGACAGCTTTGTGCTCCTGCAGCATGTCCTACATCATCCTCCATTCCTACCTTACCTGTTTGATTTCCCCATTGTACAGGTAGAAAGAATGAGAAGAGCACAAGGGGACAAAACACACTTTATAGGGGAGGCAGTGAGGGCAGGAGGTGGCATTCCCCAGGCCTCCTGCATCCATCCATGCCATTGCTCTGATTTTTGCAGGAGTGTGAGCTCTGCCACGTGCTCCCAATGCCGGTGGAGGGACCAAAAACAAAGGCAAAGCCGGGCAAAGAGATGCAGAGTTGCAAAGAGGCTTCTGGTGAGTTACCTCAGTGTGAGCTCTCGCGTTAATTAACATCTTCATTAATGATCTGGGATAAGGAAAATACTTGCAAATTATATCAAATGGGGAGGAGCTGCAAATATGGAATGATACAGGGAGAACTGAGAGATGAGAAACTTGAGTAAGTGACAATATGAAAAATCTTGCAGACGCTAGAATAGTGTCAGAGCCTCCAGTGAAGCCTTAAGATGATCCTGGGGTGATGGGAGTTTGCAGGCAGATGTGGCAGCAAAAGGAGGCCCCAAACATGTTGGTGCTTGGGGCTGAAGGGCTGGTTCATGAAGAAATTATATGGGCATATTGTGACGGGGAGCACAAAGAGAGAAAGGAAGCTGAAGGTAAATTACAGAGATTTGGGTAAATTACTGAATATTGAGAAGAAAACTCCCTGATGGAGGGATGTCTGAGGCTGCTGACTTGTTGGGATGAAGCAGTGGAGGCTCCATTGCTTTGTACACACACAAATGTGAAGTTTTATGTGTGGATCCTGAGACTTAATGCATTTCCTCTTGTACTGAGCACAATGACTTGAGTATCACTAAACTGTGACCGGAGGTTGTTTAAAACCAGACTGGGCGATCTACTGAGGAACAGGTAACAATCCCATGTTGGCAGGGAGGTGAGTTAGGTCACCTAAGAGGTCTACACAGACCCTGTCTTTTCAAGACAAAATAACATGTGAATGTGCAGGTTGAGCAGACACCTAAATTCCCAAGGGAGCAGCCCCCTGGCTCCATCAATTCCAAACCGACCTGAAGGCCAAGACTTGTGCAGTGTGGAGCAGTCAAGGTTTATACTTTGCTTGGAGGGAGGCCACTGCTTGGTGTCTTATTCTTTCAGCCAAATTGTGAAAGTTCTCCGTGGGAATGCAGTGTGTGAATGTTTGCATCAGGCAGTGCCAGGAATAAACATTGTTGCATGCGCAGAGTTGCAGTGTGTGTAAAATCACAGATGGTGTCAAGGGTTGCAGAGGGGACCTGGGGAAAAGATCTGGGGTGCATCTTCACTCCTCTCAAACCTGGCTCTGAAATCCCATTGTTAGACAAGGATATCTCTGCCTGAATTAATTGCAGCTTGTTTTACTTTTTGTCATGGAAGAGTTGCTCTGTGGGTGATGCTGAGTTACGGTGTTACCTTCCACAGATAACAGGAAAGAAAGAGAAGAGATTAATGGGGACAAACACCCCACAAGCCAAAATATTCTCAATAAACTGTAATTGAAGTGGATTAGCCACGAGGACGTGCTTTGTGTATGTGTGAGCACTCACACATAGATGTTCTGGGGAGAAGAAGGGGTCAGATCTGGACACCGAAAAAGAGTTTTCCACGGATTCTTAATGACTTAAGACAGATCTAAGCAACACCAGCTGGAACCAGACAACTTTGGCTCCAGAATTAGTGTAGATAATTTATCACAGCAGTGCTTGAATAATAAGACTATTGCTGCTTTATTATATCAGCCAGTGTCATAACCAGATAGAAAAGTTTAATATTAACAAGGGGATCTGCCTTCAGTAAGCACGTGTGAGAGAGCAAAGCATTCTCATTTTTAAAGCCTGTGTCTACTAAAATGTCAGCTTCTTGACCTCAGGGAAACGAGTTTGTTAAAAAAAAAAAACCCAAACAAATACAAAGTAAATAGTTTCTGTGAAAGGTTTATTTAATCTGTTTCTCTTCCTGCCCTGATTTTTCTTAATGTATTTAAAACTTAATATTTACTCTAGCGAAACAAAATCTATAAAATAGTTTTTGTAGGCTCCTAAATAAGTAGTAGCAGCTCAGCCGGAGCCAGTCAGCAAGCACCGCGAAATATGCATTGTAGAGACATTTGAAGTTGTCCCCAGTGGACAATTTGCACCGTTCAGTGTTAAAAGGCTCTATTTCAGTGCTGCAGAAAGCCCCCCAGATCCCCTGACTAGGCACGGCGAGTTTACAGATGATGTACTCCGCTCAGCCAGCTTGTAGTTGCAGGGCTTAAATGGCTGGCAGGGCAAAGAGGGGATAGTTAAAATTCTCAGGCTGCTAAAGGGGAAAAGCCTTGCAAGGTTTTATGGCAGACGGAAAAAATAATTTTTGACGGCTACGTGTTGCTGGCTTGACCAAGTGGGTGGGCAGGGAATGGGGCTGGATCGAGAGGGAGATGTGGGACAGGGGGTACCTCCCAAATACCAAATACCTGCACTGAACCATGAAAATGGGTGAAATCCCTGCAGCCAGGTAACACTACAGGCTCGGCTGTTTCCTCTGGTTAAAAAATGAATTACTCTGCTTCAGATATTTATCTGACAAAGAGATGTTTTTACAGGAGGTGTTTATACCCACTTTTACCACAGTATTGAGTCCTTTCTCCTGAAATCTGGCTTTGGCTCCTTCCCCTCTGACGTTTAGGGGGGAAAGGAGCAATTCCGCTGGTTTTCATCGGCAAAGCCAGCCAGTGTGGGGATGTGCTCTATGTCCTGGTGTCCGACTGCCTGTACCTCCTCGGGGGACCAAACACCAGCGCTGTGTTTCATCTCCACGTGTTTCCAGTGCTCCGAGGCAGCCAGCCCACAGCTCCTGTGTCCAGATCCCTTCCAGGGAATAAAAGGAATGATTTTAGCCCTTCAGTGTAAAGCAGACCCAGGCATGCTTCTCATGCCCTGCCATGGGGAGGTGGTGGGGAAATCAAGACTCTGAGAATTCATTTGTCTCTTTCTTTATTTTCTCTGAATTATCCTAACTCATTTATCCACATCTTCCTGTTGTTTTGTGGTGGTTTTATGTCTTGAGAGGTTTATGGTTTTGTTTAGTTTAGGGTTTTAATTTAGGGGTTTTGGCCTGAGAGGCTTATGTTTGCTTGGCTGGGGTTTGGTTTAGGACTGGCGCAGGGTTTGGGGGGAGTTATGTCGATTTATTTTATTTTATTTTTTTTTAATTGAGAAATTGCGAGTGGACTTCTAACGCTCTGAAGAATACATGTAGCCTCCTGTTGTGCACAGGGGAATGTGCTGAATTCAAAGAAGCTCCTTAGACTCTCTCTTTTACTGGAGTTTACACAGGATTTCCCACTACCATTCAGGGAGTGAACAACGTACAGAAAAAAAAATATTTTTTTTTCTCCTCTTTTCACTAAAAGGACTCCGAGTGGTATCTGAGCTTTTTTGCTGGCTGGTGAGAAAGAACCCTGCAGGGGGATGGAGGTAGGAACATAGGAATAAACTCCAACTTGTATTTTGATTCTTTTAATTTTGAAATTGTGAGTTATTTCCTGCAGGCAGGAGGGTGGACACTGCCTCCAGCACCTCGTTTGCTGGAGAGAATTGAGAGCATTTGGTTTTATCAGCCGCTGGCATGGTAATGAGCCTATTTCTATTGAAATTGGCTCATTACTATTCATTTTTGCTGGCTCTCGACCAACTCATGAACTGCTTTTTGATTTTCAGGGGAGGGAAGAAAAAAAATAAATGTCGGGAGCTGGTCCCATCCACCGGTAGATGTGACAATGTGAGGACACGCCGGGTGAGCGCCCGCGCTGTGACCCTCTGGGGCAGCTGAGCCCTGCCCTGTGCCACCACCACTGCTGTGGTGACAGTCCTCTCTGTCCCCCACCGTGCCAAGCACTGGGATGGGGATTGTGAAGATTCCAGCAAGGATTCGTTCAATTCACATGTGACCTGGCCAAATGAGAAGTTGGGGTTTGAGAGGGGAAGGGTCCATATGAGCATGGAAAGGCAGAGAGAGCATCCTCCTGTGTCCTACATGCTTTGGTGGGCTGGTAGTTTCTGTTTGCAGGGTTTTTGGCAACTTGTCAGATTCTGTTATTCAAGTGGGTTTAGTGACATTTAAGGGGGGGGTGTCCTTATTTTGAGCAATGTGTAAGTTCTCTCTCCCTCACACAGGCACACATATACACACATACACACACACGTATCTGGGAAACGTTTTAGCACCAGTAAAAATCCAAACTCAGATCTTTGACTGTCTGCCCGAAAAATATCTTTCTTTAAAAATGACTGAGCATGTATTAATTATACATGAGTGTAATTTTATCCCTGTTACCAATTTGAAAAAACTCAGCCAAGCTCTGCCACCTGTACTTGCATGTGACTAAAAAGCCATTAAACTATTTTGGCTTATGAAAAGTAGGGATTTTTTGTGCAGACAAGGAACCACTGGGTTTTGATTGCATCTTTTTCTAGATGCCTGGAATGACACTAGAAGCAGCATCATTTTCAGGTGGGTTGTGTGTAGCCCCTTTCTGACATGACCTTTATTTGCTACTTGCTTTATAAAATCTTACCTCTTTTGTGAGAGAGAGTTTTTTGGTAGAGAGGTACCAAAGTTTGATTCTACATGTTTAGACTCTTTTATTTCTTTTTTCCAAGACAGTTCCCCTTCAAATTAAGAAATGAAATAAAAATGCTAATAGCTTGCAGTTGAATTGTCTGTATTAAATACTGTTTGCTATGTGCTTCTGTGGTGCACAAGAAACGAGAACGTTTATTTTCTTCTATCATTTGAAAAAATAAAAGTTAATTTGACTACTTTTCAAGTACCAAAAGCTGGAAAAATGATAGACAGACGATGACTTCACAAAGCAAAGATTGTCCTCCAGGTAAAAAACTCAATCAAGGACTATAAGATATTTACAACAATTGCTGATACATCTTCAAACTTGCACTGTTTTGCACATCATCAGAAGGAAATAAACTGGCTGGTTTTGTAGAAGAATTAACAGCTTTGTTTGGTTTATTTTTTTTCCTTTCTGCTCAAGTGAGACTGTATCTCCTTCAGAGCAAAAAGCGCCTTCAAAGTTTGGATTCAAGTTGTTGCAGACTTTTGGAATTATTAACGGTGCTGTTGCAGTCGCTGGTGGAGGAAAACAACTTGCAGCACATACAGGAGAACTTTCGAAGTCCTTTGAGGAAATAATTTTCCTTTATGCCTTGGGAGCTTTCTTTGCTGGAGGAGTTGGCACAGTCTCAGGAGTCTCGACTCGTGTTTCAATCCCTTTGCTCAGTGGACCAGTCTGGCTCTGAGGTACCACGGCTGGTCCAGGCCCTACCATAGATGAGGACCTCAGGAAAATCTTGTAAAAGCTTTCATCAGCTCTTGTTGGGTCGTAACAAATTAAAACAGCCTGACCTAGCTTTTCATCTGAGTGTCTCAGGTCAAGTGTATTTACTTCTGTTTGTTTATTTTTAGGACTTTAAATAGTTGGCTTTATTTTTGTTGCAGTAAACTGGCCAGAAGTGATCTGTTATCACAGGCCAGAGGGAAATCACAGGAGCGACAGATGTTTGTCTTTGTTCATCACAGCGCTGGAGTTTGTTTAGATTTTCACTGTGAAGATTTTACATTTGGAATTAGGGGGAAAAAATGGTCCCAGATTCAAATCATCCTTGTCTGGGGTGGTATGGATCATCTGGGCAAAGCAGCATGCCTGTTGGTTTTTGGCAAAGTCCCGTGATGCTGTTTGAGGAATCCAGATCAGTTGAACTACAGTTCTTAGTAGTCCAATTGATGCAGTCACATCTCACGTCTCCTTGTGATACCCCAGCATGGAAAATGGATGATGCAATGTAGGAATGATTGAGAAATGCTGGGTTATGTGAGATTGGAAGAGTATCCAGATCCCTACTGAAACAGGAGTATGAGATGCAATGCAGCCAGGAAGCCAAGGCAGTGTTTGTCCATGATTTGGAAAGCCATGCAAATGGTCTTTAGGAGGAGACAGACAGGAAAATGGGATGTTCAAAGAGAAACTACTACATTTCTAGTGCCAGAGGTAGCAGAAGAACACAAGAGTCCTTGGTTTGGACAACATGTGAAAAAATTATATGGAATGGTGGTTTTTTTCATTATATCATTTTGGTGGAAACCTTTTGGCACCACAGTGTTTTTTGTCTAATTCCTAAGCTCTGCTTTAATTCTCAGCAACACACCTCAGTTTGTCCTGGAAACAAGCTCCTTTAGTGAAGGTTGATTTCTAGGACCTCCACAGTCTGCATGGATTTGATGGGCAAGGAGTAAGATCGCTTGTACTGTGGGAGAACTTTGCCCAGGCTGACACCTGAGCTCAAGGTGCTCGAGAATCTGGCTTCCTAAGAGAAGTGAGTTGAGGTGGTTTAAACAAGAATTAGGCTAAAATTGGCTTTCAGTGGCAACAAAGCTAGTTTTTCACTCTGCAGAAATAGATACTTTCCAGTATCTGGGGAGTCTGGGCCAGATCAACCTAAGGAGGAGCAAGGGGAAAAAATGATGCACGTAATTGAACTGTATAGGAATTGTTTGAGATGGTCTGAGAGGGCATCATGGAAATGATCAGATGAAATGGCAAGGAGAAACTTATGTTGAATATTCCAGCCTCCTAGACTAAGGAGGAATATCCCAAGGGAAATGGTGGAAGCCCCATTGCTTGGATAATTTCTAATTAAACTAGACAAAGCACTTGAGAATATATTGTAAGGGAAAAATCCTGTAATGGCAGCAGGCTGGACAGAGTGACCCTATAGGTCTTTTTCATTTCTAATTTCTATGATTCACTAATGATTAAGTAATTCACAGATAAACTAAACATCCGTATTGCTGGGTCTTATCCGAAACTCACCTCACCTATCAACCTTTTCAAATTTACCAATTAATAGTTAATTAGTTAATGTTTGTAAAGTGCTTTGAAGATGAAAAGTGCTAAGTGCTAAGTATTATTAGAGAAATAGGGATAGATAAACTCATTTTACTTAATTTTGAACCCACTCAAACACTCACGGAAGGCTCAAAATTCAGACTTGAGCATTATTGGGTTTGCCTGCCTTGTAGGGGGACTTTCTGCGAGGTTGTTATGCTGTGATTAAAATACAGTTATAATTTTGCTAATGCACTTATCACACATTTCTATATATGGTACAGCAGTTCTAATCCTGATAAAATGTGCATGGAAAGCTATTGTCCCTGTCCTCACACAAGCTGCCATGTACAGTACAGGCACTTTGCTTGGCAAGGGAGTGCAACTAGCACACAGAATATGAAAGCTGGGTTGTTTTTTTTTTAATGGCTTTTACCCTTCCAGTTTATGTTGATTTTTAGGAGTATATTTAATAGCATCAAATGAATGAGTTGTTATTCAGGAAGTAACTTCACTGCAAATTCCCAAATGATTGTATTTTAAGACATCCTTATATCTGTTTTTGCAAGTGGTTGCTGGTACATGCTGTGGTCTGAGCTGTGACTTCTGCCACCTGGAAAGCGGCACAGTCTCCGGTGTGACAGAGGTGACATCCGATGTGCCCAGGATGGCAGGGTGCTCAGGGATGCAGTGATGGCACAACGAGGAATGACCTGTATGAAGGTGGGACTGTAGGTCAAACTAGATTAGAGCAAATTGGGTGATCCCCGTCCTGCCTGCCTGGACTAAGGCAAAACCAGAACGGCTTGCCTTGGATGAAGGAGAAAAGGATTAAATTTTTGCTCTTCTTTTTGAATTAGCATAAAATAATAATAAAATACCAGTTTATGCCCAGAGTCCAGGAGCTGGACAAAATAGAGTACAGTAGGGATAGCAATCTCAGTAAGTTCTGGTCTGAACAGGGGGCTATGAAGATGATTAGTGGGATGGAGAATCTCTCCTATGAGGAAAGGCTGAGAGATTTGGGATTGTTCAGGAAAATAGAAGCCTTTGGGGTGACTCAATTGTAGCCTCCCAGTACCTGAAGGGAACCTGGAAGAAAGATGGAGAGAGGCTTTTTGCAAGGGCCTGGAGTTGACAAGACAAGGGGGAGTGGCTTTGAACTGACAGAAATTGTTTAGATGAGGTATCAGGAGGAAATTATTTCCTGTGAGGGCGGTGAGGCCCTGGCACAGCCTGCCCAGAGAAATTGTGGCTGCCTCATCCCTGGAAGTGTCCAGGGTCAGGTTGGATGAGGCTTGGAGCAACCTGGGATAGTGGAAGGTGTCCCTGTCTATGGCAGGGGGGCGGAACTTGATAATCTTTAAGGTCCCTTCCAAGCCAAGTCATTCTATGATTCTATACATAACTGAGTCTACGTTACCTTTCCATTATCTTTCGCTTCTTCCCCTGCCCCTGACTATTTGCATATTCCTAGGAAATAATTTCCAGGCTTTAAAACACTAGTTTGTGAATCAGTACCTTAAACTCCTGTGTAACAGAGCAAACAGAGCAGTTTCAGGTGGAGCTCACTAATGCCAGGGCTTGCAATCTGAGAGCACAATAATGATTCGAGGAATAAACCCACGTGGTTTGTGGTAGGTTTACTCATTGCAGTGCTGGAAGAATAAATCTTAGCTATCAGATCCTTGAATGAGTAGTCACAGTGAATGAGTAATTTATAGGTTAAAATGTGTTGAATCAAAGCACTCGTGGAGTAATTTGAAAAGGCACAGGCTTCTGTGTGCACAGAGGTTCTCCCAGTCTTTGGGATGTGCTAGAAATAGGGAATGACAGCAAATATTTTAATAGGTATATCAAACAGGTGATAAAGCACAGAACTGAAGAGCAAATATATATATGGCTTGGGCCTGGAAGAGCAATCCAAGGACCTAAAGGCTTCTTGATGTAACTTCAATATTATTATAAGACTTTGGGTTATGTTCTTGAGAAAAACAAAGACAGGGAGAGTTTGTGGTGAATGGAATCAATCCTAGCTGGATTTATAAAAGGTAGATCACATCAGAGTAAGCTGACACCCCTCTCTGGTAAAACAGCAGATCCCTGGGACAAAGGAAATGCAGGAGATCTGATCTGTCTGGACATCAGAGGGGACCTCATTGCTGTTTACAACTACCTGCGGGGAGGTTGCAGCCAGATGGGTGTAGACCTCTTCTTCCAGGCTGACGACACCAGAACGAGAGGGCACGGCCTCAAGCTATGCCAGGGGAGGTTCAATCTTAACGTTAGGAAGCGGTTTTTCACAGAGAGAGTAATTGCGTATTGGAATGGGCTGCCCAGGGAGGTGGTGGAGTCGCCATCCCTGGAGGTGTTTAAGAGAAGACTGGACAAGGAGCTTAGTGACATGGTCTAGCTGGGGGGTGTAGGGCTGGATGATCCTGGGCCCCTTCCGGCTCGGAGTGGCCTGCTAGACTGTGAGGGATCTAGGTTGGTGTTACGCTCTGGGATGTGCTCTCGGTCTCTTTATGGGTGTTAGATGGTGAGTTGGACTAGATGATCCTTGTGGGTCCCTTCCAACTCATAATATTCTGTGATTCTGTGATCAGTGAAGTACTTGATAAAGTGCCACATGGGAAACATCTAGTTAAGCGGGAAGAGATGGGGCTTCGTGTGAGAGTGGTGAGGAATGGCTAAAAGGGGAGACAGCAACAGATTGTGAAAGGGGAAGCATAGGGCAGGAGAAGGGCTCATTAGCGGAGCTCGTCAAGGATCAGTCTGACTCATCTTATTTAACATTTTCATTAATGACCTTGGAGCATAAATTAGGAATGTGCTAATGAAATGTTGGAGTTGACAAAGTTTGGAGACACTGCCAGTGAACACAGAGAACCTGAATTTACAGGAAAGAAACTGTGTGGCCTTGAGGGTTGGACTGGAAGTCACGGACTGAAATTTAATAAGAAAAAGCATAGGACACACACGTAGGAAGTAAGGATAACTTTTGTTACAGTGTGACCTCACTGGTAGCAGTAGACACGGATGAAAGGATTGCTCTTGGGCACCAAAGAAACAGGAGAAATATCCCTAAGATGCATCAGGTGAGACACTCTAACAGAGCAGGGAAGCTGAATGCTATTGCATGAGGTGTCAGTGAGTAAATTTAAACTGGAGCAATGCAGGGAAGCACTGGTGAGATGTAAGAGGCGGGGAAAC
>WEKX01029509.1:172500-253229 GCA_013390025.1 Pitta sordida
AAATCTCATGAGAATTCTGATTAGCTGTTGACCTGTAGAGGAAGCTGTTTTTCATAATCCCCTAAACACTGTCTAATTCTTGCCTCAATCAGCTCTGGAAATGCTGGATTTACCTTAAAATAATGTGATAATGTTTTCTTATCATCGTTAAGTGAAACAGGCAGTAGCAAGATGGTTGCATCGTTTATTTGCTGTGTACTGTAGCCTAGCTCAGATTTAAGCCGTGATCTTTGATCCACAGGCAATTTATGGCTGTGTAGCAATGTGGCACACCCTGCACATGCACGGCAAGTGTGTCTCTGCGCTCCTTCCTACATGGAAACTTTGGCGGGGAGGGGGGAGCCACGCAATTAAATCTACTTTAGCTCATTTTTTAAGCATGGGAAAACTTTGAATAAAGCCAGGGGTGCTTGCCTGCTTTTCCAGCAGGGGCTGAGATTTCACCAACTCATCACACTTAATGGATTTGTATTTTGAAAAGACACGGAGGGCTCCACGGTCATTCTGACTCCTAAGTGTTAATGACAGGTTGGTGATGCTGTATAGCCTGAAGAGGTATCCAGAGCTGGCAGAGAACAAAAAAGTGTGTGGAAGAGATGTTTTATCCTATTCATCTTTCCATTTTAAATTATAGTTACCATGGCCACTGCTTTTAGATTATTCAGGAGGTATGATTGCTACATATCCGTGCCTTCACTGTTCATCATTGGAAGACATGGAAATGTTAAACTACCTAAAGTAACTGAACTTTTAACTGTGCTAATTATTTATAACCACCCTCGGGATCTCAGTTTCCCACAGTGAGCTTAGTAGGACCTGACAACTTTAGATATTCTGCAAGTGGCACTGATGTTATAGTCTAAACAGATTGTGTGACCTTCAGAGATTAATCAGTTAAAACATCCCTTATGAAGCTGTTTTAGATTATTCTTGACAGTAGCTGCTTTTGACAGTAGAAGGTCAGAATCAAAGTCCTTTTTAAAAACTATTCTAAGATTTATGTCTGCATCAAACACAGCAAACATGCAGAAATTGCCGGAGTGCTTTAGCCATTGCATTGTTTAGTAGTGCTCTGTCTTTTTAGTTGTCTTGTCTTTATTATATAAATCAAAATGTGCTCAACTAGGTTAAAATGTTTATAGTCTACACACATATTGCCGAAGTCCTCTTAAATTACTCTTGATTGTTCTTTTCTTATTTTTTTTATTTTCCCTTTGATGAGGTGGTTTCAGGGACAAATCCTGGAAATTTTCACATGGCAATATGGATTTTATTGCCACAAATTCTGAAGCCTTATAGACCAAAAAGGTTGTGTATGTGTGTGTGTGTGTGTAGGGGGAATATTGTAACTTCTTCAAGCTGTTATTTTGTAAGGAGAAGCATCAAACTCAGCTCATTGAATTAAAATGCCTTGCTCATGAAATATGTGATTTTGTGGGGGAAGGACACTTTGGCAGTGTCTCCGTTTAGTGATATATATACTAAGTGATATCTTCTTGAGAAAAGCCTTTTTGCCAACGTAAAATTCTCTTCCGTTTTGCAATAAATATAGTTTGGAATCACTACAAACGATTATTAAAATTAGGACCATGCTCCCATTTAAATGCCCTGTCCTTAGCAGGGTGAAACTGTTTTTCATGACTGTGGTAGACCTGTAGTGTTCAAATGTCTTGGGCACAAAAATAGCCTTTACCTGTATATTTACTGACATACAGGATAAAATATGCACATGTAATCCTCTTGTGTTCCTTCAGCTGAGCTACTTTTCCATTTGAAGAGCATAACTGTAGTATCCAGGGGGGCACTGGCCAAGGCAACTCAGCCCGCATCTCTCTCACATGTTTCTTGGAATAACCTGGCTAGACAGGACCCACGCAAGGTTAGTTCAAGGTACCTGCGATAAGATCTTTTTTTGTGTTGTTCTTTGATGCCAATGCGGTGCTTGTGAAATGTGCTGGCTTTGACAGCAGCCAGGGCACAGAATTACTCTGTGGAGACACAAGTGGGGTCCAAGGTGGGGAGCCACAGCCCTGGACCCTCTGCAGGCAGGCTGATGCTGCCGGTGGAGCTGTGCCAGCTGGGATGGGGTTCACATGAGCTGGATGCTTCAGGAATCGTGAGGGGTTGTTCACATAGGTTATGGTAGGTGTTTGGTGGAAAGGACTTTATACCATGACAGGTCTTTAATGGATTTGAACACGCATCCAAATGCTGTGACAATGACTGAGTAGCAAGGAGTGCAGTTTTCCCAGAAATGTCTATTTATTTACTTGGAAAATGTTGTTTTGGAGAGAGCGCTTGCTCTCGCCTTTTGTTGCTGTAGCTGTGAGCACAAACCCTGCTCCTCTGTGTGCCTTCAGGGCTGCTTGTCTGCTACTGCTCGTTGCTCTGCCAGATGGGGACATTTGGGGATTCACCCTTTTTCCTCTCCAGCTGCTGTCCTGAAGCCTCAGGCTCCTTTCCCAACCTTGCGCTTGAATTGTCCACCCTAAATCCTTCCTCTTACCGGCCTTCCTGTGCTCTGCCTTGCTTTTCTGATCTTTCTTTTTCCCTAGGGACAGAATGCATCCAAGTAGTGTAGAGCTGCAAGACAAGAAGAGTAGTTATCTTGCAGCACACTAAGGTTAACTCCAGGTTTCTGCCATGGTCCTCATGGCACAGCTGAATATACCCTTGTATACGTGCCAACCCCTTCACCCCATCTCCTCCAGCCTCCACCACTGTATGGAGCTGTAAACACAACAGCCTGGGGCTCTTCTTGTTGACATCCCAATAGCTGGATCTTATCTGTCCTTAAAATCGGCTTCAGGAAACACAAGTTTAAAATGCAATATGCTGGGTCAGGAAATTGTAGTCTTTCTCCCTTGAACTCTGAGAGTGCACCTAGTGAAAAAGGAGCGGCTGCTGTACTTTGATATTTCCTGCAGATCTGAACAAGGAGACAGATGGTTAAAATGCATGGCTCTATTTTGGAGTATACGTACTTTGAGTTGTTCCCAAGGCTCTTGGGTTTTGGTGTGCCTGTGTGTGTTTGCTTATATGTATTCTGTAAATATATATTTATTTTTATACCTCATTTTTTAGTGTAAAATGGTAAATAACATTGGAACCATTTTTCCCCAAATCCCTGCTTGCGTGGTTAATGGGAGGAGCAGCGACTGTTTCATAAACAGTGCTCTGCAAAGTTCATTTTATGCCAGAGCAGCTTTTCTAGAACCGGTTTTAAAGTTAATTATCAAAGGCAGGCATCTTCTCTCCACTGCCGGTGGCCCCCCACTGGGTTTGTTGTTCAGCTTTCCTTGGGAAAGAGTCGATTGAAAGACCATCTTCATGGTGTCACAGTCCAGGGAGCCGAACAGGTCCGAGCTAATCAGCTTAGAACATCAGTACCATCTTAATGTGGGATTTGGGACCTTCTGGATGCAGGGCGAGAAGCTGAACTAGTCTGCAAGCACATCACTTTATTCCTTTTGCTTTAAGCAAGAATAATTTGCCTTTTTTCTCTCATCTTTCTTCCTTGTTGTTTTGCCCCTGAAAACTGTGCGGCAAAAGCAACCTCCAGGGTGGACACTAAATCTTCTGATGCAGGCAGAGCAGTGATAACATCTGAACTGAGGGTGCTTTTCCAGGGCATGCTTGACAGATGTAGCAGGGCCTTTTAGGATTTAGTACTGGAGCATATCTATTACCCGCGCTGCAGCACAGCTTGGCAGGAGCTGTGTGGTAATCTCCCATGAATTCTGTCTGACTTATCAGAGCATCTGAACAGGTTCCTGCAGGATGCAGAGTCACTGCACCAAGTTGGGGAGAGACAGACCATACACTTGGAACTACTTTAACTCTTGCTGGCCCAAAGCCTTTCCTCCTCTCTGGGAGGGACCCATGCCTTCCTGCCTCTCCTCGTACTCCCTCTGGCTTGCTCTCCATTTCCCCCAGCATATGACTTCAAGGAGCAGAATCTAATTTCTACATATCTGAGAGGGTAAGAGTAATTGCTTTAATGGCATGGCAGCCTGCCTGTTTCTTTGGCAGAACATAGTAAATATGATACATGTGGTGGAATTTAAGCTTTTGCTGGTTGCGAGTTCAGGACTCTGTTACATATAGAAGTGCGTGCTTAACGGCTTTATTCTTGCTCTTCACTGAGTGAATTTATCTCAGTCTTACTGAGCAGAGTATTTAATGTTCGGTCTTCATCTGTGATAACAATTTTCCGAGCATTTTATATTTTTATATACATACACCCATGCACACACACTCATATATATTAAAATCCACTCCACCAAGATTGATCACAAACACAAAATTGTTTAGATCACAGATTAAAGTTTAATTTTGGAGTTTTGCTTTAGGGTTAGAATTAGCTTTAGAGTGTGAGTTGCATAGGAGGCGCTGTAATTTGTTTTAAGGATAAGGCCTTCAGGCTGCTGTGCATAAAATGAGCATGATTCCTTATTCCCACGGTTGATTTTTGAATGGAAGTGCAATTAGAATTTTTTCACCCAGAAGCGCATACAGTACAGAGCAAAGATAATACCTTGAATGCTTATCAGCTTGGGGAACTTCTCCTGGAATTTTATTTATTGTTCACCTAGCACTAATTCAAAAAAGATCCATGCAAACCCTAACAATACAGTTGCTCTTTAATTTGGAGTCTAGTGTGTTTGTAGAGACTCTTGCAGGGGCTTTATTATTACCAAGTGAGATTTCAATGGTGAATTTTAATGTCAGACACAGAAATGTGCAACCAGTTATTTCTGATAGAATGGGAGCTATTACAAACAAAACACTGATGTAGCAATGGCCTCTGTTAATCCTCAATTGCTGCAGATATTTTCCTGTCACACCAGGAAGCTGCACTGCCGACTGGTATTGAACAGCCACCATCTGCATATGAGAGGTATGTAGATGATATTTTTTCCTGATTATTGATGCCGATCACATTCATCTTCCACTGGAAGAACTGAACAATCAATACTCACAGAATATTCATTTAACCTGCGGAAGAGAGGTGAAGTCCTGCATCCAATTTTTGGATGTCATGGCCACTAAAGAGCCAGATTCTGCCATTTCCACTGCGTGATATCAAAAAGACATTGCCTCGGGTAGACACGTGTTAGGCATCACCTCAGTCACTCACCATGAAAAGAAGGCAGGAAGCAGGAATTGATATCATAGTTTGGGAAGTCCGTTATCTTAAAATATTTATTTTTTTCTTAGAAGAATTTTAAAGAAATTTATATATGTGTGTAGCTGTGTGCACAAATACAGGAGCTCATCTAATAAAACTGAGCATACGCTGAATTTGGGCGAGTTACACCACATACCTGGCCTAAACGGGAATCCAGATGGGCCTGGGTGTGTGCACACAAATCCCAACACGACACTTCTAAAGAGCTGGGCTGCATTAGGATTTTCAGAGTCCAAGAAATACCAAGGCAAAGGTTGATTTACATTGATTTAGGTGGATTGTTGCAATGAAAGATTTTAAAAGGCAAGAATGCTTTTCCCCAAAAAGCTGCTTTTGTGGCAGGGTCCCAGCATGTTTTGCAAAGACCACTCTGTCACCTCAAGGATGTCCCCCCGTTTAGTAGGCAACCCAAACCAGGTCCTTGTTGCAGGGAGAGGTGCTGGAACAAACCCTGTGGAAATGCGTGTCCTTGCGTGCATTGCTCCTGGAGCTGCAGGGCTCAACAGAGCTTCCAGCAACACCAAAACCTTGCCCATAACCATTTCTTTCATTTGAAAGAGAATGTTTTTCTCCCTTATTGAACAATCCAAGAACTTTCTGACATTTATTTTGATGGTGGAAAAAAGATCTATTATTACAAGGAGCAGGAAGCATAAATCCAGGTTGGCTCTCAGATACCTTCCACACAAATTGTATTCAGGTAAATGGTCCCTAAAAATGCCTTGATAGTACAGTGTACATCATAGTTGCTAGAGAGGAAATGTAAAGCTTCCCATTATGAGGGATAATACAAAGAAAGAAATGTATTTTCATTATCCTCCCATAGTTTCAAAGTATCTCAAGATTTGATTCAGGTCCTAAAGATAATACGAGGCAATATCTATGTTACCTTTGAGTCAACTACCATGTCTTGACACTTGATCAGTCTGCCAAAGCTCCTGGAAGAATCAGAAATAAACAATTTTATTTCCCAAACAGGAACTTGTGTGGCAGTGTGAGCAAGAATGCTTCCCCCACCCCCACCCCTTTAAATAGGACTGCAGGTCCTGTAATGCATTTAATCAAAACGTAACATTTTTTGTACAATCTTTTGGAAATACAACCTGGACTACAACAACAACAAAAAAGGATGTTTTGAAAATTCCAAGATACCACATGCATTGAGAACATCTTAGCCATGCCAGGAAGAAGTGATAAGCATTTTGAAACTGGGGTGCTGAATAGGTCTTTAACTGTATGCCCTTACATTTGCATATGCAGATTCAGGTGTATATGTTATTTTACCTACCAATTTCCATGTAGTCTTTCCACTTCTACTTACACTAGAAATGCTCCATTTCCAGGAATGGCATTATTGGTCACTCTGCCCACAAAGGTTTATGTGGTTTGGTCCTAAGCAGAGATTTTAAGCAACAGTTTTAAAACCTAAACGCAGCTATGGCAACTTGTGGAGCAACTGTGGAGAGCTATGAAATAGTACTACCCACCATTTGCTTAGGAAATTGAAAGACTTTTGCTGGTTTTGCTAAATACTGACAGCTTGGGTCCAAAGGGGAAATCTTGTCTCTTGTTCTCTTTAGGGCAGATGTCCTTGCTGGGTTTTTGGTTTGATTTTTAAATGACAAGAGATTCTCTTTCATTCTGTGTTTTCCTCAAGCACCTAAATAGAGTAACTTCTTCCTCTGGCCTTGATACCACAGGAGTAAAACATTACCTGTGGCAGGACAAAATCAATCTACTTTTACTAAAGGAAGAAAAAAATTGAAAGGTAGAAAAATGGCTGAGTGATTTTTAGCATGTTTTGAACAAGCATTGCTTTAGAGTGGCCTCTGAGTACATGAAGGGGTAAAAGGAGTCTGATGGACCTTCTAGTCCCTTAGGAGCAGCTGCCCTGGTTGAGGAGAGGCTGTGTGCTCACCCCGGCTGCAGCACAGAGAGCTCAAGGGTTGCTGCAGCCTGAGCTGCTTCAGGAGTCATTGCATTTCCCACTTACTGCCACACTTAAGGACAAAAGTAAGTAAAGACATTGTGCCCTGGTCCATAGCATGGAAAGTGAGTTTTAAAAACCTAGAGAGAAGAACTGGCGCACTAGAAAGCACCATTAATGTATCAGTATTTCTGCTGTAACACGTGAGGGCACAGCACCCTGCAGGTAATGACCCCACGCATTCCCACCCAGCACAGCACCTCTTCCTTTCCAAACCCACCAGCTACCTGGTGAATTAAAGGAATAGCTTAATTAATGCTGCCAGTAGAGGGAACTGATGTACATGTGAGTAGATGCGGCAGCATTCCTTCAGGGGAAAAAATAAAAAAGTTTAAAAATACTATAAACACAAGTAAATCCTCCGCACTTCAAGAGGGTGTCAAAGGCACCATTCCCAGTGCACAGCAGTCAATGGATGGGGTGCAAGAAGGAAAAGCCTGGTGTCCTTATTCTTTACTGAATAGTCCCACCTTCTTCAATAACATTACTCTTGGAGTAAGGTACTAAGGCGACAGAATTTGGCAGTACATGATCGTGTATCCACAGGGCTTTAGGAAAAGCGATTTTGGATCATTTGGGGAGTTTTAGACTTGTAGGCACAGCTTGAATTGGGCTATGTGAGCCAAAGCAGCAGGGATTTTTTTGTTTCTGGGTTTGTTTTTTTCAGTTCATTTGCTATGGATGTAGATAGTGTTCACCTTCAAACCCCAAAAGAGTCAGGGTATTCAGGTGAGCCACTAATGAACTCACTGATGCCACAGTCTTGACTGTTCTTTCTGCTTCCTCCCAGTGTGGGCAGCAGAAAATCATAAAGCAAGAGGCAGGGCTGGAAGGTCAGAGGGAAAGCATCGGACAGTATCAAGGACAAAATGCAGGTGCTTTCAATGACAGCAAAGAAATAAGAAAAAGGCTGACATTAAATAACCTCTTGATAACAGAAATCACAGAGGAGGGCTGAATATAACTTTGGGAAGGTTCTGCTCAAAGTCATTGATGCTGAAGTTACCGTCTTTGGAAGCGGCTGACAATCTACAGGGAGTGGCAAGGTGGGTAAATGAGCAAAATATGGACTGAAGGAAACGTGATGAACTCATTTACCTTTTAGAGAAATTCACTCTGACTGGCAAAAAGCCTTACTTTGGTTGTATCCGTGGATAACCCCTTTGAAATCTTTATTTCACAAGTTTCAATAAATGCCTTCCTTTTTTTGGCATCCAACATTCGTTTGTGCATAGAAAGGAGGAAAGTAATTTGGATGAAGCCAAAATTTTCTTGGGGTAGCATCCATGCTTATTATCAGGTGGATGGTTATTTCTGGGTTTGCTGCTTAAGCACTCTGGTATTTCTTTTGGGGGATGCGTGAAACTGAGTGTAAGGACAGACAAATCACTGAAGATACAAGCAAAAACATTGTCTCCTCTTTCCTAATATTAAAACCCACCTCAAATGATAAACTTCTGAAATATTGAGACAAACGGTTGATGCTTTTGGTTTGTGTGTGGGTTTTTTCTTTTTTTTTTTTTTTCATTCCTCTCCCAATTCAGGTTTCCGGACAGAATTGGAACTGAATGTGCCAAAAATACCAGGATAGAAGCTGTTCTCATGGGTGTTTCCATCTGGAATCTAATGTAGAAATGCCAGAAATCCTGTAGGAAAACCTGTTCTCATGTGGTTTCCTGCCCGGTTCAACGTTTTTGATATGTTGGGAGAGTTTGGATTAGCAGCAGATAAGCAGAGAAACTGGATCTGAATGCCAAACTTTTTTTGAAGTTTTTCCATCCCCACTGGAAGCATTACTAGGCCCATAGGCATAAGGTATAGAGTCTCTCCCCTGCTGGGGAGGGTTTAAAGCTGGCTGCATAGTAATAAACAAATACATAAATATATTCATGAATGAGTAAGGCTTTGGTCTTTGCTTCTTTGCAAGGCTATTTTAACCAACTCTGCTCTTTGAGATAATGTTCAGTTATTCGTACAAGTATTTGCATGCTCAGAAAGTTTTATGAAACTTAGCAAAAATGTACACCATTTTCCACGTGGTTTGTTTTCATCACTTCCTGTTTATTATTCCCTATTTAAATTACTTAGAGGGGTTGTTCTTGGTGCTGATCTGATTACCCCAAAGGAATGAACATTAGATCTCTTTGGGAAGGGTGCTGAGCCCTAGACTAAGAGGTTTGGCAACTGGATTTTCATTTCCCAAGTCCTGATCTCGGTATACCAGGAGGTAACATCCAGATCCTGGTAATACTGATCCTTTCAGAGGCGAGAGGATCACAGGCAGCCTGATTCTCTCTTGTCTCTGCCAGATGAGGCTCACAGAGGCATTCACACTTTCTTGCCCCCTCCCCTTTTCCACCCCTAATTCCTGCCCTCCCATCCTTTTCCCCTCTCCCACCTTCTCCTCCCTCACACTTTAACCCCCTCATGCCTTTTCCCCCCTCACACCTATTTCCCCCTCCCATCTTTTTTCCCCACTCATGCTTTTCCCCCCACACACTTTCTTGCCCCCTCCTGCCTTTTCCCCCATCCCACCTTTTTCCTCTGCCACACCTTTTTTCTCCCCTCACACCTTTTATCTCCCTCACGCCTTTTTTCCCCCTCACACCTTTAGTCTCCCTCATGCGCTTTTCCCCCATCACACGCCTTTTTTGTGCCCTCCCGCTTTCCCCCCCCCACTCCTGCTTTTTCCCCCTTCCTGCTTTTTCCCCCTCATTCTTTTCTGCTGACAATTTTTCCCCTCCCACCTCACTGCCAGATGCCATTTTGCCTTCTCCCACCCCGCTCCCCTGAGGTGCTTCTGACATGATTGAGGGGTCTGCCTGTGCCCAGTTGTGCAGCCCTTGGACTTGGCTGGAACTGGCTGTGCCCAGAGCGAGACAGTTGCTCCAGCGTCTCCTCACAGAGTAGCTGATGCCAGGGCACCCACAGCCAGAATGGCAACAGGTGATTTTGTAAGGGGGAGATTTTCCCATCCCAGTTATTTAATTATTATGTGGGGAAAGGGCAGCTGCTGTGAGAAGCAACCCTCAGGGCTGGTGCCATGGCCCCCACCCCAAAGCACAGTAAAGCTGTGGTGGTGAAGTGAGGTGACTTCTTTGAGCAGCTCCTGCTGCAGACGGTGAGCTGAGGAGTGGAGCATTACAAACTAAATCTGCAAATTCAGCTTTTTTTCACCAACACTGGTAAGTTCAGCTCCAAAAGCATTTTCTATGTGAGGAGCAACTTCTGCTGGTTGTAAGGACATCGGCACAAGGTTGGTTTGCCACACAGACCAAGTGTGCACAACCTTTGGGAGGAAACAGAAAGGCCCTTTTTAATTTCCTATGTCATTTAATTTATCTTGTGAATCAGGTTTACCCTCTTTTGTTGCCAGAGCATGAAATCCTGTGGATCCTCCACTCCTGGCTCCTCTAGAAATTGAATTTCTGGCCCCTTCCACCAAGGCAGTTGTAGGTGAATGCCTGCTGTGGGGCTTGCTTTCTGCTCTCCCCGTTTCCTCACACCTATATCATGAAGGCACGCACACACACCTGAGCACAGGTATTGTATTTACACAGCCCTTACCTGCCAGAAAGCGGCTGATTTTTGCAGCTGCCTCTCTTCTGGAGCTGCCTCTGTACTGCTGCCTTCCCCTGCCACGGTCACGCATTAGCTCCCTGTATCAGCTGTCGGGAGTGATCTGTGCAGAACCAACATCTGTATTAAGTTTGCAGAGCTAGTCAAAATGTTTACCAGGACCATTTAATAGGGAGATCAATAGCAAGTGCCTCTCTGTTTGTTTTAACGAAACAAAACTGGTTGCAGAGCAAAACCTTTTTTGAAAAACAACAACAACAAAACCTCAACCCTGGCATTAGTCCAGCTCAGTGCAACAACACGGGAGAAAAGGGCATTCCTGAATACTTGCTCCGATTTATTTTCATTATGCAGTTATTAGGGTAAGGGAACATTAGATGGCTGTTGTCACTGGGAGACCCTCTCCCAATAAAGCCTGTGAGCTCAGCATTTCGTTTGGAGCTGTACTGATTTATGGCTGTCAGCTCCTGCCTGACAGTGTCCTGACAAGTTCTGCTGGTAGAAACTTGTTCAAGCTTGAAGTGACACTTCTGTGCTGCTGGTTTTCCTTCCCCAGAGAGGAAACTGCTCTCGACCATCCCGGTTTTGGTGTCACACTGAATTCCCTCTAAGTGTGTTTCCTTGCCTGGGGTCTGACTTGCTACTGGAAACCAATACGTATATTAAATTGCTTCCCCAAATTACCATATTGGCTCCTTGCTTGGGGGCTGTTTACAGTAGATTTCAGACCACTGGTTGGCCCACGTAATGCCTGATTTGGAAACTGGTATCATCTCCAGTTAGTAGCTGACAAATTCTGTCAGTTTGAGTCTGGCACAAAACATCAACGGAATGTAGGGAAATGGGGAAAAAGGATTACTTTCCGTTTTCTGGAAGAGAGCTGCAAAAGACTGTTTCGTTATATGTATGCAAAATAGGTATTAGCTGTTTTTTGGGGGGGAAAAAATTAATTTGGGAAATTATGGCTTGTAATTAAGAGTAGTAACCTCACCCTCCCCCCAAATCTGTAATCCCTAGACTCGCTAAAATATATCCATGTGCTTAAATTTAAGCACTTGTGTTTAAACATACCCCTTAATAATTAGGAGACTGGATTTGTACCCTAACTTTCCAGACAGCTGGTAGGGTTTTTTTCTGCCATCTTCACCTCCTAAAATGTTGTGATATAGCAAATTAGCCATTTCTCACCATTTATTCAGAAGAACAGAAATAAGTGAAATCTGTCTCTGAACATTAGTGCTGCAGGCATGTGAAATACATGGTAGTCTACATGGCAGCAACCAAATAAATATGTTTTGCAGCTTTTAGGTGAGAAGGTGGTAAGGAAAATAGAGAATGAGGAGCTAAATATTCTGGCAAATATTATGTGTGAAACATGGGGAAGACTCCAGGAAAAAAGTTAGGAGACATGAATCATTGACCGTGGAAGAGAGAGATGTGTCAGAAGCCTTTGAGTGCATTTATCTCAGTTCGAGTATATTTTGTATCTTTTAAAATGCAAACCAATTGCAGTTTTTGAGTTTTCCTGTGCTATAAACTGCAGCACAATTCCTTCAGTAAATGGTTTCAATGATAAATTAGCTCTGTGCCCAAGTTGTGCTTTCTCTGACTTCAGCTTCCAGCATTAGGTCTTCTGACAACTTTGTCTCCCAGAAGGAAGTGTCCCATTTTATTTATTTTTTGTGACCTGTGCCACCATAAACTGTGATCGAGACCCTCCGTCACCTTTTCTTTGATAAACTGAAGGGACAGAGGGCTGTGAGTTGTTCAAGATAAGGCATGTTTTCTAGCGCTTTCCCCATTCTTGTTCCTCTTTGAATCCTTTACAATTAACCAATTTCCTGCTTGAACTTTTGCCTCCGGGGCTGTCTCTGTATTCCTGTAGCAGTTGCACCTTTGCCAAAGGCACAGGCAGGATAAGGTCTCTGTTCTTCCTTGAAACTCCTCTCTGTGTACCTGAGGTCTGCACTCGGCTTTGTGGCTCTGAGCAGAGATTTTATGATCCGCTGATACAGCCATCGTTTTGGTGTGGTTTGGGGGTCCCTCTTGGTTCTTGGCTGGATGACTGTTTTGTCGAGATGCACATTGTTTGTTTTACAGTTTGCCAAGTGGCTCAATGTGCTTTGTGTGCTCTTTGATCAAGCTCTCCTGCAGTCTTCCTGTCACCTGCAGACTTTATTAATAATGATTTTATTCCAGAGTTTTTTTCAGTCATTGATTTATTATGTTAAATAGCATGGAACCGAGGACTTGTGCTGCTGGACCAGTTAAAACTATTCCTACTCAATTTTCAGACTTCTATTCACAGTTACATTTTTCAATCTAAGGTGCCAGTTTTAATCCATTTTAATCTGTGCCTTGTTTATTTTATATCATCCTACCTACTGCGTCAATACAGTTTGGAGAATGTGATTGCATGCCTTACAAACACAAGTGCAGCATGCCAACATTATCACACTTACCAACCTGACCTGTGCTCTCAGTTAAAAAAAATCCCAATGAAAATTTATTTCCTGTAAAGCCACACTGCTGGAAGATGTTTATATTTGCTCCTTTTGTACTGTCATACATTATTTTTGGGTTAACTGCTCATACCTTACCCCAGACCAGACTGACAGTTCTCATAATACCCCGTCTGATTGTTTCAAATTTTGGAGAAATGTTACTTTGCTTTGGGCTTCCAGTGTACTGTAAGTCCCATCATGTCCCTGTGAGGTGGAGAGCTTCCATGCCCATTCTTGGCACATTTTCCACCTGACTGACCTCAAAATATGGATTTCACTTTTCTAGATGCTGTTTTAAAGTCCTCTGAGTCGTTGCTGAGGTTGAGTGTGATTCATTACTATTTGGAGATAATATATATATAAAATCTATTTCCCAAATATGGAAGACAGGTATTCATTGAATTCTTACATGTTTTCCTCATTATTATTACATTTTTATTATTTGCTTCCAGTAGCAGATGACAACATTTTTGTTCCCAATATGCTTTTAAAAGTCCCAAATACCTTTTCCTCATTGATTTATCTTTTCTCCCTTTCTGGCTCCCTTTGTCAAATTCCTTCAGTTATAAGCTTTTGGTTTATAATTGTTATTATCAGTTTTCCTTTATATCATTATTGCTTTGTGTTGAAATAACTGTGTTTTCGTTCTAAGTCTACTTTTAAAGGGAAAGTAAATTTTGAATACTACCAGTTTGTCTCTTGGTTGTGAAATCGTGGCCTTTGACACCTGTGATTGTATTCCTAAGATTTTTCTGATTACCGTGAAAAGGCTCCTCTGTGGCTGATATTGCTCATGATTATTTTAGTGTTGTGAAAATGGCTTTTGTCCAACAGCAGCTATGTGAATTTACATACTAGAACACCCATAAACAAACACGTTACTGGGGACTCAATTCTATATGTTGACAACAAATATGATTGAGTCATGATCACTGGCATTTGAGAAACCATTATTTTTTTAACATCTGGGATCAGTTCCTCTGGATCTGTCATTAGGCAGTCTACCCCAAGCTGGGTTGAGTTAAGAAATTGGCTGCCTGTAATTTTTGAAATTCTGAGGACTTTTTAGTGCTGGTAGCCTGAGAACACCAGCATATGCCATTCCGATTGAAGTCCCATATGTTAACACAGCTTTTTTTATCAACACATGATAAATAAGTCTTTAAAGAAGCTGGTCATCCTGTTTTTTATGCTGTTTTGGTGGTGCGTAGCAGGCACCAAGTAGCTTGCTGCCTTCTAGTGTATTTGTAAGAACACAGATCTACCAGCAGTTGAAATCTTTTATGTCTGATTTGCACAGACTTGTAGAGGCCATGAGATTTTGAGGCAGTGTCCTGCACCCTTTCTTTTTGCAGGCTTGAGCCCTTTGAGTTGGCATATAACTATTTATATTTACATTCTGATCATGTGAGTTTTCCCAGTAATATCAACCAAGTCAAATATATGCTCATAAATCAGTATTCTAATTCCCCTTGTGTATTATCCGACTTGTAGCAGAAGGGTGTAAGTGATTAAATCATTTCATCCTTTTGTGTAAGTGAATGCTTTTGCAATTTTGTTCTCAACAACATGTTTTGGAACTACATACAACCCAAACTCACACATCATTTGCCCAGGCAGTGCAGAATTTTCTGACTTCTTCTGTTGGTAGGGCAGGAGGAGACCTACACTGGCTCCTACTCAATTTGATCGACTGTCTCTGTGGAGATTTCCTACAACTTCCTTGATAGGGATGCATTTGCTGTCTATTCCTATAATCTTGTCTTGGTCCTTCATATAAACTTCCAAACCAATGGTTAAGTATTTCCCCAATTTTCTGCCTTGTCTAGTCCCTGTGAGGCCATTTCCATGCTTTCCTGCAGGGAGTAGCTGTTTCTTAAGGAAGATTGTTCAGAACCGCTGTACTTCATTCTTTGATACACCTGTGATTGCACTTCCAAAGCACAGTTTTGTTTCTTTTAGCTTCATTACCGCTTGCACATCTCTCTGAAGAAATCTTTTCAGGTGAGAAAAGAGAGCCCATCCACTCCAGCTCCAAGCCATGCTCGTGCTGCCAGCCAGCCCTGCCTTCTTGTTCTTGAAAATGGAAGCTTCTCAGATGCCGTTTTTCAGAGCTGCTCTGAAAACACTCTTATTTGCTGCTTCTCTTTGCCTTCTCCACAGTTTGCCTGGCAGCTGGTGGATAGATTAAGGGGACCTACTTAGTGCCAGCCTGTCCCCCGGGCAAATAAAGGGACGGGTAAATAAAGTCTGACTGAAATGACTCAAGCATTTGAGACAGGAGCCCCTCACATGAAACAGAAAACCCAAAACGGTAAGTAGGCATCTCTCACCTGGCACGTTTGAAGGTCCCAAAACCTCTGTCCCAAGGCCACACTAAATAATCGGCAGCATCAAGCGTATGGCTAACCAAGATTTTTAACCCAGAGCCTGTACAGTCTCCGCTGAAACATGCCTGTTTACAGCTCCTAAAGCACGAGGAGACATGGAACTTACCATGTCAAATTGAAGTGGCCCTTACCAGGTTATTCACTGCATGAGTGTTGAGAAGAAAGATGGATTTTTCATCCTCTCCCTTTCAAATGTACCATTCCCCCACAGTTAGCTCTGCAGATGACTTCCCAAGGGCTCTCTTCAAGTGGTAAATCGAGCTGTCGCCAGCCACAACGGCCTAAAGAGGGATGGGACTGGTGACAAATACGCACATTACAAAGGGCCGAGTTAACTCTAATTGTGCTTTGTTTAATGAGGTCGTTAAAACCACAAACTTGCCGTTGACTTTTCACGGACGTCCCACCTGTCGAACACGACCCTGTTGAAGGACTGCAGTGGACCCGTTCAGCAGTGGCGAGCTGGTGAGCTCAGGATTGCACCTATCTTTTCGACGGGGAGATGTGTGGTTCGGACAACCACCAGAGAGGCTTTTCTCCTCACCTGGCTGCGACTTGCTTACGTGCTTTTTAGCATGTGGGAGCAGCGGAGTTTGGGCACAAGTCGTGGTGCACAAGCTCCCTGAAATGCCAGCGCCAATGGTTACGGGCATATTAAAAACAGAGAAAGAGACAACTGTTTGGCATCATCCAATTCCCTAACAGGATTCCTTTCTGCATTGCCTGCCTTTCCAGTAGGCACTTGGCAGCGTGACATGAAAACTGCTGCCCCTCAGCTGGATGGCTGAGGCACCCACTGCCCACTCTCCGTGCCTCCTATGCTTCCTCCCCCCGCCCCGTATATTCCCATCTCTCTCTTTTTCTTTTCATCCTTTCCCCCCCCCTCCCCTGTATTGTGTATTTTTTAATCCTGTCTGCATCAGTGATACCTGCAGGCAAAGCCTCCAGGGTTAGGCACAGCAGGAAGAGGTGTGACCAGTAATCCCCTTGCAACGGGAATTCCTGCGGCAGCCAGAGGCAGGCACGCCACTGGCTGAGGAAATCCCAGGGGCCGAACACGATTTTATTCTCAGGGTGCTGCTCACAGATGCTTGTGAGCTGGGTAGACTCCTCACCTCCCCTCGAGTGCACACTGCTTTCTTTTTCGAAGTGATGGTTGTGTTCAGACCCGTGCTGCAGGGAATATAGCTCAGCATAAAAATATCCATCCCTTTGAAAAGGCAGAGGATCATATTTCTTTTAAATCATACCTCGATCTACTTGTGAAAACCTGAAATACATATCTGGACAAATCGGATTTATATGAAACAAGGAAAAATACAGCAATTTGGGGGGTATTAAATTGAAGGTTCAGTGTAGTTGCTCTTGGGCCAACTAGTGCTTGGGAAAATGGGAGTTAGATGGTTTTCAGAGATTCCCCTTTCTTTGCTGACAGTCAGAGGAAAGGGGCAAGAGGCTATTGCTTGTGTTTGTTCCTAAAGCAAATCACAGTTGATAGGTCCAACTTTCGACCGATTGGTCTTGACAAGTTTTCCTACAATTCTTTCTTGTATGCAGTTTTAGAAATCTTTGAACGGTGAGAAGCACAAAAGGTAGAAAGTTAACAAGACTCCACGGGGCTGTGAGATGGTGCCTGACAAGGGAGGAGAGGTGCTCCTGTGACTAAAATAGGCAACACAGAAGGTGGTTTTGAGCTTGTCTGAGAAATTGGGAACCTTGTTACAGGCTAGGAAGGTCTGGCCTACTCAGACATACAGTGCTTAGAGCAAAAGTTTTGGTTTCATTAGCTGAATGTTTTCAGGAGGTTTCTTATAATTTTCAAATGTGTAATTCTTAAGTGAGTATATTCTGAAAAGTCAGTAATACAACTCAGGTATTTTGCTGGGGAGTTGGGAGGTGGTTTTGACTGTATTTGTGGTTAAGAAACAATTGCTGTAGAGGCAGGGAAGAAAAACCCTTGCTTTGGCACACCAAAGAAAAGATGTCCTTTCCATTCTTCATCTCCCTTGAAAGAACTTGAGCTTTCTGCTTTTGCTTTCCAAGCCTGTGCAGATACATAATTAGCACCAATGATTTGTCCTTAAGAAGCGGCTTTGGCCTTGCATTTCAGAGAGAAATGTGGTTATTTTAGACTTAGCAAGTGTGCTTTAGGTTTTGATCCGTAGCTTTGGTTTTCTTGTTATTCATATTGATTGTTCCAATTTGTATGCTGTTTTGCTCTGTGAGTTGTTGATCTGCTTTGTTTCTAGTCTGTTTTCCAATGGCCACAGGTTTCTAATTTTCTGCTTTCTTCTGAGACTTTCAGGTTTAAATTTAATTCAATGCATGTTTTCAATGATATTTGTCTCTTGCTTTGGCAAAGCTGTTGTATGATTGTGTTGCTTGCCTCTTCCTTCCTAGAGACAATGTTAACAGACATAATGAGAGGGATATCACCCTCCTCCTCCTAAATTTTACATAGAGCCCCGCACTTAAGTCAGAAGTCGTATTCCCTTGCCTGTGGATTTTCCTTTGCTGGAAGGGCCAATTCGTAAAGCAGATGGGAACTGTCAGCTTTGTGTTTCTTGGGAATATGTTCCAAAATATATCCTTTACCATGGTGTCTTTTGCAAGGCTCTGAAGTAGTGAAAAACTGGGAAATCAAAACCCAGTAAATGGTAAACCATTAACGCTCAGCCTAGAAAGAGTGGGAAACCATCTGAAAATCCTGCTGGCTAATAATCCCTTGGTGAGAGGCCAGCTCAAGGTGACTTCCCTTCTCTCCTCTGCATAAAAGTAGCAATTCCTGGGTACCTCCACAGGAGAAGGTTTGTTGCTCTTGAGCTTCAGCTTGTTGGAAAGATGGCATATACGTAGTGAGTGGGGCAGCAAGGAAGTGTGGAAGGCAACATCTGAGTCTGGGGGAGAAGGGGTTTGAAAGAAAATGCCCTGGTGCATGAGGCCATTGGCTGATGCTCTGATGTTCCCATTCCTCCCTGTTCTTCTCAGTTGTTTGCAACTCTCCAAGTTACCTCTGCCAGTGTACAGTTCTGAGCCCAGTTAAACCAGTGCTTGGTCAGAAAAAGGTCTGGTGCTTTTAAATCCTTCACATTGGCAGAAAGGTAGACAGCTTTGCAGCCTGCCTACTCCATCAGCATTTGTGCTATCTGGCCATGAATTTAAAAAAAGTGTGCCACAAATGACATTATCCCACTCTACAGGAACTAAGGGGCGTGAGAATACTTTAAAAACTAACTGATGAGAATCTGGAAGCTCCCGTTTTCCAGTGAATGCCTGTTGGCCAGAGGCACCGTGTGCGTGCGTGTGTGTGAGCGTGCATGGGCGTGTGCATGGATGGGCTCTCTTCTTTTTTAAAACCTTTGGAGTGAGTTTTTTGGATACTTCAGACGTCCCTTTTTCTCACCCTCAGATTGTTCGCCGCCTCCCCAGCAGAGTGACATATTGTTTGCAGTGGAATTTGACAGGCTCAGATGGCAGTAGCTGCTGCAAGATTTTTTAGTTCTTGTTGGTGCTACGACAGGTCTCAACAAATTCCCTCGCCCACTCGCCCATGGTGCATAAGAAACTTTCCCTAGTGCGAGGGGAGCTTGCCCATCAGTTTTGTCAAAATCTCGGCTTTCCTTTAAGCATGATGCGAAATTCTGGCTTTCTGAATGTGACACAGATCTCTACGGCAGTGGTGTTTGCAGATTGAGGAAGGCAGGCAGACAAAGGCAAGTGAAATGTGAGCTACCAAATAACCCTCTCTTGGCTTTGTGACGGGAGCAAGCTACCTGCAGTATGTGAGGGGGAGAGGCTGTGGATTTCTGCGGAGGAGATCTGGCCTCACTCTGTGTGCTGTGTTCAGTGCCCGCGTGTAAGTTCATCCTCTCTCTTTCTGTGTCTTTGCTACATGCACAGGTGACAGGTACACAAATCCACCCATCCTACCCCAGGAGGAGCTCTCAGTGACTACAACATAAACCTGTGAGCTGGTCACCCACTTCTGTGTGCAATGGGGGTTATTGGCCACCTCCAGGTATCCTCTTTAGGATGAGCTGAAATTTGCCCTGAAAGACCCTTTTTTTTTTGTCTACTATGTGGGCAGGGGACTCCCACGACTGGCTCATGCAGCCAGGGCAGTCCTCCCACACAGTCTCTGTGTAAGAGGAGCATCTCGGGCTTGGTATCTCTTCGGAGTGGCACTGCTCATGGTGACAATGGCAGGCATGGCACTTTTTCTGAGGAGAAATGCCTGTTCAGAGGCTGTGGACATCTCGGTGTCCCTTGTATTCCTGCAAGAGTGAAGGCTTTGGAAAACCAGGGGGGATGCTTTCAAAACCAATGAGCCTCTTTCCTCCCGTTTGCCAGGGACTTTTGGAGTAGGGCAGTCCAATGAAGCTGTATTTCATGTTTGATTTAGGCTCAGCCTCACAAGGTTATTTTTAGGCAGTAGTCCAGGGGCCTTCTCACTCATAGGCCTTTCCTTGGCATAAATAGCATTAGCCTGAGGGTGGCCCTCATCTGTGCCAGATGCCCACAGCCACGGCAGCAGGAAATCAATGGGGCGTGGGGATATCCCTGCCACTGCGCTCTGCCGCTAATAGCTGTGGTGGTGTAGGAGTCCCTGTGGCATTTCCACATTACCTGGAGATTTCCCAAGGCAGGAGAAATCCTAAGGATAATTAAGCCTGTTTTATTTAGGGCTGAGCTGAGCCATCAAAGTGGCATAAAGCAGCCTAAATGGACCAGAGGATCTGGCACCTTATGCGAAAACTAATCATTTTCTGAGGTGGTCTGATAATTTCTGAGGAGGATATAAAATAATTCACACCTACATGTAGCTTTTAATGAGTAAAAAGGCCTCTCTGCTGCATATTCTGGAATTGTACTCTCTTTTTTTTTTTTCCTTAAAAAACCCCCCAGTGATGCTTGCATGTAACAAAGCGAGAGGGAGACTGGCAGGAGCACGGGCTCGGGGCAGTGTCTTTGTTGCTGTTTTCATCAGGGTTAAGGGCTCAGTGACCATTTGGAAACCTTTTATGGGCAAACTGGCTAGCAGCCAGTACTGCAAATTTGCACTCCTGACTTTTTGATTAGTCAGTAGTCCATCAACAGCAGTAGAAACCTGAGAAACATTTGCAGCTAACCACGTGAAAAGCAGGTGTAATAAATCAGGTTGTTCAGGTTTAGTCCCAACTGGGAAATGTGGGGATGGAGGTAGAAATGATTCCTACTCCTCCCGTGGTGTATCAGAATACCTGCTACATCGTGCCTTAGCCCAATCCCTCTTTCCAGCAAGGTCTCTAACAACGATTGCATTCCCATGGGGAAATCACAGATTTCCAACAATTTCTTTTAAGATCCACAGTGAAATTGCATGAATGACAACCATTTATCCATCTCATTGCAGGATCAGGACCACAGCATGGTCTTTTTAAGCTTAAGGAGCGAGCCCTTAATCATTGCTGACTGCACTAAGTGGAAGAAGCTCTCTGTGCCAGTGCCTCGATGGCAGCAAGAGGTATCTTTTCTATTCGTTTGCCTCTGTCCCTTGGGAACAGGGAGTGTGAGCAGCACTGGTGGCAGAGGCGGGGACCTGAGCTCAGCTCCCTGGCTCCTGCCATGCCTGTGCCCAGAGCAAATCAGCAGAGCTGGTAACAGCAGAAGCCATGAAAAGACACTGGCAGATGTGAGCCTACTCTCTTAATACTTTATGAATACTGAATCTGCCTTTTTTCACAGGGAGGGTGGCTCTGTCTGTGTTGTTGCTTGTTATTTATCACATGTAGGGTATACACCACATTGGAGTGGGGTGTTGTTAATAAAAGTAGCAAAGGTGCATCCCAGGAGATACGTTCTGGCAGGGGAAAGGACAAGAAAGTGAGATGGAAATGGTGGTGCTGTGAAGATAGATCCAGGAATATGTTTCAATGATTTCTTTTTTTACTTTTGAGTGGACTACTGAACCAAAATGGTCTGGTAGTTGTGGAACAGAATTGAATAACACCTGCACAAGAATTCTCTCTTTCCCAAGTTATGATGTTTTAGGATCAAACGAAACCTCCTTGTGTCCCTCAAAATGGACACATGAGTTGTCATCAGATTTAGAAATTCATTTCAGGAAAAATTCAGGGAATGTTTCCTGCAGTTGCAGGAAATGGCAATTCACAGTCTTGTGAGAAGAAGAGTGGATAGGACAGGCTTCAGCGAGGGGACAGTTCACCTCACATCCTACTCCCCATCAACTTACGCCCAGCCTGAATGTCAGGGCCATATAATAACTTAGTACTGCCTTTGCCTTTGCTGTTAGTGGAGCTGTAGTTAAACAGACACCGTCAGGCTCTAGCCCAGCAGTTCAACTGCTTTCCCAGTTATTAAAATAACAAAAGAAACAGAAACTACTGAAATAATAAGAAGAAAGAGGAGTCCTTCAACACCCCCAGCATCAGGCAGGCAGCAAGGGATGGTCTGCATGCTCGGAGCTGCAAGTTGTCAGTGGTGGATATTTGACAAAAACTCCTTTTTATAGAAATTTTAAGAAAAATTTAGTAATAACTAAGCAAACTGCTGAAACTAACTGAGCTGAACAAGGGAATAACAACAAAACAAAAAGCCCAGTGTGTGTCTGTTGCCTGGGGCAAGCTACAGCTGATGGATAAAGTGACAGACGAATCCTTCCCTCATTTCCATTTTAATCTCTGTCTACTAATTGTCATCAATATCATCAGGGTCACTAGACCACTAGTGCGAATCTGCAACCTTCCGCAGGAATCGAAGCTTTCTGCCTGCCTGCCCCCCAGGGCTTTGCCCCTGTGCTAACCCAGGCTGTACTGGGGGATGCCTCTGAGCGGGAGGAAGGGAGGGCCCTTGGAGCTGAGGTGGGTGATGATTCCCAGCTTCACACAGGAGGGTCTACTCGTCGTGTCCCAGCATTAAAATATAGGACAATTGCTGCCCTATTTGAAATGAAAATTATTTATACTCCCTTTACGCCCAGGCCAGGATTTGAAAAAATGGCAGCTGGGAATCCAGCTCCCATTGGAAGGAAGGGCTAATACCGACTCCTAAATCAATGCGTGGTGAAAGCACACTTTGGATCAGACCCAAGGAGAACAGAGTCAAAGCTTTTTGTCAGTTCTCTGCCTGGTTGGTGGTTTCCCTTCCCTTCCTTACTGTGGTATGTGTAACACACGTGATGTGCCACATGTGTACTCAAGGGGGTCTTTCCTCGTGACCAATCAGGCAATCCCTTGGAATTTTGTTCCATCACTCCCTGCCCAAGAAAGGCACCGCACAGAGTGTTGTAAAGGTAATGTTTAACCCGGGGGCTCCAAGCCAAATCCTGGCCTCTGTGCACAGCTTGAGCACAAATTGTGCCCATGGCAACTACGCAGCAACTCGCTTGGTTGGAAACCTCCCATTCCCACTTGGAGGCAGCCATGTGGTCCTCTGCTTCTGCTGCTCAAAAGTAACAGATATTTGGCGTTAATCCTGCACCCAGTCCTCCCTGCTTTGTAGGTGTGTAGGTGTGTCCAGGTGATTTGGACAAGGCTCTGTTGGAAGTGCTCTCTAAAAACAATTTTCAACTTTCTTTTTTTTACCCTGTGCACTCTCATACTTGTCTCACTAACTCACTCTTTCCTCTTTCTCTACTTTCTTTGCGTTCCCCTCCTGAAGTCTCAGCATCCCTTGGGTGGTACCATCTTCATCTCTTCTCCAAATCTCCCTCATTTCTCCTGAATTACACTTTTCCTTATACTTCACAAATACTTTCTCTGCAATCATTCATTGGCAGGTCAGCATCTCATCCCATCTCCCACCAGGTAATCATCTCTTGAACAGGAGATGTGAGGATAAAACTGGAGGTTTTCTTAGTTTTGCTGTTGATTTGGGATCTAAGGAATTCACTAGACACAGTTACCTCCTCTGTTCATGCAGCTGTAGCTGGTGGCAAGGTCTCTGTAGGTTCTGAGGCACACCTGTCGCTTCACTTGAGATTGTGACCCTGTCCTAGGATGCTGTGTGGTTTTGAGGTTCTCCATTTGCAAGATGGTGGATCTGTTGCTTGGGGGGAGAGAGCAGCAGTCCTAGAGAGGGTCATTCTGGCCTTAACATGGTTCTGTTTGGCTTGTTATTCCATTGATATTGCTTTTCTAGTTAGCCAGTGAATTAGGAAGGGACTGTTGCAATATTTTAATGGATGTGTGTGCCCCTATGGCTGTGTGGGATTTCACCACTGTGGTGAGCTGCAAATCTGTAAGGAATGGTTGATACCACCTCCTTGTTTGTGTTCTCCTGAGTGGTTTGCCACCTGCATCGTGACCAGGGTAGGGAGAGGCAACAAAAAAAATTACTCTGTGAAGGCATCTGCTGCAAATCTTCCCAGGGGAAGATTTGGAATCTCCCTGCTCCAGCAAGGAAAATCTTCAGAGGCCCGTGCCCTGTAAGCCGCAGTCCCTGTGTCTGCAACTCCAGATTTTAGGAGCTTATTGGTAACATATTTGCAAAGCTGCCCTGCTGTGATCACTGATCTCTGCCAGCTTAAATTTGGGAAAATGCTTTACACAGCCTTTCCTCTCCCCTCCTTCAACCCCTGCAGGTCTGTACACAAGAAAAGAAAGATTCGGTGCTTGAGCACAAGCACTGGTCAGCCAATCTGCAGCGTATCTTCTTGAAAACCCAAAACAGGTGCTCTTGGGCCATCAAAGTCTTGAAGCAGTTAAACTTCCTTTCACCTCTGCTGCAGTTCCTTTAAAAGAAATAGAGAGATCTTCAAAAGGTGGAAGGGTGGCAGGCCAGAAACGTAAAGCGTGTGCAATCACTCAGATACAAGTGGCACCACTAAAAATTGCCTTCATATATCAGCTTATGGTTTACACACTGTGGCAGAAAGGACGCTAAAAGGTCAGCAGAAAAAAAATATATATGTCAAGCCTGGAGCTGTGACTCCAAAGGTGTGGAAAGACATGATCTGAGAAGGGTTCTAGAGGGACTGGATAAGTGCTTGATATGGCAGGATTTTTTATTTTATTTTATTTTATTTTTTGCAAGGGAGCTGCTTGCAAACGTCAGCACAGAAGCCAAGGTATATACTCGCAGTAACCTCTTGCTACGACCCCTGGTGACAAGACGGATAGTTCCATTCATCTGTGGGTGAGCAGCAGAGGCTCTCTGCATTTTTTACTTGAAGCCCTGGATGAATTTGTTTGTGGAGGGGAATGTCACCGTTGTGAATGCTCTGATCACTCATGTGCCCATAGTGAAGTCAGTGGTAGGGAAGAGGAGGGGGAATGGGGGGGGCAGAGCAAGGAGGAAAGCAAGCTGCTCTCTGGGGGTCTCAGGGATGCCAGCTTATATCCAGCAAAACATCTCCAACCAAACATTAATGGAGGATGTGACTTCGAAACAGAGGGATCAGCAAATACGCCGTAAATTAATAATGTGCCCTTTTAGTAGCAATTGCTTTATGAAAATCTGTAGGGCTTTTTTTTCCTCCCTCCTTGTAGAAATAGCTCTGAAATAAGTGGGTCTCACTGGAGTTTTGTTTAAGACTGACCCCTTACTTTATTAACCGTGTAACATTTTAAGGTTGTTTTTTCCTTTCTGTCTCCTCCAGCAAGTCTCTATTGATCACTGTTTACAGTTATAATCCCTTTCAAATTTATCATCCATGACTAACACCACACGTATTGATTGGTGCTGACGGATGTCCCTGTATGGTGTATACCCACAGTGACTCTGGCCAGGGAAGTACAGTAGATGTATTTTTTTCTCTCCTTCATTTGCTTTTTATAGCTTTCTACTCCCTCCCTTTTGTTCTCAGTCTGACTAACCTATTTCACACAAACATCGTGGGATTAACATGTCTAAATTTAGGACAATTTCTATATTCCTGGTGAAGTCTGCGGAACAGGAAGGGAAAGAAAGGGTAGTGGTGGGGTTTGGATGTTGTTGTTGTTTTTTTCCCTCGATGGGGAAGCTACTGGAAGAAGACAGGCCCTATAGGAGATCAGATTTATGAGGGACATCCGCACATCTTAACCTAAAGCCTAAAGTAACAAAGATGTAAGGGCTAGTTTTTTTAGGGACAAATTAGATGTCACTGGTGACTAAGGACAAGGTGTCCGAAATCTGGACTATAAATGGAGTCATTTGTCAACAATGCATTTTTGCTTGCCTGCTGCAACATTTCCTCCATCTCTTGTTGGCCAGAAATAGAGCTTAAGGTCAATCTCTTTTCTCAGCCGCCTTGATTTAACTCGAATTTACAAACTTAAAAACAAATGAATAAATGAAAGCAAACCCAGCCTCAGATGTCCTCAAGGATTTTGGTACAGTAGCAGCATAATTTTTGCCACTTAAGGTGTTGTTTTGTTCTTGTTAATCCAAAGGTGTGAACTGCACCTTCCAAAGGCTGTGTTCCTTCCAGATTTTAATAATCCATTTGTAACTTTTTTTGTGTGTGCTTTATGCAATGGTTTAAATACGTGTTCTTGTACATGTGTTTTATTTGGGTGTAATAAGGCAGAAAGTATAAGACAGAGTTGTTAAACCTCAGTAAAAACATTTTTAATAATAATTTGGCATTTATTTAATATAAAACCACTCTCTTATTAAATCTAACTCTTTAGACTTAATAGGATATTTTATTGTGTTATAGCATTACTACTGCATGCTATAGTTATGGTTGAAAAGGCATTTTCATTATAAACTCCTGTTTGCAGGTGCTTATAACTTCCTGAAGTACAGCACCTCTTTTATTTCAATGTGAAATCACTCACTGTACTACTTAATTTCTTTCTTTCATCTCCATCTCCTTCTCAGAGACAAGGACGTTCAGATGTTAAAAGAAAATGAGAAAAGCAGAAGCTACTGAGGAGCAGCATTAGAGTTGAGGATTTAAATGCACCAAAGTAAGAGTTCAGAGTTAGAGCTCAGGAAACTCTGTGCTTTACGAGACATGGCTGCAGCAAATGATCAAGGTCCAACGTTGGCAATTCGCTCAGTAATGTGCAGTGCCACTGTCGTGACAGAGGGACACGTTGGCAAGACCTGGCTGTGAGAAGGAGCATTATCACTCAAATTCCAAATTCATGTGGTCTTGATAGACTCTGTATTGGCTACACATATGGTAGGGCAGGGACTTTGTGGGGTTTCTGGTCGATTTTATGCACCAAAAATTACAGCTCTCTTCCGTGTGTGTGTATTTCTCCTTTACCTTGAGGGCAAACAGGGGCTTGTCTGGCGAGGTGCTCAGGATTGGACCCAGGGTCAGTGTACTTGCAGGGGACGAACTGGGTTAATTACCAGGTTTTATGATGAACAAACAGGACCTGCCCTCAGCAGGGTTGTGTCCAGGAAACGGGGCATTTGTCAGTGCCATGTCCTGGCCATGCCTCTGAAAGGGTGACATCCACAGTGGCCACGTGGGTTTACTCTGGTCTCACTGTGGCTGACCCTTGCTACATTACAAAGCTTTAGTAAATGTAATATTTAATTGCTTTCTGGGCTGGGAACCACTTGTAAACAAACCTTAGTCTCAATGGAGACTTTATAGTTAAATAAATAAATGCTGACAAAGAAAGACTGGAGTCACAAAAAACCCAAACAGGAGCACAGCACTAAACTGCCCCATAAAACCTGTGTAAAGAGAGAGTGTTTCATGGTGTTGCAACAGCAGACTTTTTGCTGTTCCACAGGCTGAGTTTGCACATGTAATTACTTTCCTTTATTTCAGTTCTGGCCCAGAAACTCCTGCTGGAGTGGCACTTAGCAGAGGGTTGGTTTGTTTGTTTTTTTAATTATCACCAGGCTTAGACAAATTTCTGGTTTGGTAGTAGGAAGATCCACGCAGGAAGAGGGACATGTGCCACAGTTACAAAGGGTGCAGCCTGTTCTTGCTGGCACGGAGCTGGGGCTGAGCAGCAATTACTGAGCAGAAAGTGGCTCTTTAAAAGCACACAGAGTTTTGATAAATGTCTTCTAACTCTATGCAGCAATGCAATTCTTGTGCTCAGGCCTAAACATCAAGTCTTTCCTGGGAATGCAAATGGAGATCAGTGTGAATTCATCAAAACAGAGTTGTTCAAACAGTCAGGTCTCCTGCTCTCTCCTATAATCCATTCTGGGTTTAAGAATACTAATAGTTTCCTCAAATAAAAAGACTTTGCCTCTCTCACTCTCAAGTCTACCCAAAATAAAGGGGTTTGTAGGTACAAGCCCTCTGCCCTGAAAGCCATTGCTGGACCCGGGTGACAAGGCTGAGAATGAATATGGTTTTCTTGGAAAAACGCGATAAATTAGGCAAGCTTTTTTGGCAGGACTTATTTTTCTGCAAGTTATTCTCCACGTGTAGTTTTGCGCTACTGCAAAACCTCTTGCCAGTGTTCCTCAAGTGTGCATCCAGTAACCACGGTGGTAACACTTGCCTCTGTCCAAAAGAGAAACAAATGAAATTATTTCGAGCAGTGGTCACAAATACACTCACTAAATGGAAGACACTGATAGAGACAGCTCTGAGCAGCTCCTGAATTTCCAGAGGACTTGTAATGTATTAGCACTGTTTCAGTCCATTCTGTTGGGGTTTTTAAGGCTGTTCAGGTAGACTTGACCCCTCTTTGCTAGTTTTAATTTTCCTGCTGTTTTTCAGTACCTCTGTGGTCATACTGCTACCAAAGGAAAACTATAAATGGATTAATGAGTATCAGAGGAAATAGAAAGCCTGCCTCCTTGATTTTTTTGTTTTTGGACTGTGTTTTAGTAATAGCAAGTATTTTAAAAATCCTGAAGACACAAGAACTGGGAATTTTCTATTTTTATTTTTTATGAGGATCATTTAAAAATACCCACAGGTTCATTTTTGTATAATGTCATGTGACTCGGCATGCTTCAGATTGTAGTTAGTCACTTTTTGGTAGAATTCTCTGATGGAAAAATGTGTGGATGCCATTTTAAAATCATATTCAACCATATGGAAAAATCCTTTGTGCTTGCAAAATGCGGAAATCTGGTCAGAGATGGCCTAGCTTTATCTTAAATCCAGTCAATTTTGTTGGAAATGTAGTTGGAGCAGAGCTTGGGGTTTGGAGAGAGAAATTCATGTAGCCTGGTGACATTTCCTGGCTGGCCAGACCCGTTTTGAAATTTGAAACAAAACGCACCAAAAAAAGATGAAGTGAAACACCTCCCTTGGATTTGTTTTTCCGATAACAAAGACAACCCTGAACTTCCGTGGGCCTGGGATTGTTCTGCCACCAAACTTAGAAATCTCCCAGGCTTTTGGACCAGCCCCAGCATCTGAGGAAGGTCTGGAAATACAGATATTAAACTGCAGGTCAGGTCACTGGGGATAGTGCAAATGTTGGTCGGGGAATTCTACGGAAGCTTCCTTGGAAGAGGGGGTGATTGTCAAGCAATTTGTATGAGGGTGGCTTAAAGTCACTTGAATAAACTGTAGCATCAGGAGGAAAAAGAATTCTTCAAAAATTAAAAAAAAAATAATAGAACAATCCAGACTTTTATGTCTTCTAGTGGTAGAACATTTTGGTTACTTAAGATACCAGCCTGTTACGCTTCTGGGTTCTCCACTTCTTACAGGTCCTTATTTTTTTACTCCCTTGGGAAATGCATTTTCACCTATTTGTCCCACCTATCTTTTCTTCTCTTCCTTTTTTGGGGGTATTTTTTTTTATTTTTTCTAACCTCAGAGGTAGCAATCCTGCTGCTATTAGCAAGATGTCTATTATAGTGTCATTAAAAAAGCTATAGTCAGAGGATGGAATGACTCACATCATGGAGAAGTTAATAATTCACTGTAATAAAAGTATAAAGTTTTATGATAAACCACTCTCAGGGGAGTTAAATATAATCCTTAGCGGGTCACACACTGACTACAAAGCTTACATTTGTAATGGTAATTTGAATTTACTACATCGCCTTTAGTTTTTAAGCATTTGTATGTCATTAGACCTTATAAATTGATTTATATATTCAACTCCAGTATAATTCTACATAAAGGTACAATAAATTTTATGGATTATAGATATGGCATCTAAAACAGTTTAGAAAAATAATTTTATTGAATTCTCTCAAACGGCCGTGATGAGCAGCGATGCCAGGGCGTCTCAGCTCCCGAGAACTGCACGAGGTGGGGAGGGAGCTGCAGGTGGCGGTGGGGACAGAGGGAGGGATCCCAGCATTAACTGGTCACCCACCTTCTCATTCAGGGCTTCAGTGACACCAAGTGCTCGTGTTTCACACAGCCACAACTGTCGCTGAGCAGGACACACATGCTGCTTCAAAATTCCATCTGCTGCTGGGATGGATCTCCATGGACAGGCACCAGGGCTGCCCTTAATACTCTGTTGGTGATGTTGCTGGCAAAGGTACAAGACTACCTACAGGAAGGGGTTATGTTTGTGCTATAAACAAGTCACTTCTTTTTAATTTTTGGGTTTTTATTTGGAGGAAAAGCAGCCTGCTGTGGTGTACCTTAGCCTGGGTTTGTTTCTGAGGGATGTCTTTCCTCAGCACTTGGCCTCCTCTGCACTCTTTATCAGAAGTACCTTGTGAAAAATGAAAAGATCTTTTTTTTTTCGTTCCCCTCGGCTTGGATTCAGCAAACATAGCCATAAGAGAATACATATAAAATGTTCATCTTGAACATTCTTTCTGGGTGTAATTTCAGCAGAACTGACTGTGAGGAAGTGACTGTTGGTATTTTGCTTCTGATGTGGCAGATCCTGCTCAGACCCCTCACCCTGTGCAAACCTGTGTTTGCATTCCCGAGCATCTTGAGCAGTCCCTGAAAGCAGTGTGGGATACAGCTCAAACCCACTTGATAAACTTTACCGTCTGTTTCTTAAGTGGTTTTAAATAATCAACCAGCATTTTAATGCTGCTTTTCTTAAAGTCGGTGTAATTTCAGTGCTGATCTTCAAACCCCTTTGTCTAATCCGCTATGTAATCTTTCCCATAACAAACCTAAAAAAAGATCCTTATACTCCCTAGTGGGCAGTTATCATTGTATTCCCCATCGCACTCACACATTAGCAAAGCTTTATCCCATCATCGTTTTGTTTTTGAAAGCATTGAGGTAAGTCTCAGGTGGCATCCTGCACTCAGTGGGTGTGTCGCTGATGAAATGACCCAGCCAGCTGGACAGGTTTATGTACAATTTACTGGAAATGTATTAAATGTGTCTCGGGAAATGATTCTTTAAAACGTTCTCCCTGCCAGTGCAGTAAAGATTAAGACCTTGGCATGAAACAGAGTAAAAAATTAAATAATTTTCAGAAGCTTGATGTAAAATAATGATGCTAAATGTAACTTAAAGTCACCAAAGGATGAACATTTAGGCTGAATTCCTACTCCTCCCTTGATTAATTCCCATAACAATTCGGGGGTCTGTGAAACTTGCAAGCTGAATTTGAGCCCTGGCACAAGCACACTGAGTCCTGCTTTAATCCCTCTCAGGCAGGTTGCTCAGACAAATGGAGGATTACATAGGCAAAACCAGGACTTGCAGGTGGGCAAGCTCTTGGGAAAATAAACACTGTTATTTATTTGTTTATATTTTTGATATTCCAATCCCTCTTTTTACATTCATTGGCTTAAATATTGTGAGGACAGTACTTAGGCTGCCTCCTGGATTTTGTTTGTGCCTGAATTTCCTAAATCAGTCAAGAGGACTTCACAATCTCCTTGCTTAACGTGTAGTTAGCTGTAGATGTTACTGCGTGCAGACTTATTTTTTATAAGTATTTGTTTATGTAAGTATTTGTTTCTTTAAGTACTTCAGCATCATTCCCTCGTTTGGTTGATTGGAGCACCAAAAGCCAGTGTTGCTGGAGATTTCCTTGGCATGAAGGGGCAGGAGGAGAGCCTTGTCTGACAAAGCCATGGGGCTTTTGCCTTTTGAAGTGCCTCTATCACTGTTCCACAGATAAGAGTAACCAGGATAAATTTAAAAAGTGGATGTATTGCCCATCTGCCCCCAAATGTTGGGGTTGCAATGGGTGGGAAATGACAGTGGGTGCTATGGGATGCACGGAATGCTGAGGGAACAGGCAGCCAAGGGGCTTGGAGCACCTTCTAGTTCCAGCATTTAAAATTATGCTGGGATAAACTGCCTTCTGCAGTATCCTTGAACGTTTGCTCCACAGCAAATAAAGGCATTAAGTCTTTCCTCCGCTTCCAAATACACAATTTAGAAATAAAAGGTAATAACTGACGATATACAAACACTGAAATTTCCATTCTTCACAGATTAAATGATCCTTGCTGCAGATCGTGAAAAGAGCCATTAGTGGGAGAGAAAGGAGGGAGGGGGACACTTTGTGTAGCAACAAGCAGTATATCCTGTGCTTTAATAGGAGGGAAGCTGATGGAGAACTGCAGGATTTATAATCACACTGGGCACAGCAGGTTGATTCTTGCCAGGGCAGGATGAGTGCAGGGGGACAGAGGTGGGAAAGACGAGGAGCTGAGCTGGCAGTGACAAGTGCCCTCCTTAAAGTTTCACAAGTTTGTAATCCTCAGGAGGTTTTTGAAGGGCATTTTAGCCCTTGCAGCCAGGTTCTTGGGCATCTCTCCTCGAGTCTTCAGGCACATTTTGAAGAAAAGATTTCAACTCCTGTTCAAGTCAATAGTAATTATTGTTTAGTGCTGGGTTAAATGAGGCTATTCCATAGGCTTATGGAATTAAAAAGAGTTGTTAGGATGTCTTTACAGCTGGCAAAGAGTTAATGGCTTCAAGTTGAGATGGAATAATTGCTGCCTGGATTGATTTACTATTTTATTTCTATGATGTTGGAAAATCTAATAAATCTTTTATCTTGATAGTTAATTCTTTCATTAGGAAAATTAGAGGCTTTATTATAATGTTTATTATGAGCTTGAAGTTTTTTTCTAATTTTTTTTCGTTTGTTTTAGGATTACACAGTTCACTTCTGCCGCGTTTATGTTTTCTTTGTCATTCCTAAGTGAATGCAGCAGCAGAGCAATGGGCTGGGTCAGCTCTGGGGCCTGCTTTGGAGGTGCCACCCATGTACCAAGGTACCTGGCGAGCTGGATCTGTTTTGGGCAATCAGGCTACAAGCTCTTTGAACTCTTAGATGCATAGATATGGAGACTAGAAGGGATTGTAAAGATCTGTTACTCTCAATTTCGGGAAAATCCAGATGAAAAGACCCCACCCAACAGCAGGCAAGACGTCTTTATTCTCTCCAATGCAGTGCTGAACATGTACTCGATATGCTCTAATTTGCCTTGAACTGCAATTCAACCTTCCCTCATGTGCAGAATGTTGGTTTCTGTTAAGGTAACCCACAGAGATGTTGCTCACAGTATTTATCAGTCCATTAGAAATGGGACCAGGAACTCCCTACAACAAAACATGGTACCTTCAGTGTAGAAATGCTGCTTTACCCATATGAGGTCTGTAAGCTCTGCACACTCCCCACTTAGGCTGATTGCTTCTACAATTAATGTGCTTTGGGTTTGCGATTCTGTAATCACCCCTCGCACTGCAAAATGCACAGCATATATTGAAAAGTGTCTATTATATATGTATTTTAAAAGGAATTCTTAGCTAAGCTCTGACCTTGTTATAGTCTGAAGGTGAAGAGGATCAATCACAGATAAAAGGAGGGGAACTCTCGGAGGATGTGCGTATCTCGGATTTTCTCTAAGTATAATTCTGGATCTGTATTTATTTGTACGTATCTATCTTTGAAAGCTCAGGCAGCTAGAGATGCTGTAATTGATTTTATTTGGAAGTGAGAGATGGGGTCAAATCGAAGGTTTTGGGTCTCCTGCTTTTACTTTTCTACCTATATAAAGTGAGCATTTTTACTGAAGGTGGTTAATGACATTCACATTTTTTTGGCCAAGTGTGTGAATGGGAGCTTCCAGCAAAGCAAACTCCACCTCTCCTAGCTTCAAATGAGCTGGGAAAGATCCTCATCCTGCCAACTCATCCTTAATTGGCCTATATACTAGTAAGAAGCAATTAAAACTAAAGACTCGATTCATAAAAGCTGTATATTGTGTTTATGTGTCTGTGTGCGTAGGGGCTTTGCCTGCACTCCAGCTGAAAGTGCAAGAGGCACATGAGCTTCCAGTGCACCTTTCTGCAATTTACTCTTTCCCTCCTTTTCTCCTGGGTACCTCTGTGAGTATCATGGAAATCATATGAGGGAGTATTGCAGAGTATATTAGAATATCCAGAGTGGAAAAGGACCCACAAGGATCATCCAAATCCAAGTAAATGGAGGCGTGTGGTGTAAACTTTCTGGACAAAAAGTAAAGTTTAGACAATATGTGAAAATGTCCAAATAAAAGCTAATGGCTGTGTGTCAGCAGTGCAGGCTTCTCTTAGCTGATTGATTTTTAGCAAGCCACTGGGTTGCTAGACAGATTTTAAAAGATCTTTGCTGGCTCTGCTGGGTGTGCAAAGCCTGCAATTTCTTTTTCTCTTTTTCTGAAAGAGGAAAAATAAAATAATGTCAAATAGTTCATGCACAGAAGAAAAGGAATAGAGGCAAATCACCTGTCTGATGTTGAAGTTCATGCAAAGCTCAAATTTGATTTTTTTCCCTTCCCATCCTTCCAGATTTTTGTTTAATAACTGGATGTACAAATGCATTGAAATGTATGAATGCAATTCTTATCATTCATTTTTGTTTGTAGTAGTTTTCCATGGAGTGTGTTTGAGGTTTTTACTTTTTACATTTTTTTTTCCTCTGCAAGGACTTTAGGGATGTAATTTATGTGGGTGACTGCATGGTATAAAGCTGACTCATGCTCCATCTGTTGTGAAATACCTGTAGCTTTTAGAATGATCTCCACTGCAAACTGCAGTGTTGGGTTTTGCTGGATGTGGCTTGGTCTAGTTTGGTTAAAACCATCAGGTTGTTCAAAGACACCCCAAGAAGGCTCCATTTCTAGTTATTACCACACCTTGTCTTGGGAGCCAGATTGCCATGCTTTGTTTTTCAGTTGTTCCCCAAATAATCCAATTTATGCATGGATCCTGGCTTCTTCCCAGCTGCTTCCCACCTGCTCCGTGGTGGTGGTGGTAAGGCCACAGCCCTTGGCCATGTTTGGCACCGTTGAGAAGGTCTCCATTTCTGCCATGAAAACCAGGGACTGTGTTTCCACGGCAGTGCCAGCCCGGCGCTCACCATACGGTGCTTTCTGCCGAGGTAAAAATTACCCTCTGGGGGAAGGAGAAGTGGCCTCCGGTCCACCTTCAGGATTGGAATCTGATAAACAGTTTCAAATGTCAGTGGCCTGTTGTTGGTAATTAAATTGTAATGACAGATCCGTGCTGATACTATCAAGGTGCTTTTGTCCTGGGAACCCTGCATTAAGAGGAGCCGCAACAGCAGTTTTCCTTGTTACCTCTTCCTACTATTACAGTTAAATAGTTCATGACCATCAGCTTCCAGAGCAGGAATGTGCTCTGTTGCCTCAGTGGGTCTCACGCACAATCGCCAGGAATGCGTCTGTATCTTAAATATTTGGATGTTCAAAAGTATGTTGGCCCGAGCTAACCAGCATTCCTGGTAGCAGGAACCCATAGGCACACATTTGTTCATGCATTTTTACATCCAGACGTGGAGCCTTTAAAATTTATCCGTTAGCTTTTGGAGGGAAGAGGAGAATGTCTATAGAAAGGTTAAAGTTCAAAATGAAGGCACTCGGTCAGAGAAATATCAATATTCAGCTGTCAGGAGAACTTACGTTCTGAGTCACAAAAATACATTTTTGATTTTGGGGAGGGGTTAACTTGTTCCACTGTAAACGACTAAAACCACACAATCCGTCACGGAGATAATAATAGCAGTCTCCTCCTTAAAAACAACAATTGCTTTATTCCCATATTGTTGTTTGTGCCCTGGAAAGCAAAGAAGCGAAATGAGTGTTTCGGATCTTTTGGTGAGTGACTGCCTTCAAAGAAGTTTTGGAGCCCTTTTCCATCCTGTTCTGTAGAGGTCAGCAAGTTTGAGGAATTACAGGCACTAAGTGAAAATGAAAACATCAAGAGGCTTGCTGTCTATCAGAAGTATCACTAAATCTTTTTGAACAACCCTGGGCAGTGAATTATGGAAGCATGGAATTGACTTACAGTTTATTTCTAGTAACAGTCAGTTACTATGTCAAATCTAAAACCATTCAGAAAAGCCTATAAAAATGTATGACAAACTAACCAGCAACCTCTAGATCTTTTTACATGTGTATGATTTTAGAGAATGTCTCGCTAGTGCTTGTGGAAATGAACAGACAGGACGTTTTCACAAGGCTGTATTTTTTTTTTTTTCCCTTCCTCCTCACTCGTGTTGTTTGGCATCACAGAAAGCCTCTGGAGTAGCTTTGCTGGAGGAAGACAATATGGTGTGTGGGCAGGGGAATGGCACAGCTCTTGCTCCTGCCTCCCTCGGTGTTGCTCTTCCCTCCCCTACCCTGAGCACCACGAACGAACGCTCACTTAACAATCCCCCAAACTTTACTTCAAGGGGCATTGTGAACACCTGGGAACTTTCTAGCAAAGGTGTTGCACCAGACATGGCTCCCCTCAAGGCAAAGGAGAGGAGGAGAGGTCATGCAGGAGGGATGCTGGTGCATCTGTGGGGCTGCCCTGGTACCAGCGGGTCTGGTCCCACTGCTTGGCAGAGAGGGGAGCTAAAGCCCTGGGTGTGTGAGTGACCTTGTTGCTGTGTGGGACAGGTGTGAGATTTTCTCCTGGCTGCTTAAAATGCAAGGTTGTAAGAGCATGGGTGCTATTTCCAAAAGCTGAGGGGCTGGGGGGGACAGGTTAGAGGGGCTTATTTTTTGGGCAACTCAGTGATCCAGGCCACAGAGGCTCCTGGGAAGTGGAACTCCTCTAAACGCACTACCAGATCTGAAGTGTTGGCTGATGTAGTGACTTTCACAGAATCACAGAATATTATGAGTTGGAAGGGACCCACAAGGATCATCTAGTCCAACTCACCACCTAACACCCGTACAGAGACCGAGAGCACATCCCAGAGCACAACACCAACCTAGATCCCTCACAGTCTAGCAGGCCACTCCGAGCCGGAAGGGGCCCAGGGTCCAGGAGAGACCTTTATTTTGGAGGCAGTAATGCTGGAAAGTACCCCCTTAACTCAGGTGCTTTATCTGAGCTCCTGTCTCTCCCTGAGCAGGGCTACTAATTTGAGGTTGAGCAAGACAGTTTGGACCTAATTCTCCAACACTCAGAGGTGGACTCTGGGAGTAGCTTCACAAAACTAAGCAAAAAATAAATTACTGTAATTTAAAAATAGGAAGCAACTTGGGGTATTAGATAAATCACTCTGTAGACACTGTTGTGATGGGCAGACTGGTAGGTACCGATTGGGTGGACCTCCAAGAAAGGTATTTGGCTACTTATTTGTGAGGACTACCCTGAAGAGACCCTACAGGGAGGTCTTTCAAAGCTGGCTTTTTGTTTTCTTTCTGTGTTAGTGGCAGACAGCATTAAAATGTTTAAACATTTGCCAGTGCAAGAATGAATGCAAAATGTCATGTATCTGGATAGCCATTTTGCTTTCCTTGTGGTGCTCGTGCCGGGAAAGCATCCAATCCCGAGTTTGTCTTGTAAGAAATGATTTCAACATCAGTCCCCTGGCAATTGTATTTTAAAACTAACATAGCCTAATAAACTTTCATTCATGGAACCATCAAAGTTGTGTTTACTAGCAGAGCACTCAGGTCAATAAAAATACTCTACACACTAGGATTTGGGATTTTATTATTTTGCATTTATTGAGAAACAAATTGCAGAATAAAGTGGGGCCACGAATAAAATACTCCTATACACTCAGAATATAATGCAAAATGTAATTAGGCAGCACATTGTTAAAAGTCGGGACCAAAATCTAACAATATGGTGTCACCAATTGTAAGCCTGTAACTGTATAATACATAATTGTCAACTGTTGAGAAAAGATCTCATTTTGATAACACATATTGAGATTGGAAGCCTGTTTGTTAATGAGGGGTCTGAAAAATACTTATGAGTCCAGGATGCTTGACAGCTCTAACTGCAACATTGTGCTGCACAGTCAAAGAACAGCGAGTTAGAAGGAACACAAACAAAAAATAAGACCTTTTTAGGAATGAAGAGACAGGGATGTTTATGCTTAAGGAATGTATTAAAATCTCAGCTATTCTGCTCAGATATTACAATCAATCAATAGATTGATTCACTGGGATTAATTTCTGTTAATTTGTATTTTATATGCACAAACTTGGCTTTAAAGCTGGTTTCTTTTTTTTTTTTCAGCTGTTCTTAATATCCTCGGCTTCATCTCTCTGCAGAGTGCTGAGGACAGGAGTGCTCTGCTCCCCTTCATGGGGCAGAACCACAGCAGCTCTTCTTGCCCACCTTTGCCGGTTCTCAGCATAACCCAGCCATGACCTCAGTTATTTTCTCCCTGGGATTTTCCTCCCCCAGTCACACTCAGGCAAAGCAGGAGCCCGGGACTTCATGATACCACCAGGTTTTCTTCAGGGCTGTACCCTCCTTTATATGGCATCACCCACATGCAGATGTGGAACCCGCTGGCTGCTGGACACAGCTGGAACAGAAATGTGGAATGTACCCCCCCGGCACTTCCTCGTGCTCCCTTTCCCGGCTCTGTGTGCCTGCTGAAGTGGTGCAAAAAGCCAATATTCAACACAAAAGAGCAAAGCTATATGAGTTGCACTGGCAGGTAACACTCCTTTTATTTCTGATCTGTGCTGCTTTTATTTTCATGGTGAGAGATTAAGAAGGTATTGTTAAGGTTGTTCTGGATGCCACAAAAACTCCAGGTAGCATTTTGCAGTGAATTTCAAAATTTTTGAGTAGCGTTGTGCTAGTAAACTCAGAGTTGAACTCCCATGGCATATATTCTGTTGCCTCATTATCCCGTGTGTTCAGGAAGCTCTGCACAACCCGTAGCAACTTGTTTTCTCAGAGGGAGTGATTACATGTGGTGTAGTGGGTTTCTTTTGTGTGTGCGTGCGTGTGGCAGTCATATAAAAGGCAGACTTATTTTTCAGAGTATTTGTAGCAGCTGCAGAGGAAATGTCTGTGTTGCTCTATGTTTTAGAAATGAGGTTGGGAATCTGTTGATGCCTCTGGAGGCTCTACTGGCATTGTTGACGTCTTCAGGTGGCACCTTGCAGTGACTGAGATTGCTGCTGTTCAAGGAAGGAAGCAGGTGGAAGGCTTCCCTCCCCTTTACTCTGCCCCCCAAATCAAGAAAGAACAGTGGCTAGTTTGGACTTTAAATAGGTAAAAGAACATGCCTGTTTTTGCACTGCCATATACATACTTGCTGCTGCAGCCAAATACTGCAGTTATGCCTGTGCCTGATGCCACAACAACCTGCCAGATTGGTACTGAAAATTAGTTTCCAGGTCACCCTCAGAGTGATGGATCTAACTAAAAGGCAGGGGAGGCTGAGCTTTGCACTGCCTGGAAGGAGACTGAAACTCCAGGATCACAGCGGCTCTCTGTGCCCCACACCAAAACCTGAGGACTTCACCAAAACAACAGAGGGTCTGGGCTCTTTCCCTCCTTTCTGTTTCCTCACTGAGTCCCCTGCCCATTTCATTAGCAGACTTTCCATGGAAACTTTTGGAAGGAGGGGGTGCACACTCTAATTACACAGTTCAAACCACCAGTTATATTGCTTCCGACATCAAGCACGTTTTTTTCTTGGTCATTGCCCTTACTAGAGCAAATCTTGCTAGAAGGCTGACCTGTATCTTGTCTGTCTTGCTCTCCACAATGCATGATATATTTGTCCTGCAAATGTACATTTTCTTCTACTTTCTCTTTGTTTTCTTTTAAAACACCCTTTAACATTGATGAGTTGAAGCAATTGCCATAGAAATACTATGGCCTAAAGACTGCTCAGGCTCTGTGCTTCCTCATTATTACGGTGCAGCAAATTCCCAAATCCTGTTGCCTGCCAGCACCCTGAAAGAAGGAACCTGTGCTCTGAGGAGGCTGAGGGGGTAATCCTGTTATCCAGGGTTTGGCACTGCACAGTGGCTGCAGTGCAACCCCTTTAAGAGAGAGGTTTGGGAGCATCTTCTAAATGGGAGGCTCAGCCTGGAGACCAGAAGCACCAAGGAGCAGCCGGCTGGACACTGCCTTCCCCCTCCCCTCTGCTGCTTACAGCTTTTGTCTTGGAGTGGTAGCTCCGCTCGGCTGCATCCGCGGGACGGCCAGGGACACCGAGGGCTTAATGGGAAGTTGTCAGAAATAATTGTACTTACACCTTCTTGTGCTGTCAGAGGGGAAGATGTTAAACTCTCTGTGAAAGCTGGATGGGAACAGGGATGGACAGTGGTCTTCAGACCATTACAACCTACTTCCTCTAATTTTTAAAATTTATATACTTTGCAATGCATTATTAATTTTCTTGTGAGTGATATGACTTTCAAGGCTATCAAGGGACTAATCTATTTTTTACATGGAGTAGAGAAGGATTCTAGGTTTGTACAAATAAAATACTCCCTGGAAGCAATACAACTGAAATGATATCTGCAAACATCACAGCTTTACCTCTTTTCTGAGCAAACATCAGCTCTCTATAGAAAGTTAACACTTTAATTAGACGGAATTTCAAATGATCGTGCATCTCTGCTATTAATCTAAAACATTTGTGTCCTTTCTCATAAAAATTACTTTCTTTGTATAGGAATGAGCTAGAAAGCTCAGGAAGAGATATCCAAACCCTTAGTTTAAAGATATTTGGGAAATACACATGATTAAACAATCACTGGTATTACTTGAAATCCAAAAATTGGGTTGCTATGGGTATAGCATATTTGCTTAATTCTAGCTGATTGTTCCTTGCCTGCAAGGAAAATTATGTGTGGTTGCAGAGGTTTAAATATGCCTTTTCCAGTGGAACTACAGGTATAATGGTTTCATAGGTCTAAGTATGGGGATAATTTTGGTTTTTGGATGTTTAACAGTAGTGGATATGTGCACATTTGTTTAATACAAAATCTGGTGGAAATAAATAAGATCAGTAAATGTTTATTTGGGAATCGGGTTTCACCTCTAGAATCATGTTAACAGAAGTTTTAAAATAGCAAGTTTGGCTTTTTATTTAATGTTTGAAAAACCAGCGTGAGTGCAGTAGAATAGTCCTTCTGCAGAGTTAAGTGCAGACGAGAAATGAGGTGTGATTAAAACATGCCATTGCAAGAATCATTTTAATGATTCACATTTCATGGACATTCAGTTCACAACTTAACCTATTTTTTCTTTTTCTTGGGTGCTGTTAGCTACAAAAGCTCATACCAGCCTGTCTGCTTTGGAGGGAAAACAATGTCCATTTTTTCATCTCTGCTATTTCCTCCTCTACACTCTGTGAAATTCTTGTACTTGATACGGACCATGGTTACCTTTGCACAGAAATGTGAAAACCTGGGAGGTGTGAGATGTGATCAGATGTTCCTGTGGCACTGAGGTAGCACCGAGTCCCAAATTAAAGTCCCATTTGGATAAACATACCTTTTTGAACCTTTCAGTCTGTGAATGTCCAGCGCTTGAGCTGAGGAGGCAGCTCAGCTGCTGGTGCTCTGCTGTTGCAAAGGGTAGATAGAGTAACTTTGTCTCCAGCCTCCAGGAACTTTTGTGTATGTTTGAAAAGTAGGTAGGAATTATCCACCTTCTTCTGTGCCTGTGAATGTCAGAGGTAACACACCAGGGAAAGGCAGGACAGTTATGGTTCTTAGGGCTTTCCACCTGGAGTCTGAGATGTGTTTGGTGCACCTGAGATTAGGTGATGGAGGGTGGTGGATGCAAGTATAAATCAAAGCGCCTTTTCAGCTGTAAATCAGGTCTGCTGGCATTCTCCTCTTCAGGACTTCCTCTGCTGGCTCTGGAGCAGATCCTTTGCCCACCTCATCTACCCAGACCTGGGACGAGGGAACAGGAATTGCCATGCAGCTCTTTTCAAGGCTGTTTCTAGGTGCCAGGCCTTGTTCTTCCATCCTGTTTGTGGATTTCCGATAGCTAGAGCTTCATTATCTAATGTTTGGGTGGCTATTGTCCTATCCATGGCAGCTAAACACTACCTGCTTTAATGGTGGGGTTTTGTTTGGCAGTGCCAGAGGGAGGCTGCTGTTCTACACCACCATGTTCCAGTGTAGTTGAACAATTACTTTCTGTGCTCCACAGCCTAGCTGAGGTCCTCACTGCAAGTAAGTGGTTTGCCAAGCACTCCACTGGCACAAAATAAACCACTACAGGTGATTTACAGGGGGCAACCTGGAGAGCAGGGCAATCCCTGAGTGATAACATCCAAAACCATCCTCATCCTCTAGGAGATGGTGTGTGATAATGCTCAGCCTCAGAAATGGCTTCTTGGAGGTGAATGCTCTCTAGGCATCACAGGACACAAGAGTGGCTCCAAAACACCACTGATTCCAGGGGCAAGCAGTGGCAGGCATTTTTCAAGCCTCAAGCTGGAATGTGTACCGGGCACGTGCGTTGTATGTTACGGAGCTGGGATGGATGACCAGGACCATCCAGAAAGCTCTAATTCTACAGTGGCTCAGAGGAAAAAGATACCTGCCTGTCAAAACCAGAAAAAACTACTTCTGAAAGACAAAAACCCCTCAGACTCCTTAATTAGTACCATACCCTGAATGAGTTACCCAAAATTTGCTTGGAGCAGTCACGCACCCCAAAAGCTCACGAGTTTTGCACCCAAGCTCCCAAACTGACTTTCTCTGCGGCCCTGGGCAAGTCACTTAATTCCAGTTGTTCATTGAACCTACCACGAGGTAGGTTGTGGCAGGATAAATTAGCTATTGGCTTTTAAAGCACTTTAAAGATGTACTGCAAAGCATTAAGAGCACTTGTTTTTATGAAGACAGTAATGGTTAAATGATAATTCTGTACTCTCGCTGAATTTGTTAGTTTTAAAGTGTGAGTGTTATGCTTCTACAATATGCTATTAATCCAAACAAATTACTAAGCCTTTGTGTGGTGTGTGAGGAAGCCCATGAATTTACCTTTCTGTAGCTTGTAAATGCAGTGGAAAGGATTTGAACTTCTCTTCTCACCTCAAAGCCTCTGGCAAACTGGTCACTGACATAATAAATATTCAGCATTTAATAATGCTTCACTTTTCCTCTTTAAACCATTAGTTGTTTCCTGCTTGACTAAGAAGAACTTCAAATTCAATTCATTAACATTTCTTTAAATAGCCTTCTTAACAATGCCGGTTTAGTTTCCTTGTTATGTTCTGTCACTAATAGTGGTTTTTACTTCTAACCTGTTATTAATTAGAAATAAAGGCTGGATCTCTTCATTTCTGAATCAGTTTTAGTGCCTCTTCCCTCGGATGCTGAAGAGGGTCTTTTTTTTTCCAAGCCTAGCGTGTCGTGTTATATAATTGTTCCTGGGGTAAATAATTTAGCTGGTCAGAGAAAGTGCACTTCTCCCCGCCTTGAGTGGTCAGCGCGGCGGCGGGCAGCGAGGCATGGCAAATCCTCAGCAAAGAGGAGCACAGCTGCATGAAACTTTCATTAGGGCCACAGAGGTAAGAGGCCGTGTCTCTGCGGTGCTTTTGGCGTGACCCCCGGGGCCACCGGTGCTGCTGGGGCACCTTTTCACTGCGGCTGAACGTCTTTGCCGTGAAGGACAAATGAACGGGCGCAGACCGTCTCAGCCATCCTAATCTTTTCTTTTCCTACTTCAAAGCCTTCTGTGTTGCATTTCGCTCTGTAATTACCCTTGAGGTATTTCAGACTCGAAGCGACACCGGGAAAATTGCACTTCCCGATAATGGTAGTCCACAGTTGTGTTTAATCAATTATGTAGTTGGTCATGAGACTGGCTTTTTAGTTACAAGGATTTTAAGCCAACCCCTTATGCCCTGGCTGAGGAGAGCAACAATACTGAATTAAAGAAACACACTCCATTTGATGCAGCTTAATCTAGGCTTTACCTGCTTAATTAAAACCATGCTGCCAATACCCACTTATTCCTCCATGCTCTAAACAGCCATGCTGTAATTTCCCAAGCAAAACTACTTAAGTTAGGTGGAGCTGCAACACTAATTTTTACGGATATAAACAGATCTGCTCAGCAGCAGCATCTCCAGATTTCTTGGAGCTGGTGGCTGTGCGTGGCTCGGAGGTGTGCGGACGCTGGAGAGGAAACGTGAACTGAGCTGGGAGTTAAACACACAGCCTTGCTAACTCACTTTGAAAGATACATGACAGACAAAACCCTCGCTCTGCAGAAGTAATGGAGTTGTCTGGGTGCAGGAGGTGCTTCCAGTAGAATAAATTCTGGTGATGCTAACTCAACAGATACCTTGAGGTGTGTGCTACTTGGCTGTGGATGCTGCCAGACGATTGTCTTTGGGCCATATTGGTTGGATGACCAGTGAATTACCCAAAGAATGCTGTTATAAAAGCATCCAGGCATTATCCCACCTCCTCCACTTTGTGCCTTGCTTTCCAGCATACTGTATCCTTTTCTGTCCAGTTTTTCCTTCCTACCCCAGTCCCCGGCTGCTTTTAGAGCACTTTGCTTGCCTGCTTCTCCTCTTCGGAAAATCTCATGAAGCCTCAGTCGCTGGTGTTTTTTAACAAGCAATGAGGTACAAGTTTGATGCTATTTTGGATCCGCTTCACTTGGGGAAGAGGGAAACTTTCAAAATTCAAAACACCTTAGAAATTCATACATTACTTTGGTTAATTCTGTGCCTGTCAGCTCTTTGCCTGTGATGCCAGTTTGTTGCAGAAATATTGTCTCTGAATTTAAGATATCCAGGAGAGTTGATGATACGTGAGGAGGTATTGATTGATGTATACATTTATACCTCTTCTACAAATTCTTCTTTCTCAGACAGCATTATAGATAACTGTCCCAGAAGAAGGCAGCTTTGAATGTCTGATGTACTGACATAGTTTTTACATGGTTTCAAGTGTGGAAGGTAGGTTATTCCTTAGGCCTTTAGTCTCTTCTCTAATTTTAGACTAGTAGCACTATGAAAAAGTTGTTGTTGCTAGTTGTACCAAACCGAGGGGCCGTCTTGTTGGGAATCACTGGCTGCCCTAACCCAGTTTCACTTATTCTATTAATACACCACTAGAATCTGGCTGGAGTACCAAGTCCTCTGTGGACAGGCCAATAGCAGTGTCTCTCTCTCTAGGAGCAATTACAGAAGTTTTACAAAGATGATAGTTCAGGTAAAAGGGATCAGAGTGGCATAGTAGCAAGAGGAAACAGCATTGAGGGAAAGGCAGTTTGGAGCTCAAAACTGTATCCCCTGAGCTAATGGAGTCTCGGTGGATGATGTGATTATGTTATGAAAAAAATGTACCCTGCAAGTGCAGTCCCAGACTGGTTTTGTGGAAAGAAACAGTCCTCACAGTAGCAAAACAAGACTTCTGAATCTCCTCATGGCATTCACAAGTGAGTGCTGGTGAATTTGCTCTGTTGAGCAAAGCTTTGGTGTTAACAGTGATGCAGAGGCAACTGTTTCTGCACTGCTTGCCCTGGGTCCAGGCACGGAGTTAACCAGCACCAGCAGGTTCGGTTTAGGCCAGATCCATGTCCTGATCCTGTTCACCATGTCACTCTGTGTGCGCCTCTGCTGTCTTAATGTGCTCGTGGAGCTCTGGTTTGTGTTGCTTCATTGCTGATTAGGCAGATGGGCTGATCCCAGCCCTGTCCCTGGAGTGCTGCTTCCATACCACTAATTTAGCTGTGTAACTCTCTGTAACAAAACTTACTGAGGATGGCAGCCTGGGTAGTCCTGTGGAATTCAGGATATGTTATTTTTGTTCTGAGGATTTTTTAAAGGCTTTTAATTATGTGCATGGTTAATAAATGTCATGCTATCCATCTTCAGTCATGCATACACGTGGTGTGCTGCTCAGATACCTGCTGGCCCACAGAGGGGATGATGTACAGCCATATTTGTGACATACGTATCATCACTTGGCTTGCTTTTGGGGCAAGCACAGGAAGAGATTGTTCCCACTACCCCTAATAGTTCCTGTGTGACAGACCAATGCACAGGGTTTGCAAATCTTTAATGTATCTGCAGCTGAGAATCAAGTGTCTGCTGCCCTGTCCACAGTCAATTACAACATCTTAATTTGCTCTGACATAAAATTAGTTTCCCCCCCCAACTTATTCCCTCACGCAAAGCAGGGTTAGAGATTGTTACTATAGAAAATAGTACAGGAACAGAAAACATTCTGTTTTCTTAGGTTTGCAAGGCTATTTTTTGAACAAGCCACTTCCTACTCATCCCAAATCTTGCCCAAATTTTGCAGTGATGCATCCTGAAAAGATTCGGTGTGTTGAAGTGAAAGTGTCCCTTTCTAGTGGTTCAGATCAGGTATGTTCAGGTTGTCATGGAAAATGCCAGCTCCAGCAGCACAGGTCAGTCAGGGAGTCACTGTTTGCTTTTGGGATTGTAATTCTTCCTCCACTTAGGGTGCAGTGGAAAGGGGTTTTCTCTATGGGAGGAATCCACCTTGGCTTCAGGTGGAAGTTCTGAACATAGTGGGACATCAGCTCAGAATTCCCTGTGCATGTTCTCAAGAGAGGTGTTCATAATAAATGTTTATCCCTCAAACTTTGTATTTTTCTTTCTGCACTTTCTAGTTTGGGTTTGTTTTTTTCCATTGACCACAGGCTATGACCATATGGCTTCTCTTCTGTTTTCCTCTGTGTCTTCTACCCCCTACTCGGCACATATTATAATGTTCACAAGACATTTTAATATCAGTTCTGGTCTTGCCTAGCAGCACAAAACATCTTGTGTATTTGCATTTTTTAGTTTAATCATTATCTTAATAATTTTGGGCAGTAGCCACGGAATCTTTTTCTCTCTGTCTCATCTCATCTTTAAAGCAGCAGTTCGTACTTCTCCCTGCCATAGCCGCACTGTTAAGCTTGCCTTAAACCCACAGCCAAGCCAAGCAGTGGTTTGGGAAGAGGAAAGGACAGTAAACCTGCCTGTAAAACACATTTCAAAAGCTCTTGCTACTTCAGTCCTCTTTGGAGCAGGCCTTCAACACTGACAGTGATTAGTCAGAAACAGTTATCAGGCTCCAGCTAAGGACACCTGGAAATGTAACTCCTATGGAGCAATGAGTTGGCATTAAACAAATTCTGAAGATTAAAATAATCCCAGGAAGCATTGGATTAGCAGGAAAGCTCTCCATCTCCTGCACTCTGGCTACAGCAGACTCATTTCTTCTTTTTTCGTGTTAGTTATATCTTAGTTGATAGAGCCCAGGAAGGCAGTGTCCCCATTGCCAGAAATCCCTTCTTTTTTCAAGTCCATCTTGATTTTTCTGGTTTGGGGGTTAAATTCACTCCTGTTAATTCAGGTGTAGTTACACCAATATGTTTGGTCCTGAATGTCAAACTCACTGTTGGTATCTTGGGATTACCTCATGATCTCCTTTGTAATCCTTTTACAAACATATTTTCTTTTCAGCTCATGACAAACCTAATTAGTGGTGTTTTCAGTAAATAGGAATACCTATAGCAAAAGTCCTTTTTCAAATAGAGATTTGCCATGACCTAACATTAGTTTGACCTTTCATGGCATCTCTCAAGAAAGTATTTTGTTCACATTGATTAATTAAACTTCCTAAAACTTACTGTAAGTAAGTGTAAGTAAAAATTCATTATTCCTAGTTAGAAATAAAGGAGCTGAGTGTCAGAAAAACTTTTCCAAATCACTGGAATATTGAAAAATTTAGCCAAACTGTCCTTGGTTTTAAACCTCTGCCATATTTCCAAGACCTCTGCCTTGGCACAAATTATCCAGATATTTTCCTTACTGCCAAGCCTATTCTTCACTAGCACAATTTCATTGTCTTTCTCTTGTTTGTCTTCTCTTAATCTTCAGCCTTAAATATTCCAAAGCATTTTCCTTTACTGTCCTGAGAAAGTTTGAGAAAATCCCAGTTCCTGCCGCACCTGACTCCGCTGTCAAAGTGGGAGCCCTGGAGAGGAGGAGACACCTCATGGTGCACCGTCATCGCTGAGATTCTCCACACCAACACCAAACCTGAGCTTGCACTACAGTCTGTTGCAACACCCAGCAAACGCAATGAAACTCTCTTCTCTCTTTTAGATGTTACTCACTGCTCTTATTTAGAGAGAGATCTGGCTTCAATTATTTACATAAAAGATGCTGGGTAGAATTACATACCAGACAAGGCTGACTTGTCACAATCTTTTAGGACTGCCTTTTTTTTTTTTTTCCTGCAGGAATCTTATTTTTTTTCCCCTTAGAGAAAATTATTCATAATCATAAATGAGTACTTGGAAAATGTCACCTCCAGGTACTTCAGATGAGGCCTTTCAGGCTTATGAAGCTACAGAGGGATTAGTTAATGTGACATTTTTTTCTTTGCTCATTTGTTTTCTCTTTGTGGAACAAGGGCTCCTGCTTCACTCAAAATGAGAGAAGGGCATTCTAACCAGCTTTGTGGAGAAAGTTCAGTTTTGCTTACTTACTCCATTTCTGGGTTTTGTACATATTCCATGATAATCGAAAATCAAAGCAAAATTACGCTTTTCTTCTTTGATGTGTTTGCGAGTTTTTTCCCCGTCTACCCTCTTCTTAAAGCTAAGCAAGCCTCCTGTTCTTGTTATAACTATTTGGATTACGAAAAAAAAATTCTTCACGGATAATGAACTTTCTTTAAACTTCTGTTTCTGTAACACAGTTCTAAATCCTTGGCTCACTCTCCTCCACTTGAACTCCTTATTTTGTATCTTCTTTATTTTGTATCTTCAGTGAATTAAGAATAAGGTTGGGTTTTCCTCATTTGTTTTTGTTTGTATGTGCTGACAGTAATTGTTTTCTAAGGGTTTGATTCAAAGGCTTTACGAATCAATTGGATTTGGAATACAAATCATATAGAACAGGAGTGGAAGGGGGTATAATGAGATCAACTGATCCAAACAAGACCTATTATATCTCTTAAATTTCTGCCAGATGCTTTAATATGCAATTAAATATCTACAGCCACTATTTTCACTCTCAAAAGAATGTCCTAGCACTCAACTCATTTTCCTTTTCAGTCCACAAGGTCTTGTCCTGTCCACTATGGACAGAGAAGAAAACAGTTCCCTTCCTCTTGGAAGGTGTTTCCTGTATACTTAAAGACTCTCTTCCTGCCTCCTTCAGATTCTCTTCCTAAGGATCAGGATGTTTTTTTATTCCAGAGTCCCACATGGTGACTCCTGAACATGTTTCTCCCATTTGAGTCCTAGCTGTTGGATGTTGTCTTTGACTCCTGGCACCCAGAAGTGGATACAGAGGTCCACCAGACACCTTGCACTGCTTGTGGGAGACAGTCCCGGTGCTGGGACGGAGCCACGTGAAGAGCCCGAGGTCTGGGATGTGACCTGCCCAACCTGTGTTCACCAGACATGAGTGGCTTGGGGCTTTTCTTCTTGGTCTGTTCAGTTGCTGCTTCAGATTAAGGCTTCTCTGAATTATGCCAGAAGCAATCAGTCACGTTAACATATTCCAGAAGCCAAGTCTGCCTGTGTGTGGGAAACTTAACCACGTGCTTTCTTATGTTGGCCAAGGGAGATGGTGTAGGGCTTCTGACACCTGGGAATTAGTCTGCTGATTAGATCTTTCACTGGTGGAGCATAAAATACTCCCCCCACCCCAATGTATTTTCTGTAATTTAGTTGTTGATAGCTTGCAAATATCTCAGTGCTATCCCTTAAGCACTTCTGAGGGAATGTTCATCACCTGTTTTTCTTCAAATTGCTTCAGAAAGACCAAAGGGGAGCTGACATGACAAATCATAGGGTAAAACAGATTATTAGAAGCAAGAAGGCATCCTTCAAAATGCTGAAGTTGTGTGTTCAGGAACGAAAAGGGAGGACAAGGCTCACAAATCTTTAGGAGCCCTTTGAAGGAGTCCCCAGGCAAATGAACAAAGAGATCTGGGTGATATGGTCCTGAGGGAAGTCACAAAGGCATTTGAAAAAGTGCTTCACCCAAGGGTCTTACAGGAAATAACCTCTATAAGTTTCTTGCATGGATAAATAATTGTTTAAAAGATAGGAAACAGCAGAGAGGAATAGAGGGGTCCTTTTGTCTCCACAGTGGAGACTTGCAGGAGTCTGTGCTACAGCCCACATTGTTTAGTATTTTCATAAATGAGCTAAAAAACCAGGGTGAGCAATACTATGGCAAGTTTGGAGGTGAATGCCAACTCATTCAGGATAATAAAGGCAAGAGCTGACTGCAAAGAACCGAGGAAGTGCCTTTTCATACCATGTCCCTGAGCAATAGAGTGGGAGATGAAATTCAGTGTGGATGTGAGAGAGGTGGGGTGAAAGTCGCAGCATTGCATTGATGGTGAGGAGCATGGAATTGAATACTATCACTTGGGAAAAAAGATGTGGTTATAACACCGAGCTTTGAAAGCATCACCTTAGTGCTTAAATGTATTAAAAATAGGCAGACTTACTGTTAGGAGCTATTAGTAAAGTAATACAAAACAAAAGAGGAGACACAAAAGAGGAGACACTCTTAAGCACTTTAGACATCCATGCTTTGCCCACATCTTGAATACTTGGTTCAGTTCCAACACTTCAGACACAGCAGGAGTGGAAAAGGCATGGAAAATGAGTGATTAGAGTCAGAGAATGGCTTTGTATGAAGAATCGTAAAATAGTCTAGAATTCTTTAGCTGGGAAAAGAGATGAGGGGATATGACAGGGGGCTGTAAAATGATAACTACTAGCATCGAGATGAGGAACAGGGAATGATGGTTCATTGTTTCTTCTAACACAAAGTGAAGGAACATCAAATAAAGTTGGTGAGTTAGGCTTCAGAGAAAAAAAAGGTGCTGGTGCTTCATGGTATATAGAACGTACATTCTGCAGGATGTTGTGGATGCTGGAAATTTTCAGATGTTTAAAGAGTGGCTGCTCAGGTTTATGTGACAAAAAAATTATCCAGGGCTGTTACGTCTATGGCAAAACACAGGCTCAGAAAATCTGTGCACTGAAGTTGTTAGAAGCTGGGAGGGTGTTCAGGGGTGCATTATGGTACAGGCTGGCTCTGTTCTCCTGCTTTTCCCTGGGAATCTGCTGCTTGTGGCTGCTCGTCCCTGGGTTGGCGCTGTCCTGATACGGTGATGCTGCTGTTGCCTTCACTCTGTCATTCTTCCAGATGTTCAGCCATTGTGGATCTTGCTATTTTTAATGAATTGTTTTCAGTCGTCAAAGCAAATTGCCCACTTATTCTCAAAGAATTCCAGCCAGGATAATGAGATCTGGCAATTTCAGGAGTGTAATAATATAACCTAGAAGTAAAAGAATAAAATCGTTCTTTAAAAATACTCAGTCCCCTTTAAAGGAGTAGTGGAGGGGTGCAGGGGGAAATGCACCTAAACAGTCATATATCAGAGGGGCATGTAAAATGTCCAGCCGAGGAGTGTTATTAATGAAGTGGTGAACTTTAAGTCCATGCATAACATGCCTCCAGTAGGAAGGCTCTGATTTCCAGTGCCTGAGGTAATCTAGCAAAATCCAAGCCATATCTTTAATGAACAAGGTAGGCTATCAATCAACACGGAGATGACACGAGCATTTCACACAAACCCCAAAACGACCCCCCCCACCCCTAAAATCAAGGCCACTGCAGTGCCTCCCAAGGCTGCCCGTCCTCGCCAGGCAGGCAAAGAGTCATGAATCTGCATGTGACTGTTAAAGGCAGAGCTGCTCCCAAGTAGGTGGTAGTTATTTTTAGCAAGTAGTTTAAATTGTTCCGATATTGAATCTGCACCGTGCAGGGGTAACATCTTTAAAATGCAATTCTATGGTAGGTGGCAACAATCAAGCTGAATTACTGACACTGTAAGGAAATGAAAAGTCAAACTGCTGACCATGTGTATTTTATGGTATTTAATTAAAAGTAGATAACATAGTGTGAATGAACCACAAATCAGATAAAAATGGCAGTATATTCTCATATTTAACACATATTTGACTTGTGGTTGCTCGACAATTTACCAGAACAGGTCTATGATGGTCTCCAAATATAAAATCAGGAGTGTAATTAAAAATACTGCAGGGAAGAAGCAATATTCTGTTCAACCCTGAACTACGTTTATCACAGCCACAGCTGTATCACTTCCATTCCTTTTAACAAGAACCTCATTTCTTCTTTTCTTTTTTTTTTTTTTTTTTTTTTTTTTTTTTTTTTTTTTTTTTTTTTTTTAATAAAAGATGGGAAAAAATGCCCAGGCTTTTGCTAAATCAAAGTGTTGGGTTAAAAAGTTTAAATTGTGGGGCGGGGAGGAAGAGGAGGGTATCAGAGGCAGAGTACAGTTTGATAGAAGCTGTGGTGCAGCTGCCTCAGCCTGGGGCTCTGCTGTGACCGTGCACCAGGGCTGTGTCTTCTCTTCTGCTTTTGGCACAGGCTTGCGCTGTGACCTTGAGAGATTCATTTATTGCAGCCTGTGCCACAGCTCCTTCTCCTGTCAAGCAGGGCTATCCTTGCTTTCTCTCCTTTTTTCTGTGTTGGGCTAATAACCAGGAGAATGAAGCCTTGATCCCAGCTGGGCACTAGTGCAACAGCCCCCTTGTTTCAGGGGCATTCAGCTCAGCTCTTCTCCCACATCACCCTACACGTCTGCTGCCTTTTGCTGCTGCAGGTCTGCAACAAGCAAGAAAACACAAATTGAACTTGGGTTCCCACTGGCTTTTCTTTTTGTTAGTTCTCCCACTGAGGGTATCCAATCCAAATCTGGGAGGCTTTGCTGGGCACACAGTGGTGTTACTGGTGTTCCCCTGTCCCATGGGCAGGTAGCTCTCACAGCCTGACAGAGGAGAGATGGTACCGCACGTCTTTCACTAGAATTGAGATTAAAAGTCTCAAAGTCTTCTCGTAACTTCAGCTGAGGAGGCAGCTTTTAGAGAATGAGTGGTTAGTCTTCGCTTGTTTGGCACCTGTCAGCACAGCTTTCAGAGAAAATAAATAAAGCTGAGCTCTCACTTCTCCACTCCAGTCTCTGTCCTCCCCTCCCCCCAAATGCTGTTTTCTGCTGTGTGAAGCCCAGGTTGATTTTCCCCACCCATCTGTATTGCCTTCTTGTGTTCACCAGCATATGCAAATATGTTGCAGTGTGACCAACTGCAGAGGAAGGAAAAACGTCCTCTGCGTGTCAGTGTGGGGAGTTTTTCCAGGTGACTCCATCTCCTGGGAAGTCATGGGAACCAGAGGGTGAAAAACAGGTAAAATGAATTCATGCACACTCAATTCAAAAAAAATACTTTTTTTTTTTTTCTTTTTGTTTTTTTTACTTTTTACAGCTGGAGGTTGAGTTTTACCTTTTTTTAAATTTTATTTTCCAGTCTGTCAATGTACTACTGGGTCTCCCTATGGCATCCAGGGATCTGTGCACAAAGGAGCTGTGTTTGGGACAAGGACCAAATAACTTCCTCTCTTTGGGGGAAGACTTAATGAAATAATTTTCATGCTGGAATTCCTATCTTCCCCTCTCTTCAGTGGGTTACAGCTGATCAGGAAAGAGTGGGATTTAGGTTCTGGTAGCAGAATCCTGTTGTTTAACTCTCTCATTAGTTGACATGCAATTGCAGTAATATCCACTAGTCTTCACAGGCATCATTTATTCCTTTGGAAAAGCTTTTGTCTCCTTCAGTTTTGTGTGGAGTTTCAGAATTTCAGAGCCCCTTCTGGTGAAATTTTCTTGCACTGTGTACAGTATAATACAGTGTTTCCTGTCCCTCTGTTGCAAGCCAATTGTAGCACCATTTAACTTGAGAATGAGACTATTTCTTATCTATTTTTAAAATCAGACTTTTTAGCTTATTCTTGACTTTGCTGCCTCGCAGCCTGAGTGAGCGTAATGCAACACAATGGACTTGCAGGTAATCAATAAAAGCTTTGGAGGTCAGAGATGGCATTTGACAAACTTACACTCGTAATTAAATATTCTGCTGAAGGAAATACTTAGAGGGTTTTTTTTTTAAGAAGGTAAACTCAGAGTTGCCCTGGTGATCCTGAGGTTCATACCGTGTGTTGCCATGTAGAGGAGCTGGCTCTGGAGTTCCTTTTTGGGACAACAGAGTTGCTGCTTGCTGCACAGACTGCCTGCAGCCTGCTTCCACTGTGATCCATAAGAGGCTCCTTTGGACTTCAGTGGGGACAAGGTCTCACTGAAATTTAGAGGTGTAACCAAGCCCCCTGAATGAGGAGCCTTGACTCCTTGGTCTCCCTTATCTACTCCGTGGAGAGAAATTATTACAGAAAATCACTAGGGCTGATGTTTTAAGAGATACTGGGTGCGTGTTGGATTGCAACAGGCTGCTCTGCTACAGCTCTGTGTTTGTGATGGTTAGGACTGACTTACCAAAATGTTCCTGCTGAGCACTAGCAGTTAGAGCAATTTGTTGTGTACCTGGGGCAGAACTTGCAGTTCTGTTTTTCTGAGAGGAAGCTGGTTTAGGTGACACACGCTAAAAAATCACCTTGTGCCAGTGAGTATAATCAGGGCATTTGCTTCCAAGTGTCGTAGCTGCTCTGAAACAAGATGCTAAGTGCCAGTGCCCTTTCTGTCCCTGCAGTGGCACAGTGTGGTCTCATAAAATCCAGGTGTCCTCATGTGCAGGTGGTGCTGCCCTTGCACTGTCACTGCTGCTGGTTTCCATGCTGCCGTTGGGTGGGAGGCTGGGAGGCGCTTTGCCTGCTGACAGCTGAACTGACAAGCTGTGGGTTCACTGTATTTGAACTTTAGTTCTGTAATTGAGTAGTACAACCACAAGGTCCTGGAGGAAGGACAACAGGTGGCCCCTCCAGGAGATCCTAGAGCAGTATTCAAGCGTTTGACAAAGGTAACAGGTAGTCATCATCTCACTGTTACTGTTATCTGGGTGTGGACAACTCATGGCTAGGAATGATAATGGTCTGTCCATGGGAATTTATGTTTATTTCACCCAGACTCCCACAGAAAAAATCCTTGTAGTAGGACCTCTGTGATGTCCTTCACCCCAAGGGAAGACACAGACAGAAGAATGAGAAATAAGAGAGTTCTCCCTAGACAACATGGCAGTGAACGATTTGGGGAGAATGAGGTTGCTCAAGCTGCAGACTGATCAGGACCTGGAAACATTAATAGTAATGGGGAAGCATGGCATGGTAGCAGCAGCAGGAGGTGACGCTGGGAAACTTCCCCATTCTAGCAGTTAACTCCATGAATTCTCTGAAGTTGGTTGTAGGCACTTTTGGGAAGTGATATTTGGGTGACAGCAGAACGAGTATATTTGTGGCGTGGCATCCCAGTATACCACCAAGCAGCTTGTCTCAGTGGAAGTAAAATGTGAGAGAAGTAGATCATTTAGCACCAAAAACATTTCAAAAGGACACAAGCCAATGGACTCATGAAACTTCTCTCTCCAGATGTTCTCCCCAGAGGCATTGAAATAGGTGGTCTTAATACGTAGTATTTGCTTTTTGTTCTTCGGCGTGTAAACTTCCGAAAAGCCAGCAACAAACCACATGATTAAATGTGTGCACAGAGGAGTATCCATGCTGGGGCAGCAGGAGTGGGGGGCACACTGACACTTCGTTTGCTTTGCCACTCCATTTCCCTCCAACAAATCTAGCAGGCTACCTGCCGTACCTCGTTTGCAATCTGCATGCAGAGTAGGAGGCTTCAAAGCTCTTAAGGAAATGCATTTCAAATGTTCTTCCTGTTATAAAGCGTGCAGCCAGCCACAGTCATCCAACCATGTCAGAGAAATGTGTAAAAATGAAGACAGGCTGGTGTAAATCAAAAAGCGAGGGTTAAATCCTGAGAGTTTCGCAACTGCAAAAAGTGCCACATCCAACAGGATGGAATATCTAATGACTGTGTACTGCACCAGTTATAGGAACATGACAAATAGCCTTGCAAGCACCACATAGGCTTCATTTATACTGTTCCCTTTCTGAGGCAGGATGGTAACTCCATAATGTCTTCAGTATTTTGTTGCTCTGTTGAACCTCCTCCATTGAGAGGAGAGATAGTCAAGTGTGTTACATTCTCGAAGGTATAATATACAAGATCCGTAATAATTCAATAACGTGAGAGCTCGGCTTTAGTGTTTGTTGGAAAGGATTTACTTTGCTTTCATTGGGATAATTACAACTGATTGTAATAAGCATGGATATAAACTCTTGATCTTTGCCTTCAGAGCCGCAGACTGCGGGTTACACACAAGTCGAGGACAATTACAACTTAGTACAAAGGCTGGAGGCTTCAAAAAAGGTGTGGGGTGGTGACTCCATTTAGTAGATTATAAATACACAGTTTTTATGCTCAATTGTTTACAATTGCTCTGGAAGTTTTACTTGCACAGATGGTTTCTGGATTCCAGGGTAGGGCAAGCACATTTTGCAGCAAACCTTGTAAATCCCAACTCAAACTACTGTGGCAGGGGTCCTGATGAGAGCTCACAGCACCTTCCTGCTGCCCTGCATGCAGGAACAGGTAAACACGTGCCAGGTTTCTGGGCTGGAATTAGCTGGGTTTCGAGCATCTTTATTATTTCAGGGATGGAGCCTGGTATGACTGTTTCTGAACAGGAGAACTGCAGATAAGCTGCAGCTCTGAAGGACAGCTGGCTCTTCTCTGCCACCTCAGCTCTCTGAAATGCTGTGGAAGCCATGGAGTTTTGAGAACACCAATGTTCAGAAATCCTAGTACGTATCTGTAACTTCTCACAGCCCTTTGCTTCCCTGAGTCTGCTGTGATGCGGAATCCTGTTTTCCCTGACACTGCAAACAGTTTGAAATGATAGATGAAAGAGGAGGGAGAAGGAGCTGTGAGTTAGTGCATTAGCCTTTTGCTGCTGGAGTGCAAGGTTCATAGCCTTCCTTTAGTGGATATTTGGCAATATGGTAAAACCAATGCAATGCTTGGAAAAGAAAATCCCAAGTCTCTGGAACAGGAGGCATGTTGCTAAAGGGAGGCAAGGTAGAAGGCAGAGAGGTGTGGAGAAACATGCAAACACCTTCATCTTGGTTTTTCTAAAAAGCCTATGTTTGCTATACACCAAAGGCACCCACTAATTAAGGAATAAGAAGAAAATAGAGTAGTTGACAAACTTGACTAGTTTGGGAAATGCATTAAACAATTGGGAAGTGCACATAGCTCTATTCAAGTTAATTTACACTCACTCTCCTAGTCCACCGCAAGAATTTATGAACCTGGAAGAGCTGTAAGTGTCTTAACAAAGTAAACAAACTGTAACTCAGCCTTGTGTTCTTCCAGAGACCCACCACCTGAGGGTTTGGGTGGGTTTGTTTTGGTTTGGGAGTTTGGGTTTTTTTAACTAAAGGTGAGGAGATGATTCAGTACGTAGTGCCACGTCTCTTTTCTCAGGGGCAAACAATTCACATTATTGAAATTACACCGTTAGAATAGACTTCAAATGCACAGTGAACCTCGGCAAATAAAATCCACCAGCCTTCAGTGATGACTTGCCTTTGCGCATATGAGGAGTCTGAGTAGAGAAGGAAGCACCGACCTGCTGGGCTCCTTGTGAGTGACTCCCCTCCCCCAGGCCTGACAAATTCGGAGCCACAACAGCCAGAAGACTAAGCAAGTGTAACTAAAACTATTCTGATGTCAGGCCACTATTTTAATCTCCTCCAAACGAGTTAGTCCATACAACATATAGTCTCCTGCATGCGTGAGGCACTTAAAGAAAGAAAGTTTTTCACACTGTATACCAGACGACCTTGATGTGATAGACTGCAGGGTTTTGTGACACTGCACACTCAGTGCTATTCAACACTTTGCCTGAAAGGGAGGAAGGAATGGATTTATTGACTTGTGACTTTGACTCAGGCCTGTGTATCAGGACTGTTATTATGTGGAATGATTAGGCTGCAGTGTCAGGGACAAGTTAAACTAGAACAACAAAGGACCTCCTTAACCTTTACCTGGACACAAGGCCATTCATAATGACTTGCATGGTTTGGAAAACTAAGTATATCTTGCAGCACTCAATACTTCTGCAGCCACAGCAAATGAACAGAAATGGAAAAGATGGATTGCTGAAGGAGATGAAATGTAATTCAATTCTGCATAGTCCTGTTCAGAATACCGAGTTCAGTTCTGTGTCAAAAAGCGGCAAAGACATCATCGTTTTCCTCTGAGTGAAGCAGGAATTTAAGAATTGCATACAGTATTGTATCCGTGCGGGATTCTTCCAGGGTTTTTTTCAGGTGGTATAGCAAATAGTGCTGTCCATGAAGGAGATTTCCTCATATGAAGTGTACATGAAAGCATAATTAATCCTAATAATGTCTGGGTTCCAAACATGAAGGGAAGGTCCTCAAAAGGCACTCCCACAAGGCTGGTGGTGATTACTGGTGGTGACAAGATTCACGGATTCCTATCACTGTGTATAAGGAACTGAGTATCTCCTTTGTATCTAGTGCTGCATGAGATTCCTGGTGTAACAGTCCATTTGTGGTTTTACATTAGATTCAAAATACTGCTCTCCTTTTCTTAACACTCATTATCAGAGCACATAATGAATGAGTCAGTGGATTTTGGATGGCTGAGATCTCACCCCTGCTCAAGCTGATGATAATTTTGTCCCTGTTTTCAGGAGGTGCCAGGTCATTCACTTCTCAGGGCTGAATGCTTGGCTGTGGGCATTGCCTGGACCCTGCTGCGGGTCTGAGAGTGCTGGTGCCTTGCAGGCTTCTCTGCTTCCCAACGGCATTTATTGCTGGTGTCCATTGTGGAATTCCAGGCAATTTCTCATTTGTGAAAGATGGCAAAGGCCCTTCTTACAGGAAGCAGTTGTATGAGGCACCATAAAAATACTATCTGCAGAAAGAAATAAAACAAGTAAAACAATGTGTTGAAGAAATGATGCAAAATAAGTGTCTTAGTGAGGATCTGAAGAAGTTGCCTGAGGGAGGAGAGGACAGTTTCTCATGCACGTGATCTCTCCAGTACTGTATGAACTACTGAACCCGGTGCTCCCAAGTGTCCCTCAGTTGCAGAGCTTGGAGGAACCATAGGTAGCCTCTTGTCTTTACTCGTGTCTAGCACAGGCCACCTAAAGCTACAGGATAAAGAGAATTTTACTTCTTTTCTGCCTTGATGTGTATGATGAGCGAGAATTTGTGTTTCAAGCTAAACATACCTGCTAGGTTTGAAAACAGCTACAATTTTGCATCCCATTTTTTAAAAAAGTTCCCAGTAAAGTGCATAATTTTCATGTGGGTGTAAACTGCTCTGATGTTATATGTTTATAGTAAGGCTTGCATTTGGCTTGGTGCTCCCAGTCAGTAGGACAAAATTGCATCATGTCTTCTGTGAAAATGTGTTACATTTCACAGGTGAGTTAATTTACCAATAGCTGAATTTCCCTCTTGCTGTTATGAAGTAATTCTAGTTTTTGTGATGGCTGTGTCAAGATCCAGCCATGGATAGGAACTGCATGCATGCTAGAAATAAAATTAACTGTAAGAAGTGAAAGAATTTGGGTCAAGCGGATCAATATTAGAGATAGACAAACCTCAATAGATGAGATTTGGTTTGAGTTTTCTGCTGCTTACCTGAAATCAGCTCCTGGGAACTAGAAGTTCCAAAGAAGTGATCTTTACCTGCAGGCTGTGGGACACTGTGTGTGTACCTGGTATCTATCAGGAGCTTTGTGGGGTTTTTGGAGTCCTGTATTTATTTTTGCTGCATATGAGTTTTACTGTTCTTTTTTCTCACCCCTAAATTGGTTTATTGAAAATATTACCATTGGCTGCTGTCTTTGTCTTTTGAGCTGGTTTTGTGCAGGTTCTCTAACATCAGGGAAATACAAGGGTTTACAGTATAAGCCTTTATTAACTACTCAGTCCCTTGTTCAGCCAGTGAATGACAGTGAGTTTTCCTTTGTCGTTCACATGCTGCTTTCATTTTGTCATATCAATATTGCAGCAAATTAATTAACTCCTGTTCATTTTTTTGTTCATTTGAATCAGAGGCCAGGCTGTCTGACATTTCTGTAGGAGACAGGAGGGAAGGACATCCTCGTACTACTCCGAACTCTAGGACTATCTCAGCATGCCTGTGGGTAAAAGCAGCTGGAATGGATCTTGCCTCCCATTTCCCCAAATGTGGACTCCACACATAAGAGCCTCTTTTTCCTAAGAAGCAGGATTAGAAGGTGTTGCACAGGATATTGTGGGACAGGTTTTCAGGAGTAGGTTCCTTGTTCTTGTTGCAAGACTCCAACAACTCGCCTTTTGTTCAAGCCAGGGTCAAGGACATCTTATCTTGAACAATTACAATCTCCTAAAATTACAGGCATCTGAAAAGAAGGTAGAACATAATATCACATGCGAGAGCCAACAGGGCAGTTCAAAGAGCATGAGAGGTGCAACAGGTCCAAAGTAATGCTGTAGAAGAAAGAACTGTAGGAGAAGCTGCCAAATATTTCCTTCAGATAGTGCATGGAATGGGTTGTTTTACTCAGAACTATAAAACATTTATGCAGAAAGAGGGTTTAGTGTTTGCATTGCTAATTTTGTATCCTTTGTAAGTACTGAAAACTGCAAAAGGATAAACCTGCCTCCATATTTTTAAGTGAATTATAGTTTTACTGATAGCTCTTCAACTGTGATGATCTTAAAAGTTTTCCAGTGATGTGGTTGCCCTGCAAGAGATTGTAGGCAGCAGTTTTGGGTTTTTTAGGATCAGGCTTCTACTTCCAAAAGCTTGTGGTCTCTGCAGGCATCAAAAGATCATCAACTTCCAAATGATTTCACGCAAATCACTGTTCTGTGTCAGGAGAGGCTAGAGGGGATGTTCAGAGCAGCATATTAAATATAAGGCAGATAAAAAAATCCCACACATGCAGGGTTGACAGGTTTCTGACTCCTGTTTTGTTCCCAGTTAAATGTTGCATGTTTGTGACTGTGAGTCAAAGCGCACTGGACATACTTTTTGTTTAGAAAGGATTACAAAAAGAAGCCAACAGGTTGAAGAAGAGGAAGGAACTACTGAGGGAGGAGAAAGATATTAAGAAGAGCAAACATTTTTATCTGGAAGATATGTGCAGGTACTGATTTGCTGCAGGTTCCTGGAGCTGCTTGGGTTTGCCAGATTTTGGGGTCCCCTGACAGCCACACTACTGGCTGCAAGTTGAACCTGCCTGAGGTTGTGCTGGTTACTAAAATCCCCCAGTTCTGAGCAATTACAGGTACAAGGTGAGGAGGAAGGATATGACATTGGTCATGGGGGCATCATAAGACCAGACACTCTGGTCTCTATGGCAGCAGAAGTGACTCTCTTTCGAGCGCCTCTTCCTTCTGACACCTGGCACAGGACACTGAGCTGGAAGGGACCTTGGGGAAGGCCGTTGTGCATATCACTCCATGCTAAGAGAGCATCTCCTGCACTTCTACCAAGAAAGCTCTACATGGCTCCTGCTAGTCTTTTCTAGAGCTTCACTGTTCTTCCTATTAGAAAATTTTTTCCTAAAACATGATTTAAATCTTCTTTGCTGCCAGCTTTTTATTGCCTTTTGGGCATGGGCCTGAAAGACAGACTCTTCCCTTCCTCTTTGCTGCAGCCTTTTATACACTGGAAAACTGTTTTCAAGTCTCCCTTCAGTCTTCTCTTTGGAGCAAACAACCCCACTGTGTTCAATCTATCCTCACATGTCATGGTTTTTAGACCTCTGATTGTTCTCCTCCCATCCCTCTGAACTCTCCCCAATTGGAGCGTGCCTTTCGAGAAGCGTGATGCCTGCAGGAGAACACAATGCCTTGGAGAAGGCCTCCCTGGCACTCAGCAAAGCACAAGCATTGCTTTACGAGTCTTGCAGACTCTGCGTCTGTTTAAACATCACAGTCTGGCATTTCCCTTTTTCTCAGCTGCTTACTATTGTTGTTGTACGTTCAACCTGTGATCCACAGCCCTCGATCCTCTGGTTTCTTTTCTGCACAACCACAGTCATGGCAATTGTTCCCTCTTTGCTGCTCATGTAGGTTAATGCACAGGGTGGTTGGAGCAAACACCTACTCCATCTCCCCCTGCCCCCAAATCCACTTAATGTCAATTTTACGTTCTTCCAACTTAATATAGAGCCTGCACATTGAGGGAGTGTTGAATATCAGATGGATGGGAGGAGGTCTTTATTAAAATAACTAGGAATGACATGGCATGTACACAGCACTAGTACATAGGTTTGGGTTTAAGGAGTAAAGCGTTGGACTTTGCTCTTATTGATGGTTCTTCCTTTGAAAATTGAATACACTTAAACTATAGAAAAGTAAATGTGAACTCCCAGTTATTTCTTTAGCAATTCTGGGTGATTTCCTTAAGCTGGTGTGTCTCTTGCATATGGTATTTTTTGGCTTTCAGAGGTAAGGCATATTCACTGGAGTTATTTTGGGTTGGAAACAGCTTTCATGCAACATGAGAAAATTTGTTCCTCCTTGGTGCTGGTCTATGACTGGACAATACAGATAGTGATGGAAAAGAACAATTAGCTGAAGCTAATTGGCATGTACCATTACTGGGCCTCCAAGCAGGTCATTGCTCTGCTCCTTTGTAGTAGTTTTACCAGAATAGGTTATTTATCTCCAGATCTTCTCTGATAGTTACGGAGTATGCTTGGAAGCAGGAGGTACATCTTCCTGTATTTTATTGTAAATAGGGGGGTATATTTAGGGTGGATTTTTTTGTGTGCACTCCCCATCCAGAGAACATAAAGGTTCAGCTTCAAGGTGCTTGACTGAGGCAATGGCTCCTAGCAGGGGAGTCAGCACATCAAAATGTTGCTTTCTCTGACAGAATAATGGAGATCTGGTACAGCACCTTCTAATTTTTCAAACAGCACAAAGTGCAATTCCAAATTAACCAGCACACCTCCACCTTAATTTTTCATTTTACTTAACCTCTCTGTGTCTGTTTCCCCATCTGTAAAACTGAGATAATACTTACCTACCTCACAGGGATGTTATGAGGATTAATTAATTGATGTTTGTACAGCGCTTTGAATATGCAAAGCGCTATATGTGCTAAGTATTATTATTTAGTTTAAATGCAGCTGAACAGGTTTTGAATGCTGGGGGAGAGCTCTGTCACTGACACCAATCTATCACAATGTGGCTAATGACACAGCTTTGGGAACCAGGCAGCCAATTTTCTTATTCTATGCCATAATTAGCCAATATCAATAACAAAAAAACTCCCACCCCACCTTTGCAGGAATTGGAGGGATTGACCACTATGAGATCACGGCAGAAATCCCTATCTAAATACCTCACAATGGGATCAACCAGTGGCAAATGGATCTTCCTTAAAAAATCACCCGGCTCAGACAGGAATGAAGAGTATGTGTAGGACTGGAAGCAGGCTCTAGTGCCCTATGGAAAAAGAGCATTGTCTGGCTTCAGAGTAGGAATAAAGATGAACAAAATATTCAGGGGAGCGTGTGGGGGTGGTGCCCAGCCCAGCATTTGCAGACATATCTGGGAGCAGCACCTGCCCCCCCTGCAGGAAAGCAGGAGGTCCCAAAGCAGGATTTGTTGTGGTGTGTTAATGAGTGATGGCAGCCCCAGCGGTCAAGGGGACTGTCTAGCTGGAGGTACAAAAGGCTGGTTAAGAACTGGTAATGTGGGCTCTGTGCATGCACTGGGGGACAGGAACTTCTTCCAAGAAATACAAGGAGAAACTCTATAATTTTTCTCTTGGCTGCAGATTTATTTCGGTTTTAGTAGTTCTTATTCAAATTCATCAGGGGTAATTAATGAAAGATATAGGAAGGCCAGCACACACCTAGGATCCTCTGTTTGTAGCTTGAATTATGTTGAGCTGTTTGGTCTATTGGTTCACTACCTCAAGCCTAGTGCAGTATTGTCATCCTTTGCTTTACAACACAGTCATTATATCCCTAAACCACATTGTGATACACTGTGGCTTCTGTTTACGACTCCCGAAACTCCCACTCCATATATCACCTGCCATAAAACCCATCAAACTGCTGCTAGTAAAATGGTGCACAGTGGTCTAAGTAGGAGCCAGGCAAATTGTGTGATACCCTACTGTGGTTAATGAGAGTGAAAATGTGGTTAGGATTTTATTCAGGCGATGTTCATTTGCAGGGCCATTGTAGTGAGGTGGCAAAGAAAAGAGTCTTTTGTTAACCTGAATGACAATATATTTTCTATTGTATGAAGTAGCTGAATGCAGAGTTTGCCAAGTTATACATCAATTGTAAATAAGTCAAACTGTGACCTTGAATGGCTACATTTTTATTGCTTGGGGGTCTTGAAAACTAATTAATACACTGAGATGTTATAGCGACCATATGAAACCTGTTACCAGAATTTAAACCACTGTGGAACAGTTCAGACCAGTCGTTGACAAGTACAAAAATGTAAAAAGTAATCTAGATGTGTGTGTCCAGAAGAATTTTTCTATTTTGTTTTCGAGAGCTATTGGGATGGATGTGTCATTCAATTATTTAGAGTTGTAGGGATGCAGCAATTCTAGCAGAAATGTGGTCTGTGCTGCAGATCCCGAGAGGAGACATGGGGTGCTGATCCAGTTGGGTGGTGAGGGCTACTCCTGGATTAACCAACATTTTTAGCCCCTGAGGTCAAGGATGTATTCAGCTGCATCTCAACAGTATTTTTATCTGAACTTCTCCTCTCTGCCCTTTCTGCTCTGGTTTATGGAGGGAGAAGATCTATACATGTGGCACCAGCATCCGGCCTAAAATTAAGCACTGGATGAAAACCTCCTCCTTGTTAAATCTTGAGTGATGTAAAAATTGTCAAAGCAATTGTCAGTTGATTGTTTTCCACAGTCCTCATCATATTTCTGCTTGTAGTTGTCTCATTCACTGAAGTGCAGTGTAGTTCTTTGTCTGCAGTGGGTTTGGACTCCCTCATTTTTAATTACAAGACCACATCTTCAGAGCTATATAGCTTGAATGGAGGAGAGCTGAGTTTTGCTTTAGGTTGAAATTTTACATATATTTTGCCTTAGGTAAAAAGTTGATTTCCCCTCCCCAGCCAACAGAAGGTAAATTAAGGAAGGCATGTATAACAAAACCAAAATTTTGTAGCTGCATTGTGTGTTTTTTGAGTGTTTCTGCTGTTGTAAAAAAAAAAAAACAACCAACAAACCAACATTAAATTAAAAAGGCCTATTTATAAAACAAACATTTTGTAGGCAAAAAGGAAATGCAACCATAATAAAATTGTCAGTCTCAGCGGAATGACTGTATTGTACTGGGCTTTCGAAGAAAATCAGGCTGGCTCCTTCAGAGGAAATCTGATTTCAATTTAAGAGTCTTATTGAGGAAAACAGCACCACAAAAGGGGAAATTAAACCATAAAAAGTGCATTAAGATAATGTTAAGGATCTAACTTACCACCACAAAAAAACCCCGAGCAATCTGAAGTTGAGCTATAGGAACTTTCTCTGTAGCACATTCTCCTGGGGGAAAGTAGAGGAACTACCCCCAGAAGGGTGGGAGGGGGTGGGAGGTGTGTGTGAGCTGTGCCCATGGGGTGCTTAAGGTTAAGAAGGAGATGATGTGAAACTGGTACCTTCTCACTTCACGTATCATGCCTTTTGTGAATTCCGAGTCATAGCTGCTTAATCCATGGACTGAGAGAAGTTTCCAGTGCTTTTTTCCCCCCGGCTACTTTAGTGGAACCTGTAGAGCCATAGAGATGGATTATTTTGTGGCTCGTGCACCACCAGGAGATTAGCTGATGAAAGCTCTGGCCTTGCAGTCTCTTCCGGGAGTGTGGAGATGCTTTGCTTTCCAGGAGAAGCAGTTCAGTTCAGCAGTGGGACTTCCTCTCTGTAGGGGTTAGGCTGAGAGCTCTTTCCAAAAGGATTTATGTTTTAAAGCTGAATACTGTGAAAATCTGAAAGAAACCAGAAGACATGTTAATTTGATACTTTTATGGCATAGAAGTGTCTTTAGAATGTCTCATTTCATGCAGTTGTGGCTATAGGGGAGTGTTGAATAGGTTCAAGGTCAAGCATAATATTCTGTTGAAGCACAAGCCATGGACCAAAAGTTACCTGGTGAATGATCATATTGATGGTCTGGTCTATGAAAAATAATTTTTCTTCTCTTTCCCTTTCTCAGGGGAATGTGTCCAACTACCAGAATGGCTGATGGGTTGGTAAGAGGTTTCTGTCCTCACCAGGCAGACAGGCTCTTCCTCAGTGCCCCTGCTGGCGTGGGAGCGAGTGCTCTGCAGCGTGTGAAAATCTCAAATGCTTTGTATTACCTTTCTGATGCATTTTCCTGAGTCGCCACTGTTCCAGCCCAAGGGGTTCAAAGTCAGCCTGCAGATGCAGGAGGAGATGAAGGTGTGCCCTGTGTCTGGCTCCTGCAGAGCATCTGACTGTGTGCTCTACCTGGGAACAGCAGCAGCTCACCCTCGTGCTGGGTCAGCACTGCTCCTGTTGAAATCCCTGTGGTCCTACTGGTTGCTTGAGGCAGTCCTTCCCCAAGCATTTTTCATTCCAGATAAATTCTGCCTATCAGAGTTACGTGTGTTCACTTTTTGAGCCTCCTGCACAGGAGGGTAGTGTTACATATTTCCATTTTGTTGGGAGTAAACAAAAAATTGAGGGATTAAGCGGGATGAGATTGTGGGTCTCCCTAAACTGCATGGGTCATCTTATCCAAAGTGTTTGCTGGAATATGGGAAATATGAAAGTGCCTTCATGGAACAGCTGCCGGGAAGGGCTTAGGTATCATATTTTTTGCCATGAAGCAGAGAAGCAAATGGGGACTTGATAAGGTCACTTCCTACCTTTAAAATGCTTTCACTAGTATGTATTAGATTTTATCCAGGTTTTGACCTGGAGTGTGCCTGTCCTAGCTGGTTCTGTCATACATATTTTGTGAGGAAAAGAAAACACATATTTGTAAACGGGTTAAAAAAGGCAAACTCAAATAAAGGCTCCATTGCCTTGGAGTGCACGATGATGAGATGGATTTGCACACAAGAGACCCCAGCCCATTTAATTTGGAAACTCTGATCCTGTGTCTGCACCACACTGATGCATTTTGCATGTGTCAACAGTCTCTCTTCCATGTGCATCCTGGAATGGGGAAGCTGTTGTCCCGTCCTGTCCTGTCCCAATTAATTTGATTAATAAAAATAAGAACCTGCAGCCTGCAGTTGCTATGGGAGTCACACTCCTTAGGTGTCAAGGGGACTTCTGGCAGAGGGAAAACTAGAGAGCCTGGCAGAACCTTTGTGCATCTAGAAATTAGAGGAAGTTTTGAAGAGAGCAGAAACATAAACAAAAATAAATAAAACATAAACATAACCCCCTAAACTGAAACATACTCATGCATTTACAATCATAAAAATCCCAGGTTAGGCAGATGAAAGAGATTTCAGAGTGTTACAAGTCATAGCAATAATAGCCCTGGGACATTGGCTGGTCTGTTCTATTATGTAAAAGTCTCATAGCCTTGTAATGGTTCCACAGATTAAGAAGTGCTATGTACTAGTTCTAAATATTTCTTCAAATTAAGACTCTGCTTCTAACTGAAATCTCTGCTGAATACGGTGGTATAATAGGGTGCCCTGTTCCATCTGTGTAAATAACACAGAGAGATTTTCTCTTGTTGAAATACCTGTGTTAAGGGAAAAAAAAAACCAGCAATAACTTGAGACTTCAAAGGTCTAACTTCAAAAGATTTCTTGCATTCTGCTTGACGGGACAGCATCTTATGCACACATGCTTTTTCACTGCTAAATGCCTTAATAATGAGCTTGGGTTCAGGTTTTGTGAATCAGAGCCAAGTAACTCTGTTTTATTATATTTGCTGGGAAATGAACTAGCTCTGGGTAATTAGGAAAGCAATTTTATTAGCATCTATTTCATAAAGATTGTTTTTTAATCAGAGTCAGAACTTACTAGAAATGATTCTTCTATTTTTATTGCACAGGTCTCTTGAATAGTGCAGGCTGCCATGGGTCTTAACCCAAAGCAAACTCTGCCCACTGAAGGCAGGAGTATCACTATTAATCTGTAATGATGCTATAAAATAACCTTAGGATGGTAATCCCCTAAATAACGCTGCAGAAGCTAATAATTACTGTACTGTGCTTTACTGCACGATGCCACCCTGGGGCTAAATTGTAACTGTCCACTCATTCCTGCACCATAAAGGAGACAGGACACAAGGAGCCTGCTTTCCTCTGCATCTCAACACAAGCTGTGCAGAAGCAACAGGAGCCGCCCCAAAGCCACAGGGAGAACTGAAGGATTGATTTCAAACAGGGTGTTGGGGTACAGAGGCAACGTAGGGACCAGGAGACAAGATTCTGGTTCAGTTCTGTATTTGTTTTTTATTTCCTATAAGGACTGGACCCTGAGTTAGGGATGGTTGAGTTTTTTCACAGAGAGAGTGATCTTTCAGTGGAATGGTCTGCCCAGGGAGGTGGTGGAGTTGACATCCCTGGAGATGTTTAAGAGAAGACTCGATGCGGAGCTCAGTGACATGGTCTAGATGTTGGGAGGCTTGGATGGATGGAGCGTGGTGCCCGTGGTTCCACACTTGTGGGGCTGATCCCTGGGTGGGCGTTCACTTGGGCGCTAGACTAGATGATCCTGTGGGTCCCTTCCAACTCAGAATAACCTGTGAAAGCACAAGTAGGGCACCTTTCCTTTCTCTGGAGGAAGGGAAATTGAAAAGAGAAATGCCGCTGTACCCAGCAAAGGGTAAGAAGCTCATGATTTTGTTCACTGGCCAAACCGGGGGTGGGGGGGGGAAAATCCAGCTTAGAATAATCATCATGGCAAAACCCACCCCCAAACCTCTGTTTTCTCAGAGAAACGGGAAGAGAGATTTGTATTCATCTGAATGAAAAGGTTTGGTTTCATTTGCAAATCTTCCTTTATTATTTAACATCATCAAATTTCTAAACACGAAGGATTATTTCAAAACACAGAGGCAAACCACTGCTTTTTGAAAGTGTTTTTAAAAACCACTTTGAGTTTTCTGAACGTTCTAAAGTTGTTTTCAAGGTTAATTAACTTTTTTAAGGTTTAATGAACTTCATGTGAAATTGCCCGTTTTTTTTTTTTCTTTTTTCCTTGGTGAATGAATGAACAATAACTTGAAGGTGTTCTTAGCTGCAAACTTCTGCATGTCACAGGTAGCAGTAGGTGGGCAAAATCAGAGCTTTTGACTTGGAGCTCCGTGGTCACTGCTGAGCAGAGAGGACTTGGCCATGAAACATGCTGATCCAGGAGAGAAATAAAGACATGTGTCTTCTGCAAAGTTTACATCTCCAGTCATGTTCTTATTTACAGGCAAACTCTGGGTTAGAGGCAGTTGCAATTTAGATTCATTCTTGTATCTCCTTTTGTTTCTTGCCAGAGTAAGTTCATACTAGATCAGTAGTAAAGAAGGAATGGGTGAGAATGTAATGGAAGGAGTGGGAGGATCTTTCATGCAAAAGAAGGAGTGGGCTGAACTTCCAGAGATGCTCTGCCTGCCTTTTTGAAATAGCAGGCATCTGGAAAAAGGCAATTACCTGCCTGGCTCCCTCGTCACAAGGGTTTTGCGAGTGCAGTTATAAAATTTCTAAATTTGGTCCCATATAGTGACTTTCTGGAAAGGAGACAAGAGCTGGGAGGAGAGATGTCCCTTTTGGTTTGGAAGTCTGGGCAGAGGAGGGAGAAACCACCTCCACGTGTGCTCAGGCAGTTCCAGGGAACAGCACTCGGTACCAAATCTGGAGCTTGACCTGAACCTGTTCACGTTTTGGAGGCCTTTGGGGAGTTTGTTTGAGGCCAAATCAGTATGAGATCAAGGAGAAAGTTTATATCAATTTTGAATTGCCTGAACAAAGCAAAAAGTTTTTAGGACTAAAAAGGGAGAAACATATGTTACACATGAGAAAAACATCTTATCAGGAAGAATATGGAGAGACTGAAGTGACTAACGATGAGGTTTCTGAGACTTTGCCACAAAAATTTTATAAAAGGAGGCTCCTGAAAATCTTTCAGATGGATGTAGAGTGATCTCATTCTCCAGGCAGAGAAGGATTACAGACAAGAGTATATTTTCCAACCTTTTGTTTTTCTTCCATTTGTACTTTGCAAAGCTTTTTTGATTTGGACAAAATCATTTTAAACCTCTCAATTATCTAGATGTCCAAACCCCGCATCTCAGGAGAGGGATTCGAGCCAAAGGCCTTAGGCAGGGATGCCTTCTGTCTTCCTCATGGTTCGTGGCCTCATCTGGTGGTACTGGTGGTCCTCCACATTGTTGGTTGCCAACCCATTGGGTGAGGGATAAAGGCTTGTAAGAAAGAGGAAAGAGGCAAAAGAGCAAGGAAGTGGAAGAAAGAGGAAAGATACAATCCATCCTCCCACCATGCACGCAGCAAGGACAGCTGCTGCTGCCTGCTTCTCCCAAAGTTTGAGTGCTTAACTTTGCATCCCAAAGACAGAAGTATTTTGGTTCACATATACATACATACGTGCATATATATAAAAATACATATATACACACCCACACATGAAGAACAGCAATCAGTTTTATTCCTTTGCTTCGCAGTCCTCAGTAAATTTAGTATATTCATGTGAATAGTTTGAAAAACATGTCCTATGATCTGAGTAAATGGGAAAATACATCCACAAGATGATCCAGTGCATGTAAAAATAAACAGCTTGATTGCTCTTACATGCTCTTCTTTTTTTGCAAGCAAAGAGAAATGCAGAAAAATTGCCACATTTCATCATGTAGGACAGGGGGGCCCAGGTGACACCCTGATCAGGTGTGCATGCATAATCATTCCCAAAATAATCACCCTTTTGAATAATTTCACTCCAAATATTGCAGCTTCAACTTATTCTCTGCAAGTGACTCATAAATCTTTGCTGTGAATGTGAATCAAGTTTCAGAGCCGCAGGCTCAGGAGCTTGTTGGATTTATTCAACTTTAGTCTTTATTTATAGACATAAAAGTGTATTATTGGTTGTAACATCCAAACAAAGGAAAACAGATTGTAAGCATCCATTAACATTTTCCCAAAAGGGAAATCTGGAGTTTCTCCTGGGTCTTTCAGTCTCTCCCTTGTAATATTAAGATGATGTCATAAACTCATAATTACTTTGTGATGCTCTTATGTACTCTGTAGTTGGTTGTACAGAGATGGTTATTTATTTTCTGAGCAGAAAAACTGAACAATACAAACAGGTGGAAGGAGGGAGATCGGTCTTCAGTGGTTTAAGGTTTGAAGGACCCCAACATTTTTATTTCTTCCTATTGCAATCATTTTCTCTGGTGTATGCTAGGACACAGGTGTTTTATGGAGTATTATTAAAAATGTTTCATTAATATTCAGGTATAGGATGCAAACATTTTATAACCACTCTATAATGACTGAAGCAAAGAGCAATTTGGGGAGTAGTAACGTTCAGAAAGTGGAGTCTTTACTGCCCAATCACTCCAGGTTCCTTCCAAAAATCTCTGTCTGAATTAGTGGTGGACTTAATGCTTTAATGAGGATCCCAGATTGCAAAAAAAATGTATGTGGAGGAAGGAAGGGGCCAACCCATGAAATTGGGGAACTCCAAACCTTGGCAGTTACTGAGAGCAGTGCAAGGGGATGGGCGGGATGTGGATGCTTCCCAAGTGTGGGTCTTCCTGGGTATATCCTTGTTCAAGGATAGGACAGACGTTTGTTTCAGAGCTGTGTTTATCTTGTATAATTTCTGACCTATAGAGCAGTCTGACAGAGTGCTGACAGAGTGACTACAAATTAATAATTGATCTGGTTTTCTTTCTCCTTCTCATGGAATATGGTGAGCAGGTTGTGATTTCCTCAGATTTACTTGTTATTCAGAAATATCAAATGCATTTTTATGATTTCCCCCATCCTCTACTCCATTGATTAGATTTCCCAGGCATCTGGGTTTGGCTCAGAGTGTCTGGGCTGTGGGCAGCACATCAGGGAGCGAACACAGTCGAATGTTAGAGGTTGGGGTTGTTCCTCTGCTTGGCCACGTGCAGGATGGTCTCCTCTCTCCTGGGACACCAGTGGGGCTGCTGAGGGTGGGACAGGACCTTCTGCATGTGTGTGAGGTTCACAGGTTATTCTGAGTTGGAAGGGGCCCACAGGGGACCTTCTGCATGTGTGTCAGGTTCACAGGTTATTCTGAGTTGGAAGGGACCCACAGGATCATCTAGTCCAACTCCCAGACCCACAAGCATGGAACCATGGGCACCATGCTCCACCCATCCAAGCCTCCCACCAACTAGACCATGTCACTGAGCTCCTCATTGAGTCTTCTCTTAAACACCTCCAGGGATGGTTAATCTGTCACAGATGAGCCATGGGGTCTGGCAAACCTTCCCAGGACTGGAGATCTGGGAAATCTGTGGAATAAACCCTTTGTCACTGTTTTCTGCCCTAGTCTGGAGAAAGGTATAAGCCCCTCTGCTGCAAAGAGGAGCAAATCCCTTTCACTGGGCAAAATATTTCTGCAGGGTGGTTTGGTCAGTGGAGATGCACAGAAAAAAGAAAAACCCTCCAAAAGCTGGTGAGAATATTCAGGGGTGTATTTTGTTCCCATTACTCAGTCAAAGCAAATGGGATGGGAAATAAAAAAATCTCTTCCTTCCTCAGCAACGAGCATAAATATCTATTTCAAAAAACCTGAAGGACCTAAGGTTCTCTTATTACTCATCTCTAACCATTTTAATTTCTGACCTCTTCTGCTTGACTGGTTGCAGACCATTCCATGACCCTCTAGGATTCCAACACTGAGATTTATATCCTAGCCCAAATTCCTGTGAATTACTGTTAAACTGAGCCTCTGACAGAATTTGGAGCTGGCCTTTCTGTTTCCCCTGTGCAGCTTTCCATGCTTCTCCCTTCCTAGTGCTTCATTGAGGCTCGGTGGATATCATTTTAACCATTCTCTTCAACTCCACATAGACATTTATAATACAGATCCCTGTATTTTACACGGACTCAGCTCAGTGAGTTGGTTTCATTTATCTCAGAATTTCCTCTGGTCTTCTGGGTTATCCCTGCTTTTTATTTTGGTAACAGAGTTTTTCCCTTTTTAAAGTTAGAATGATTACAAAGTATTTAAAAGTTCTCTTTCCACATTCGTCACCACTTAGTCTGCCTATGCAGAGAATTATGCTTTTCTTGTCTTTGTACCCCACTTCGGTACTTGAGGAGGGCTTGTTTTTATCTTGCCACAAGTGATTTAGGATCCTGGCCAGGCTGGGGAGTGCAGACTCCAACTTGAGCTGACTGTGCACTTTGGCTGCTTGATCTTGTATCTTCAAATTAAACCCAGATCTCCAAAGACAAACCTGACACTGCACAAGTGAGCGGGATGAGATGTATAAAAGCACCAGGAGTTCACCTGTGCTCCGGTGATTTCCCAGTCAGGAAAGCGGTTGTGCAAAGATACTACTGGAAAAAGTTCCCGGTGGATGCCGGTGGTTGCTGAAGGCGCTGGTGGGGAAGCAGCCACCCTCCTGCACCTCTCTGGGCTGGGCTGCTCACAGGCTCTTGCTGCTGCTCCACAAAAGCTCGGCTCAAAATCAGGATTTCCTGTTTCCTTTGCCTTCCCCCTCAGCCTTCGGTCTTACCAAAAGGTGCTAGGCTGAGAAGGGGAAGGAGGAACTTTCCTTCCCATCTCTCAGTGCCTCAAGCTCCTTTCACACCAGGAAAGAGGAAATTTTACTAATATTTCTGAACCTTAAATTGCCCCATCAAGGTTTCTCACTGACATAAGGCTTACTTGAGGCATATCTTAAAGCTAAGGTTGATTGCTTTGAGTGTCTTCCAAATACATATATCTCTCTTTTCCCTCTTTTAATGTCACCTCACTTTTTTCCTTCCCAAGACCACTTTTTTTTGAGGGCTACTCCTGTCTGGTGCCACATTGGCCAACCTGATAATCAAACTGTTGAGCAGTTATCCAGGACTCTCCCTGAACTTGCTCTTTACTTGGGATTTTGTCTGATACGACTCAGATTCTGGGATTTATTCCCCACTCCTCTCTGCAGGGACTTGGGTTTGTTGCATTCAAGTGTGGATGTGAGCTCCTCCTTGGAGTCACTGGGAAGGATGGAAGTGGGCTTAGAAATATTGGCCAGTTTTGTTTTTCCTGGCATTCCCTACAGAGTTCTTTAGCAGACCCTGTGTGTCCAGAGCAGCCATTTCTCCAGTGACCTGGGAGCAGGGCACTGTTCACATTGTTCAGGTCAGAATGGCACTGCATGAATAAGGAACTTTTTTGTCACTATGGTGACGTGCCAACCCCACAGATGTTATTTTCCTATTAGAAATTAAAAACTTACTCATAGATTCCAAGGCGGAATTTTACTTCTGTGTGTTCATTTAAGATTTAGCCTGAAGTATTAATATAAAATTTAAAATCGTGTCCTTTCCACTGAAATCCAGTGTGGTTACAAGGTTCTAATAAATATTATGTCCTTCCATCATGCAATTAAAATTTTCCACCTCATTTCACAATGCAAAACACTTGCCTGTTGTCAATCATTTTGAATGACATCATATAATTTCACTTCATTTTTCAGACAGACATCACACTGGGAAATTATATAAGAAAGGATCCTATTATATCTTTATTTTTCCACCAAATTTCACCTTCAAATACAGACATTTGTGTACATTTCAGTAATTCTGACAATAAACTTTCAAGGAGAAACGAATGGCATGTACATAGCCGGAGATCAGCATATGGAGTTTCCTGCTCTTCAGAGACTGTGGCTCCGACTCCGGCACCTGGTTAGGAACCGCTGGTGTAGCCACGGGAAGTTTACAAGTCTTGATGCACGAAGTGAAAAGGTTGCTGCTTGAAACAGATACCACCTGGGAGGTAGGGAGGGAAACATATGCATGTTTTTGAACTTTCCTGTGTTTAACAGTTAGCAGACACTAATGAATTGCCAAACAGCTCTGATTTAAAATGTAGTAGTCAAAAGCAAGGGTACCTGCTGCTTGTCAGGTAGTCCACCTGTTCAAGGAACCAAAGAGCCCCTGCCCTGTGCCAGGAGAAAAGCTGCTGCTGTTGCAAACCTCTGCTCTGGTGTGTGCGTGTCTCTGTGTTGCTTCATATCATGTGATTTGGAAATGTAATAGAATATCTCAGGCTCATTATGGAAGTCTTGTATTAACCAACAGATTTTGATCAGAGTTGCATCTAAATCCAGGGGAAATACAGCCTGTTTGGAATTTGTAAGCGCTGAGATATAGGCTGGCAAACTAAGAGAGGAGCGAACCAGGCGTGCAAAAAGGCAGAATTAAACTTTTGATTGTAGCTGAGTTAGCTTTCAGATATCCTCTCCTGATTTGTAATGTCCTTGAAAATTCACACCTGGTCCAAAACCCTCCGTCCTGTCTCTCAGGGCTCAGCTGGAAATGGCAGCACATTGCCAGGAGATGTCTGAATCTCCTCCACCTTTCTAGATTTAAATGCTGTGATGGGGATGTTGCTTCCAGGAAAGGTGATCCTGATACATTCCATTAAAGGTCTGCTGGCTCACACAGCCAGGCAGCTGCTATTCTGTTAAGGGAATGTGCAAACAGAGCTGCTGACCTACAAGAAAACCCATTGCAGATAGTTTAATATGAAGTGTTTAAACTTGTGCTCGTTGAAGTCAGGACTAGAGAGCCTGCGCTTGGGGAGCACAGGTAAACCTTTGCTGTCTCATGCAAAGGTACTGGGATTGCTCTCCACAGACAGCTAAATTGTGCTGGATGGCCAGGAGCTGCGTGCTTTGGGAAGTGCTGCCTCTTGACCTGCTTGGGTTTAGGGTTTATGGTAATAAATAACAGTATTGAGCTGATGGAGGAGACCAGCAGAGTGTGGACTGCTGCCCCACCCTCCTTTCCTTGCCAAGGGGCTGCTGCTTTGTGATTGAGACTTGACTCTTCTCTTCTCTTCTCTTCTCTTCTCTTCTCTTCTCTTCTCTTCTCTTCTCTTCTCTTCCCTTCCATTCCATTCCATTCCATTCCATTCCATTCCGTTGTATTCCGTTGTATTCCGTTGTATTCTGTTCTGTTGTATTCCGTTCTGTTGTATTCCATTCTATTCCATTCTATTCTGTTCTATTCCGTTCCATTCCATTCCATTCTGTTCTATTGTATTCCGTTCTATTCTATTCCATTCCGTTCCATTCTATTCTATTCTATTCTATTCTATTCTATTCTATTCTATTCTATTCTATTCTATTCTATTCTATTCTATTCTATTCTATTCTATTCTATTCTATTCCATTCCATTCCATTCCATTCCATTCCATTCCATTCCAGATGGTGTGTCTGGTAATCTTGTTTTGACCAAGGGTTTTGCTGACAGAATTATTCCCAGGCATCACATGCATTCACAAAGACTTTATAACCTACAGGGATGGAGTTCTTGCTTTGTTTTCCTCCCCCAAAACAGCTGATACTTTGGTGAAACCAGGGAGGGGACTGAGTAGTGCTGGAGACCCATCAGTTCATGAATAGTGAGCCAGCAGAAGAGAAAACCGCCGGGCACACTGCTGTGTGGGAGCATGTGGTGCTCCAAAGATGCCCTGGTAGTTCTTGTCCATGGGCAGACATGTCTGGTAGAGGTCCTTACTAAAGTTGTGATGGTTCATGGAATACTCCCATAGCAAAAATACCCTGGCAAGGCTGACTGTAATGCCCATCTCTGCAGAGAGTGGGGTGCTGTGGTGGGAAGGAGGAAACTGGCTTTTAGGGCAGCTGTGATTAAAAGAGAGGAAGGCCCCCCAGTCTGGTAAGTTGGTACTGACTGATAGCAGAGAGCTGGGGCATGGAGCCCTGGTTCCCCTCATCACTCGAGGTGGTCCTGTGTAAATTGGTAATGATTTGGTGGTAGAAGTGCAGGGAAAGCAAGCAAATAGAAAATCGTGAAGAATGTGAGAAGGCTGGTACCACTTCTTCCTCAAAAGGCAGCACAGCTTGGGGATGGGATTCAATAGGAAGTTGCTGCAGCCCAAAAAGCTCCCACCCATTAGCTGAGCTGTACTCACCGCTGGTTTACATCCTCTTACCCTGCAACACTTGGAAAGTATCATCGTTTAGCTTCATTTTTTTTTAAATTTGAGGCTTAAACTACCTTGCATGACTTTGATGTGGATTCAGGAGGGATGCATGGTCCCCTGCAGTTATCCCTGGTGGGAACAGGGATGTGCTGGGGCTCAGGGAGCTGCAAGTTAGGATGGTGCATTTTCAGCCTCTAAACAACCCAGTTCTTATATAACACGAGCTCTCAGTGGTCAGATTGGTTTTACCGCAGAGACGCGGGGAAGAAAATACTCCAGTGTAAGTGCAATGCAAATGATTTCTCCTGGCCTGATCCTGAAATCACTGGGGTGTGCCATATAAAAACATGCGAAAAATTAGTCTAATGAACGACAAGATGGATCTTTCAAGGGGTCCCTTATGAGCTTAACATGAAACGTGCTTTCCCTGAACTGGGGCAAGGGTGCTGAGCTCCTTGCAATTCATCCTCCCGCGGTGAGCACACTCTCAAGGCATGAGCAGCATCTGGGGACCCGGGTTCTCGTGCACGAGCACAGCCCTGTGATTTGCAGGGAGGGGGGTGTTAATTCAGAGACCCGTCCTTCAAAGCAGGGAAATGATGAGGTAAGAAATCTTTCTGTATTTTGAATATATATATGTACACATATATAAATATAGATGAGATTATTCAAATGCAGCTTGAATATATTTTGCCTAATCCATACAGAGTTTTATCAATATTTCTTTGTTTATTCTCTTTCATGCCAGCTGCTTTCTTTATATATTTCCATTTTGTACATTTTTCAGAGTGATTGGATCATGTTGCACACACTTCTATTGAAATATTAAGTGTTTGCAATCCCCATTCATAGGCACCAGCTCTGTTATTATGATCCATCATTTCGAAATCCACATATTTGAAAAAAGAGAGCTTAGCTGGCCCTTGAGTAGCAGAGAGCATTAGACCTAAGGAATCTCATTTGTCTTGTCAATAATCTGTGGATTAACACCACCAAATTGTTTGTTTCATTGGTATATCCTCACTGTATATTTTTACATGAAATGAGCACATGGAAGCCCCAGTGAGGTGAGATCCGATGAAGGTTTATACTGGTGTCAGCAAGGAAACAGAGGATTTCTTCTTTGTGTCCAGCTCCTGGGAATCTCATGGTGGGTTTGGTTTGGCTATTGATGATTCCTGGTAGTGGTCTCCTCCAGGAGAGGAGAAAGGAATCCTGGGATGGCCAGGGCCTCTTGCACCTCACCTAGGGGCCAGGGCAGCTTGTTGGTGTACCGGGAAGGGAACAGCCCTTCCTATGCTTGGGGTTTTCATTGCCAGGCAGCCTCCACCAGGATTCACAGAATCACAAAATATTCTGAGCTGGAAGGGACCCACAAGGATCATCGAGTCCAACTCTTAAACGGCACCACTGCCTCCCTGGTGGGAATTGAACTCCCTCTCTCCCACCTTTCATCCTTGTCCGTTGCTCAAATATGATGTGTTTCGGTAAAAAAGGCTCTTTCCCTCACTTTCTACATCCCAGTGTGATGCATGAAGGTGGATGAGCAGAAGGGTTGCAAGACAGGTGCAGTACTTGCAACATTTATGCAAGGAGACCCCACAGCCTGTTTTGTGAGCATCTGAGACAAGGACAAGCTCGGGGATGGCAGGGGTCTGCTGGTGTCCACAGCAGGCTCTGGAGATGGTGTGTGACCATCAGCTTTGAACAGATTTGTCTTAGTTGTGTTCACCCGAACTGCAACACCACCATCAACAGCTCTTTAGCTGGACTCTGACCACTCCTTGGTGAAAAGGTGGTGAAGCTGCTGGTGCCACACTGGCATCCCCCTGGCCAGGCCAGTGTGGGCAGAACAACCCTCCCGCTACTGAAATCTTGACCTGGCCTTTGCAGCCCTTTGTGCTGGTTGGTGACAGACCTGTTGGAGGGCACGCAGGCTGCGGTGCCGGTGTGGGGACTGTCACCCGCCGGGCTTGGCCTGCCATTCGTCACCTGTGACGGTCTGTGCCGCGGCATCGTCACCTAGCAACGGCCCAGCCATGGCAGGTGGGACTTTATGTATTTTTTTAAACATAGAAAGAAGGCAATAGTTTAGAAATTTGCATTTTTATTTTAACAAATGCGAATATTTGGGTGGCAGGGTTGGATTTTTTGCTTTGCATCCCCATCACTTCATGTGTACCAGGATTTAAGCCTGACCCTGAAACTGTGCCATTGTCTTACCCTGATTTGTCTTCCTTTTTTTTCCCCTCACACTCAAGCTATAAAAAACAAGATAGTTAAACTACAAGGTGGGGGGTTTTATGTAACTTCCACTTCTCAGGCTGAACTTTCAGGTCTAATTTTTTTTAATCAGAAGAGAAGGCAAAGAAGTAGATAAACTCAAATGATCCCTTTCATGCACTTTTAAAACACCTTTAAGATTGCAGAAGTCTTCTGAGCAATTGGCAATTCATGGTGTGGCAACTTACTGCAAAATACTCTCCTTCATTTTTACTGATTGCATTTACTGATTGTTAATGTATATAAAATTGTTATATACTTTTGAAGTAATTTCCTGCTAAAGGATTTTTATAGGAAAGACTATTTAAATGTCATGGTGTTTTCTCTGTTGTTATGACAGTATTATTGAGTAAATAGTTTAATTTTAGTGCCCTAGTTAAAAAAAATCCATAATGACCACCACATAAATAGTTTGCTGTTTTTATTTCTATATTTAGTTCCCTCCACAGATACTCGAGTTGAAAATAGGCTGGTACCTAAGACATGAATTCTGTTAAATATTAAAGAGATCTCATCAATGATTTTATTAGTCTCAGTACTCAGTGAAGGCCGCACTGACATCTGAAGTCTAATGATTTTTTTAATATATTTAAAGCCTCGTACTGCACCTTTAAATATTGAACAATATTGAAAAATATAGAAGTACTTTTTTGTATATTAGCTTTAGGCAGAACTGTTGTATGATTTCCACTCCTTTCATGACATTGTAATGATGTTACCACATACAACTTTATCTTGCATGAAAAGGTGAAGTCATGAGTGATTTCTCCAATTTAAAAGCACTCAACCCTCACAGTGCTAGAAATGAATATTTTGCATATATTCATGCAACAATGATTCAATTTAAGATTTCTATTTTCAAACATTGCTTGAAACCTTCGGTATGTTAGTAGTAAAATTGCCAAAATGCGTAATAAGATTTATTATAGATGAGTAGCATTTTATTTAGTATTTCATGTTAACACGCTTTTAGGGTTACCCTGGTTTAGCAGAAGAATTCATCTTTCTTTTCTAATCAGAGCTAACACTTTATTGTATTATTAAGATACACTTACTGTGTGATTGTATATCATGGCAGGAGCAGAGTTTTCTCTGCCTGGCAAACCTGTGCCTGCTTAATGCACAACGCCTGCCTCCAGCACCCGCACCCACTGCTCTGTCCTGTGCTGCTCCCATTGCTCTCCTTGTACTCTGCCTTTTCATTTTCCTCCTCCTCCGCACTGACACTCACCAGGTCTCTCCTCTCTGCTCAACCAGACCTCAGCTCTGCTCTCAGACCACTAACAGCACCAAACCCTGTCCTGGGAGGTACCACTCTGGTGATCAAAGTACAAACCACCCTGAATCACAGAATCACAGAAAATTATGAGTTGGAAGGGACCCACAAGGATCATCTAGTCCAACTCACCACCTAATACCCGTACAGCGACCGAGAGCACATCCCAGAGCGTAATACCAACCTAGATGCCTCACAGTCTAGCAGGCCACTCCGAGCCGGAAGGGGCCCAGGGTCATCCAGCCCTACACCCCCCAGCTAGACCATGTCACTAAGCTCCTCGTCCAGTCTTCTCTTAAACACTTCCAGGGATGGCGACTCCACCACCTCCCTGGGCAGCCCATTCCAATATGCAATTACTCTCTCTGTGAAAAACCGCTTCCTAACATT